>JAPDNY010000003.1:45478814-45917438 GCA_029375565.1 Gekko gecko
CCCCTCTTGAAGCTGTTTTTGTTTGTTGCTGCCACCTTGTGGCAGTGAATTCCACCTGAATTACTCTTTGGGTGAAGAAGTACTTCTTTTTATTTGTTTTAAGCCTACTGCTAATTCATTTCATTGAGTGCCCCTCAGTTCTTGTATTGTGAGAAAGGGAAAATACTTCTTTCTCTACCTTCTCTATCCCATGCATAATTTTGTAAACCTCTATCATGTCACTCCTCAAGCGTCACTTCTCCAAGCTAAAGAGTCCTAACCTCTTTAACCTTCATAGGGAAGGTGTTCCATTCAATTAATTATTTTAGTTGGCCTTTTCTGCACTTTTCTCAATGCTATAATATCGTTTTTAGGTGCAGTGACCAGTATTCCACATGACACAGTATCCCAAATGAGGCTGCATCGTATTATGATACTGGGTAATTTGCTTTTAGTCCCCTTCCTAATAATCCCCAGCATAACATTTGCCTTTTTAAATTGTAGTTGCACATTGAGTTGACATCTTCAGTGATTTATAAACCATGACTCCAAGATCTCTCTCCTGGTCATTTACCACCAGTTCTGACCCCTTTAATGTATATTTATAGTTAAGATTTTTTGCTCCAATGTGCATTACTTTGCACTTCTCAACACTGAACTTCATTTGCCATGTTGACACCACTCACCCAGCTTTAACAGATCCCTCTGGAGCTTCTTACAGTCCTCCCTGTTTCTCACCACACTGAACAACTTCACATCATCTGCAGACTTACTCCCAACTCCAAATCATTAATGAACAAGTTAAAAAGCACCGGCCCTGCGATACCTCACTGCTTATCCAATGGCCCCATTGCCTCCCTGGCTGGTTTTCTGCTACTTATGTATCCAAAACATTTTTATTGTTGGTCTTTATGTTTTTTGCAATATGTTCCTCATAGTCCCTTTTTGTCTGTCTGATCACTAACTTGCATTTTGTTTGCCAAAGCCTGTGCTCCTTTTTATTTACCTCAGACTTGTGTTCCACAGCTTAAAGGAATCCATCTTACCTTTTACTGTTTCCATTACTTTTGTTAGCCATGCAGGCCTTTTTAAATACCTATTTCTACCTTTCCAAACCTGCAGTATACTTTTTATCTGAGCTGCCAGGATTGATTTTTAAATAGTCTCCAAGCTTCCCAAAGGAATTTGACCCTCCTTACTTTTCCTTTCAGCCTCTTCTTCACAGTTCCCCTCATTTGAGAGAAGTTACCCCTTCTAAAGTTAAATGTCACTCCCAGGAAAAGCCAAACATGAAGTCATTCGTCTCTGGGACTTGGTGGAAGCTTTATAGTACAACCATAGAGATTCTGGCAATTCTTAGAGAGGACTGACCACACTTCTGGGTTGTCCTTGGAGTTGACACTATGCCATTGGCCTGATGGTCATTTTTTTCCAACTCTGCTGCTTCAAGCAATGGTGGGGGATCCCTCACTGGCAACCTGGCAACCCTAACTGGAAGTGGCATCATGTCATGAGCCAGACTTCACTTTAAAACAAAAATTCCCCAGCTGAGCTTTGCATGCAACAGAGAGGGATGTCAAGAGGTCTCCCATTGAAGTGGGAGACCTCGTCTCTTTAGCCCCAAGCTAGCCTGGGCCCCAGGAATTTTGTACCCCTTGTCCCATCCTCTCGTGGCAACCATACAAAAGCTAATGCTAAGATGAAGAAGTACTAGTCTTTAAGGTGCCACAAGACTCCCATTTATTTATTTATTTGGTATTTGTGTGTGTATGCGCATGTGGCTGCACCTGGAAATCCTGTTGACCTCTGGTGACTGACCCCTACTGGGAGCCTGGAGGATATTCAGAAAGGTATTCCAAGGAAGTCTCCCATCCAAGTACCAACCACAGTCGACCCTGCTTCGCTTCCAAGATCTGATGAGATTGGGCGATCCAGGTCAGGGCTAAGACTCCCATTTATTAGTGATTGTATGACAATAATTTGTGGGCCAACACACAACACTATCCAAACATTGGATGAGGACCAAACTGGAGGAAATTGTTTTGGGCAAGCTATGAGAAAGCTATAACAAATTAGTTAAATACCAATGTTTGTTGTTAAAATACTGAAACAAATTACAACATAATGAGAGAATAGATTTGCCAGATCAAATTCTAAAACTCCAAGGTAAAGGGAGGAACTTTTCTTGAGCTATGAGGATTTTCATATATTGGAGGGCTGAAAAGTGCAGTGCAGTTATATAAAGTGATTATGGTGTTCTGGAAGAAATTAAAGTCTTACAGGGATATATGTTAAAACCTCAGGAAATCAAATAATTATGTGGAATCAGAGAAATAAGATATGCCAGAGATAAGGCCATCAGAAGAGTGCTGCTTGATCACACAAAGGGTCCATGTAGCCTAGTATTTGACTTCCAAGAGCGACTAGCTAAATATCTATGGCCAGATGTCTCCCCAAGTGGAGCATGAAGACAAAAACCCTGTTGTCTTTGTTCTACGGCATCTGGTATTCTGTGAAATGGAAGCTCTGGTATTAATATGAAAGTAAATAAACTAATGGATTAGATTGTTAACAGGACAGAAAAGAGAGATGGAACACAGAGCCCCATAGGACAATATGGATCAAAGTATAAGATGCACCTTTGTTCCCTTGAATAACCCTGTTCCACAAACACATGCCGAGATGAATGGTACACAAGGACAATTGCTGCTGCTTGTGTTGCTATGAGAACATTGGTTATATTTGTTGTTTGGTACATATTGAAGGCTTTGCAATGCCTGCATTTAATAGTGAGAAAAGAACAACTGCACCATGGCTTACTCACTTGTACCCTTGATCACGACAGGGAGAGATTTGGGCTGAGGAAGCTTATGAGCATTTGCCACATCAAAAGCATTTGGGCATTATGTTGTAAGGATATCTGGAACAAGAGGATCTCTCAAATACTAAACATGCTACAGGGAACATCTAAAATACATAGTCTGTTGATCATCCCAAATCTGGCATCACCTTGTAAAAAAATTGTTTTGTTTTGTTTTATCCTCTCTGTACAAACTCACTTAAGTAACCATCTCATGCCTCTGACTAATGAAGCCTGAATTCTAAAAAGCAGTGTCTGTATTGTGTTCTCATTCCACCCATTCTCTAACAAGCAGGAGATGCCAAATTTGATCCTCCCATCTTTTATCCTCACAACAATCCTGAGTTCAGTTAACTGAGAGATAGTGGATTGGATTCCGCAATTCAGCAGAAAGAGGTGATGGCCACAAGTCTTTCCAGCTCTCCCTTCTTCCCCCATGCTGCTATTTCTAGACCCAGAAAGGTTTATCTCTGGAGTCATGGAACCCATATGGCTTTTTCTCTACACAGGTTCCATGCTGGAAGGCTGCAGCAGGGAATGTGGAAGGGGGACGGATTTCTCCCTCCTCCTTATTCCACAAAGAGAACTCTACTGACAGAAGAGGCAAAATGGAACAATTTCCACCTTCTAACTACAGCCACCTGACCCAAATTGTTATATTATCTATAGCCACATGGTCCCATGACCCCAGGAATACTTCCCTGGTATCAGAAGCCTGCTGGATGGAGACAAGAGCCTTGTTTGGATCTCATGCGATTCTTGCCCTGAACCCTGTCATGACTGCCCCAGAGCCCCTCACCCTCTGTCTCTGGCGCATTCTGCATCTAGCATTTACTCCATTGTTTTACCAAACCCACATGGGAACAGAAAAAGGTGCAGCTCAAAACCACATTCAAATACCCCGGGCCAACGACATACTGACTGCAGAGTCACCCTGAATGGCCATAAATCTATGCAGACAGTACCATAAAACTGAGAGATCAAAGGAAGTAAAAACGGCATGCAATGTGGAGGCTACAATTGAATCCAACAATCAAAGAAAGTGAAAGTGGTATGCAATGTAGAGGAGAATTTCTGTTCCAACGTGGGTTGAGTAAAACAGCAGAGCAAATGATAGGTGCGGAATGTGCCACTGTCTCCTCAGACAGCAAGCAGCCAAGAAATCTGAGTTTCTGGGGTGGGGTATTCCTTAGGAATCCCAACCCCTTCTGGGAAACCCCTTTCTCCTAAATTGCCTTCTCAGTTTTGGATTCTCTTGGTAGAATCTGCCACTAGTCAAAGGATCCCTAAACTCTGCTTCCACAAACCCTCTTAGAGCCTTGAGTCACCAAGCAGAGAGATGTGTGTAAACCTATTTAAGCAGCAAGGCAGGTGAGCCAGGATTCAGTGCAGTGAAAACACCTTTCAAGGAAAGGTTATAGAAAGAGGTGTTTAAGAAATAATGCCCCAAATAATAATTAACTAGCCTATACTGGATACAGTATTACCTTGGCAATCTCTCCACCCAAGAATGGGCAGGAAGTAGCAAGAAACTTGACAAAGTTGCAGCTCAATGAGAATCAGTGAGGGAATGCCAGACAAAACAGAAAAAGCCTTCACTTGTTGGCGTAAGCCAACAATAGAAGGGAAGGGATTCTGTAATTCTGGTGTCATTTCTTAGTTTTGGGTGGAGAAAATGAATGGGCATAAATCAGACCTTTGTGTGCTTCAAAACTGAGTTCCCATAAGGAACCTGCAGCTGGTCTCCATGGCAATCCTATGTTACATATAACATGTAGTTTGGATCTGAGTCAGTGAATTGACATATAGTTCATTGCAATATTGGCTTCTTGTTTGCAAACGGCAAACAGGATATGAGCTGAGTCAGCAAGTGTTGCCAGTGCCACGTGCCTCACCTCGGAAGGTGGAGGCATGGAAAGCAAGGTTTTATTTTCTTACAGAGAGATGGAAGCAATTTGAAAGAAACATCCTCACTGGAGGAGTTTTCCCTTGATAATACTGGTTGCTTAATGAGGACAGTATTCAAGTCCAGATAAAAATAATCCTCCCTTTCTTTATTACAGTACTAGGAAATAAATACAACGAGCTCTAGAAAGAGGCTCTGGGAGAGTGCCAAGGCCTTGGGCACTCAGCATCAATTTGCTGCGGTGACCTCCTCAAACCCCACCTTCTCCAGGCTCCACCCCTGAAATCCCCAGGAATTTTCCAACCTGGAGTTGGCAACCCCATCTCCTTTCCAGCTAACCATCAGTCTACCATTATCTGCTCCTCTGAGTGCAGCTGACTTCTGCCCTCCTTCCTGGAGATCAGTTGTATTTCTAAGTGATGTCCACCCTTCACCTGGAGATTGGCAACAATGGTTCCCCAGGAGAAAATGTCTGGTTTGGAGGGTGGAGTCTATGGCATTGTACCTGTCTGAGGTCCCACCCCTCCTCAAACCTCAACCTCTCCAGGCTCCACCCCTCCAATCACCAGGAATTTCCCAACCTGGAGCTGGCAACCCTATCTCCTTCCCAGCCAAGCATCAACCCGCCATTATCTGTTCCTCTGATTTCAGCTTTCCATCTTCTCTCCTCCTCTGACTGCAGCTGACTTCTGCCCTCCCTCCTGGAGATCAGTTGTAATTCTGAGTGATCTCTACCCCTCACCTGGAGATTGGCAACAGTGGTTCCCCAGGAGGGAATGGCTGGTTGGGAGGGTGGAGTCTATGACATTGTACCTGTCTGAAGTCCCACCCCTCCTCAAAACTCATTTTCTCCAGGTTCCATCCCTCAAATCTCCAGGAATTTCCCACCTGGAGTTGGCAACCCTATCTCCCTCCCAGCCAATCATCAGCCTACCTTTATTTCCCCCTCACTCTTTAGCTTTCCATCTCTCCCCCCACCTGCAGCCTCTACCCAGGAGGAAAAGTAATCTTTCTCTGCAATGGGGACCAAAGCAGCCCCCATCATTCTCCTCTCTCCGTTTGACTTGCCCAACAACCCTGTGAGGTACGTTAGGCTGAAAGTCTGCGACTGGTCAAAACCACCCTCTCAGCCTCTACAGCAGAAACCTGGATCTAGCAGACCCTGCTCTGAAGCACTGACCGCTACACCTAGGGTAGCCAACCTCCAGGTGGAGCCTGAAGATCATCAGGTATCACAACTGAACTCCAGACAGCAGACCTCTCTCCCCTGGAGGAAATAACTGCTTTGGAAGGTGGGCTTTATGGCATTCTGTTCATCTGAGGCCTCTCCCTTCCCCAAACCCTGGCTTCCATAGACTCTACCAGAAAATTTACAGGAATCTCCCTACCTGGAGCTGGCAACCCTAGTCAGGACTGGTTGCAATGAGTTCCTCACAAAGGCCAAAGTAGGCCTGGAAAGGCCTGCGAACAAAGGCCTGCGAAGGGTTTCCTTCCTTTGTCTGAACAAAGCTTGGTTGCCTACTGTGGTGAAACGGGCTTCAGTTTACAAGTCAGCTGGAGTCTATAGGCTGGAGTTTATAGGCTGGAGTCTATATTGATGCTGCCCTGCCCCTTGGAACAGCCCCTCTTTCCCCGCATTTTTTGGCCTTGGGGCAGCTGGGAACTGCAGGCCAGCAGATAAGGAACCCCCATTCAACCCAGTGAGTGATACCCCTGCAGGCCAGTTTGGTGTAGTGGTTAAGTGCGTGGACTCTAATCTGGGAGAACCAGGTTTGATTCCCCACTCCTCCACTTGCACCTGGCTGGATGACCTTGGACAAGCCATAGTTCTGATAAGAGCTGTTCTTGAAAAAGAGCAGTTTCTGTCAAGAGCTCTCTCAGCCCCACCTACCTCACAGGGTGTCTGTTGTGGGGAGGGGAAGGGAAAGGAGTTTGTAAGGTGCTCTGAGACACCTTTGGGTAGTAAAGGGCGGGGTATGAATCCAATCTCTTCTTCTTCTTCTTCTTCTTCTTCTTCTTCTTCTTCTTCTTCTTCTTCTTCAACAACCAACCACAGATGGCAGCCATCTTACAAACACTGGTAACTGCCATTTCATTACACCTACCAGCAGCCACTGAGGGAAGAGTTAGTTCCACACAGGAGGCAAGAAGAAGAAGCGTCTTCGTCAAGAGAGAAAGCCATTTGCCAGTAATTCTGACAGGGCACAGTGGCTGAAGGGGGAATGGGTGGGGAAGAGGATCAGACCCAGCACGTGGCCAGTGGCATGTGAGTACTCTTGAGTGGCAGCTGATAGGGAGCATGGAATGTTGCCACTCAAAAATAGAATTATATAGGAGAGATTAGTGGTTCTTTCCTATTTCCCCAACTGGTACAAGCCAACATATTCTTGGTGGTGTAGCTTTCTGCTTGACCTCTAACACCAGAACAAAACTCATACTTTTAAATTTCCTATCACACTCTACAGTGGTCTGCAAGAACTAAGTCAAACCAGACAATATCCTAAAAGATCCATTTTTGAGGCCCCAGCATGTTTTCCAGTGTCAAGATGCCACAATTCAGACTTTAATTATGGTATACGGGGCTAACTTCCCCCCTCTATGTCATTTTTCCAATATCAAATCACCCCATTAGAAAAAATAGCTTGCTGGATATTTCCTTTTCCCCACTGGGGAAGATATTGGGGGGGGGGAGCAAAGGTCAGGAAAATGGCATAGAAGAATAGCTGAACCTAATTCCCACTCCATCCTGGTCCTGATTTAAACTGGCATATCCTACAGCTGTTTTTTTAACAATAAAATGCATAATGGAAATCCAATCATAGGTCTTCCAGCTTCTCATCGGGCTTTAACACTGAGCGATACACTTATTGTACATTCTTCAAGTAGTATAATAGGTTTAGAACTGGAAAGAAAATGAATGGTGCACTTTCCCTCAGATTTTTGTTTCTTCTCTCCTAAACATTCCCCCCCTCTTGGGCTGTGAAATGTCCAGGCATTCTACAGCTCTAGGCTGGCCAGCATGCTTTGGAAGAACATGCATAAAGACATGCTAAGAGCCAGTTTGGTGGAGTGGTTAAGAGCAGCAGACTCTAATCTGGAGAACCAAGTTTGATTCCCCACTCCTCTACATGAACCCAGCTGGGTGACCTTGGGTCAGTCGTGGTCGTCTCAGAGCTGTTCTCTCAAGAGCAGTTTCTCTCAGAGCTCTCTCAGCCCCACCTACCTCACAGGGGGTCTGGTGTAGGGAGAGGAAGGGAAGGAGATTGTAAGCCGCTCTGAGACTCTGAGTGAAGGGCGGGGTACAAATCTAACTCTTCTTTCTTATTTATTTATTTATTTATTTATTTATTTATTTATTTATTTATTTATTTCAATTTGTATCCCACCCTAAACCTCCTTCTTCTTCATTTGCACTGCAGATTGGCAACGGCCTGGCATAGAATGAAGAGGTGAACAAGCTTTTTGAACACTTGCTCCGCATCAGAAAACACATACAGTTCTGGCTCTTCCTCCTTTTATGATGCCTTCTTTCAGTCAGCTCTTCCTCTAGGTACATTTTCCTCTGTCAGTTCCTTCCTCTTCAAGCTGGCTGGTCTGTACTGGTTGGCAAGCCCCTTCCTGTGTATCTGGGTTGAAATTTACTTATTTGTTCCTGCTCAGCTGTGACTCTCTACAACTGCCTGCTGCCCTTTCACAGTTAGAAAGAATTGATAGTGCTGTGTTGCCTAGCAATCGACACCGCACTGCAACAATAAAAGGAGCTCCTCCTTACACACATCTCAGGCAGGAACAGCATGGGACAGAGACTACTGACAGCAGCTATTAGGGCTCCCATGGATATTTCAATTAAGTTTTAAAAACCGGGTCTGTATGTGCATTAAGTGACCCTGGCATTTAGGGACTAGCGGATGCCTAAGAGCACCAGCTCCAGAGCAGCATCAAAGCTAACAAAGGGCTGGAGAAGCAGCAATACTTTACCTATCATTAGTCTCGCCAGATGTTCCTTCCATAAAATATTTCAGAACCAGACAGCTCCACTGCACTCACTTGGATTCAGGCAGCCAGTTTTTTCCCTGTGACAGTGTGATTAAGTACATTTAGAGAGGGAGGGAGGGAGGTTTGTTTATCCGGGCAATTCTATGCCACTTTCTTCCTCAAAGGGACCCAAAGTGGCTTCCAGAAAATTCCACAATATGGTTACAGCCACCACTTTCTATAATTCAATTTAAATGAACAAAGAAAACACAGCATAACTTGGGCTGGTTCAGGTTTGTGGAAATGCCCAATGCAGACTTCAGTCTACAGGCTGTGACCAGTGTTCCTTCTAAGCTGAGTTAATGTGAGCTAGCCTCCAGTTTTTTAGCCTCCAGCTCACACATTTTTGTCTTAGCTCAGGAAGGATGGCTCCAGAGCCAACTAATTCATACAGTAGCCAAATCGCTCGCTCACAGCTTTAATGCCAGGAGCTCACAAAGTAGAATTTTTGCTCACAGGACTCCACAGCTTAGAGGGAGCATTGGCTGTGACCTAAGGGCCAAGAACCTTCGGCCATGCCCAGGCTAAGTCCCTGTCATCAGAGGGGAAACAAACTCAGGCCAGATGGTCTTAGCTGCCACCAGCAAACTAGCAGGCTCCTTGCAAAGAAGGATCCCGTATGCAGCAACTGCTGCAGGTACCACACCTCCGCTCCGCCATGAACTCGTTTGCTTGTGCAAAGCCATCTTTGCCACAAGATACATGAATGCCCCCTTTGTACTTTTTGGAATCCAGAATTTACAAGTGGACAGGCTACAGGTTCGTTATTACAGAGCACCCACATTAACCTTATTTGCACATGTGATTACAGCATCACTGGGGCAGCCTGAATAGCACCAAGCACATGTGGCAGCACAGATGAAGCTGATGCGTACTGAGGCAGGCCATCGGTTTACCCAAAGGCCAGTATTGTCTACTTTGACTGGGGGCAGCTCTCAGAGGTCTTAGACTGAGAGCGTTGACATTGTCTGTTACCTTGTCCTTTTAGCTGGAGATGCCAGGGATTGAGCCTAGGAGTTTCTGTGTGCAAAGCAGATGCCACAGCCTCCTCCCCATAGAAAGAACCTGCTCAAGTGTTTGAAGTATTTAATTTAAGACTGATTAAAAATCCCACATGTCAAGTAAGTTGGTTACGTATGCCCCACTTTTCTGAGCAGCAAGAAGGCAGCTCTACTTGGGTTGTTCAGGGCTGCCAAGAGCCACCATGGGTTCTGCAGACAAAGAACTGGGGTTGATTCCCACTCCTCCACATGCAGTCAGCTGGGTGACCTTGGGTCATTCACAGTTCTCTCAGAGCTGTTTCAGCCCCAACTACCTCACAGAGTGCCTGTTGTGGGGAGAGGAAGGGATGGAAACTGTAAGCCACTCTGAGACTCCCACTGAAGGGCAGGGTATAAATCCAACTCTTCTCCTTCTGTATCCTGCATCAATCCCAGCTCTCAGGGTGACCAGGAGCTCTGGAATTTTGTGTGCCCAGGCCTCCTCCCTCTGGGGTTGGTTCCCTATGAAGGAGACAGTGTTGGACACCGATGACATCAATTGTATTATTTATTTTATTTACAAACCTAGAAGCTCAGCCCAGGTTGCAGCAGAGAGACAGTCTTACAAGGCACAGACCTGCTATCCTGAGGGAACAAGAGATCCTGGTCTATAAGGTGCTTCAGATCAACTCACAGCTTTCTGTAGGTCCTGCTTCTCTCTTCCAAACTCAAATCCAGATATTTCTACACATACTCCCTTCCTACAACCGGTAGGAATAATCTCCTTGAAACCCTGACAGAGCTTTCATAGGAACATCTAACAATTACCACCCATTGAGGAAGGGTAATACCCTTTTGTCATAGGGCCCAGTTTCCACCAAGCATGCCACTTCAAGCCAAACTCCTACTGATAGACCTGTTCACATTAACTGCACAGTACTGAATCTTCAAATTTTACAGTATCAGGTTATGCTTTTTTGAGAGAGAGAAAGTGCCTTTTTATGCCTGTCCCTTGCAAGTTTTATGGGATTTTGGCATTGGTCTCCTTAAACAGAAGGTTTTTAAAATCTCTAACTAAGCAGTCTCTAGTTTTGCATGTTAACTGTTGGTTTTAATACTTTTTCCTTCAGTTGGTCTGAGGGTTGTCTTAATACCTTTAGTTCTTTTAGTAGATCACATTTTCTGATGTGACAGTAGACAAAGCAGCAAGGGTTTCTCCTACAATTTCTCCCCTTGTCATTTTGCCTGTCCTGTCTCCCTATGAGCTGCTATAGCAAACAGGGATTGCAGGCATGCACTGTAGCTACTGAGGGGCAGATGATCAAATCTAGGAAGCTATGGGGAGGAAGCTATGGGCAGTTTCTCTTCTGTTGCACTGGGGACTTCAAAGCTATATCATCTGCCTGGGTTCCAGCACTGTTCATACACTGTGGAGCCTCAGAAACTGAGTTGCAGTGATAGAAGCTGGAGAAAGTATTTATGGACTGTGGGTGCCAGTTTTGGTGTAGTGGTTAAGAGTGCAGACTCTAATCTGGGAGAACCGGGTTTGATTCCCCACTCCTCCACATGCAGCTGCTGGTGTGAGCTTGGGTTAGTCATAAATTCTTTCAGAGCTGTTCTCACAAGGGCAGTTCTCAAGAGAGCTCTCTCAGCCTCACCTACCTCACAGGCAGTGTTCCCTTTAAGCTGAGTTAGTGTGAGCTAGCTCACAGTTTTTTAGCCTCTGGCTCACACATTTTTGTCTTAGCTCAGGAAGGATGGCTCCAGAGCAAACTAATTTATGCAGTAGCCACATCACTCACTCACAACTTCAATGCCAGTAGCTCACAAAGTAGAATTTTTGCTCACAAGACTCCATAGCTTAGAGGAGCATTGCTCACAGGGTGTCTGTTGTGGAGAGGGGAAGGGAAAGGGATTGTAAGCCGCTCTGAGACTCCTTTGGGTAGTGAAGGGTGGGGTAAAAATCCAATCTCTCCTCCTCCTCCTCCTCCTCCTCTTCCTTTTTTGGATGTAGTTTAATGTCTTTGTACACATCTGTTGTGCTTTCAAGCAACCTTGGAATCAAGGGTGATGGAGCTCCATAAATACCTCAGTATAGTATCTGTTCAGTATGGGCCAGTCAAAATGAATAGATAGCCATTCCTTTTCCTCCCCACTTCACTTGTTTGAGATAGTTACGGGGGGGGGTGAAAGAACGATCAGCAGGCACTATGACTGATGACTGAGGTGTCCTGTTAATCAGTAGTGTAAGATATAATGAGGTTGTTATTAAAGCCTGCTGCTATCTTCAGGCTAGCATTATCCCAATGAGATTTTACAGTCATGTAGTTACAGAGCAGCGGCTGTTGCTTTGTGATTTTTTTTTAACGTCTCGTAGGATAAGTAAAGTGGAAACCATAAATCACTCGCTAGGAACTTTGTACTGAATTCTCCTCCCTTTGGAGTCAATGAAGGTTTTGCCATTATTATCAATGAGAAAAGACCAGCAAGGTTGGAGTGCCAGTGCGCAAGATTTATCCTAGTAATAAGGGCTGTAGGCAGCTTCCCAAGCAGCACGCGCCTGCAGGATTCATCTTCTCTAAATCAGTAATTGTATGTACCGTACATCCCCCACATTCATAAAGAGGGCTAGAAAAATGTCCTACGGAGGAAATAAAGAGAAACAAAGGATAAGTATACACAGAGACAGACAAAGTGTGTTTCCCTGGTCTGAATATAGAGACATTGTCTAATAAAGCTCAAATGCTCTCGTTCCAGTGTTCCCTTAGGACATGGCAGAATGGCCCAGCTGCCTGTGCTTAGCTTTAATCATTTCTACTATGTGCTGCTCTCCTGTGGAAGGGTCTTGCAAACAGTAACAGCAGAGCACGGAACTTTACCACACTAAATGCTGATGGAGAAAATGTTTTGTGGGATTCTTGCAGCATCGCATGGCTTATCAGCTCTTATGGAGTATGCTCCTAGAGCTGAAGAGGTAACAGTCTGTGAGAAATCTGTGTCGCAATGTGAGTAAAGAGTAACTAGCACTGATTACTGATTACAGTCAATACTGATTACAGGGTGTGTTTAGTCCAGTCTCACTCTAGTGGCAGCCAACTTATGGTGACCCCATAGGTGTTTCAAGGTAGGAGATGAACAGAGGTGGTGTGCTATTGCCTGCCTCTACGTAGCAAGCCTGAACTTCCTTGGTGGCCTCCCATCCAAGTACTAACCAGGTACATCCAAGTACTGACCCTGCTTAGCTTCTGAGATATGATAGCCTGTACCATCCAGGCCAGGGCCATGACCCTAGTGGTAGTCATCATTGATTTTTCCTTACTGCTCAGAGCCTATTGAATGTCTCTCTTGCTTTCCTTTCTCTCTACCTGTAAGACCAGGCACCCTGGAGATCGGTCTTCTACTGGAAGGCCTATAAGTTAGCTAATGATTCTTGTAACCCTGTTTTCATAGTAAACTTTATGTAACACCACTCTGCCTACATGGTACTTGTTCATTTCCCCAGTTTTCTTAACACCAAGAAAACCATACTACAGAAGAAGCAATAACTGTTATTCAGTAATATCTAAACTGGCCATCTCTTATAATAGACTAAATCTGTATATCAAATATGAAAAAAGTGAGTTGGTGTTAAGTGGCAGGGCCTTTTGCCTGTAAGAGTGTCAAGTTACATTGCTGAAAAACACTGTGCAATGTCAATGAAATGGTCGGATCCAGCACGCACCACTAATTTTTTGATAGATTGCCAAAGACACTTCAGAGCTAAGCCTAAAGCAAACAATAACAGCAGCAAAAGTTAGCACAGCAGGAAATTATAAATGAAGTGTGTCTGAAACAGGAAAAAAAATCCTAAACCCGGAAAATATATTGCCCATGCTCAGCAATCATTGTGGAACCAAGTTATTTGTCATTTTAAAATCCTATAAAATACAAAGGCTCATTGCTATGATTATTGCCTGTCGGGGGTGAGGGGTGTGATGATTGTGTTCATTTGTGCGTTTAAAATTTCCTGAAAATGAGGCAGGGCTATTAAGAAAATACAGGGACTCCTTGACTATCAATAAACTGAAAAAATGCAGATGGTAATCGTACTCATCACTAAAAGTGCCAAATACCATTTCACACGCAAGTGCATATGTTTCCCCCTTCCTACAACCTGCCAGAAATTTTGCATTATAAAGATGGTGTTTAGAAATCTTACTTTGGCATCTTTTCATTCAGTATTTCTCTGAGTGGTAGTTTTAATATAAAGAATGAATCAGAAAGGACATCAACAATTAATCCATATAGACAGACACAAGCAGCTCCAGTGTATGTATTTACACTGAATTATGTATGTATGTGTATGTATTTACGCTGAATTAACATAGGATGGCTTCCTTACTCAACAGAAGGATGGTTTCCTTTCTCAACAGAGGGAGGCAATCCATACATAGATCCATACAGATTTCTTTGCACGGAAGCTCTCTCCTTTGACATGGTTGGGATTGGTAATCACCTTGTATGAAAGAGATCTATGCATGTACTGAAGAGCTCACACAATCTGAGCTGAGGTGCAGATGCAGATGAGATTAGGGATGGCTAGCAGTGCTGTGGAGAAAGTCACCCTGACTCTGTCAAAGGTTCCTGAACAAAAATGTCTTACCAGATAACAGCCTGAGAGCCATTTAAACTGGCCTTTGCATAACATATTATTATTTACTAGGAATAAGGCCCATTGTGGAAATAAATAAAATGAGTTCTAGAAAGAGGCTCTGGGCATCAATTTGCTGCAGTGACCTCAGCAGGGTATAATGACACAGAGTCCACCATTTTCTCCAGGGGAACCAATCTCTGCCATCTGAAGAGCAGCTGTAATTCTGAGTGATCTCCAGCTCTCATCTGGAGATTGGCAACAATGTTTCCTCAGGAAGAAATGGCTGGTTTGGAGGATGGTGTCTATGAGATTGTACCTGTCTGAGTTCCCACCCCTCCTCAATCCCCACCCTCTCCAGGCTCCACCCCTCAAATCTCCAGGAATTTCCCAACCTGGAGGTGGCAACCCTATCTCCTTCCCAGCCAACCATCAAAGTACCATTATCTGCCCATCTGACTTCAGCTTTCCATCTCCTCCCTGCTCACTGCAGCCTTTGTCTAGGAAAAATACAGTCTTTCTCCACAGTGGGGACCAAGACAGCTCACATCATTCTCCTCTTTCCCTTTCAATCTGCACAACAACCCTGTGAAGTAGGTTAGGCTGAAATTCTGTAAGTAGCCTGAAATCACCCACTCAACTTCCACAGGAAGAACCTGGGTCTGGCAGACCCTGCTTTGAAGCACTGCTATGTCACACTGGCTGTCATAGCGGGGCCAATGACATAGTCCACCATTTTCTCCAGGGGAACTGATCTCTGCCATCTGAAGAGCAGTTGTAATTCTGAGTGTTCTCCAGCCCTCACCTGGAGACTGGCAACAATGCTTTCCCAGGAGGAAATGGTGGTTTGGAAACCATGGAGGTAATGGGGGTAACCTGTTTGGGTGCCCATAGAATTAGGCCCATTGGACCAATTGCTTTGAGATGTGGGGGTGTATGTGGGGAGAGGCTCCTGAAGCTACCCTGAAAGTTTGGAGCCTCTCCCTCAAACCCCCTCCCCCCCAGAGCTACTAACAGCATCGTGGGGGAAAAGTAACTTTTTCCCACCATAGAGAACAATGGAGGGAATGGGGGCAACCTGTTTGGGGGCCCATAGAATTGGACCCCCTGGTCCAATGTTCTTGAAACTTTGTGGGTATTTTGAGGAGAGGCTCCATCAGCTACCCTGTGGGTTTAGAGCCTCTCCCTCAAACCCCCTCCCCTCCAGCCCCCAGAATATACCCTATGTTTTCACCATTGACTTCAATGGCCCATAGAATATAATGGGGCCGAATTGCCGCCAAATTTCTTTCATTCCCTCCTTTCATTCTCTCCTTTTCCTCTTTCCCTCCTTCTTCCCTTCTCTCTCTCTCTCTCTCTCTCTCTTTCTTTCTTTCTCTCTTTCTTTCTTTCTTTCTTTCTTTCTTTCTTTCTTTCTTTCCTTCCTTCCTTCCTTCCTTCCTTCCTTCCTTCCTTCCTTCCTTCCTTCCTTCCTTCCTTCCTTCCTTCCTTCCTTCCTTCCTTCCTTCCTTCCTTCCCACCTTCTCTTCTCTTTTTCCTCCTTTCCCTGTTTCCCTCCTCCTTCCCTCTCTTTCTTTCCCTCCTTTCCTTCTCTCTCTTTCCTTCCTTCTTTCCTCCTTCTGTGACCCAACTCTAGTGAGAAGGAGTTTAAACTTTAAACCCCTTCTCTCTTCGCTCCCCCACCCAGGCCAGCTGGGGAAAGGAAGGGGAGACTTTTGAAGATGGCTCCCCTGCTTTTGCTTCCCCTTCTGACATCACTTCCGGTGATGTCAGGGGGCATGGCATATGCTAATAGCCTAATAGCTCATTAGCATACCATATGCTAATGAGCTCCTGCAGCTCTTTTTCTATGAAAAGACCCCTGCTCAAAACAGTCACTTTCCAAGGAGAGGGAGGGGGAGAGAAGGCTCCTCGTCTTCAAGAAGTCCGTTCTCTGTGCATGAGCAGAAAAAGCTGTTATATTATTGGGGGGGTTAAGTATCCCCCATATCCTTTTAAAAAGTTTTTAGATTTTTCTGCACACCTGGAGGGTGCCCCAAGTGCGCAGGATGATCTCTTTTCCCTACATGTGCCCCCAATCTGCGGAAATAAGTATCCGCATGCAGTGGGCCATGTTGTGAATTAGATACATAGATATGTTAACAATGACCAAAACATTATCTTTTAGAGTCACTTTCTGCATGTGTTTTTGGCCTCTCTTATTAGTGTCCCTCAATTTCTGATTGCATATAAGTTAACCCTAAAATAAGCCAAGTTAAAATTATTAGTAGTTAAATTAATGTAGGCAATATGTTACAAAGCTCCATGAGGCTTGCAGTGGTATACAACAGGGCCTTTTGAGTGACAGCATCAAGTTTGTGGAAGCAGCCAAGGCAGACTCACACAGCTCCCTTCTCTCATTAAAGAAGCAGGAACTTATTCCAGCACTCTTTACCTCTAAGGCTCTGTGCTATAATGGAACACTGAAACCAATGTAATGGATATGGCATTTAGCAAAAAATATCAGAAAAAACATAAAGGATATTTTAGGTTTATTGTACACTTTATCTCATTTTGCTGTAAGCTGCCTCATGGATTCCAATAGTCAATATTTTCACAAACACTTCTATCTTAATAGACTGCACACAAAACTGTCTGCATTCTCTCCCTCCCTTCTGAAGTCCCAATATAGCAAAACAAAAAAGTTCATCATTCCAAATATTTATATTCTGAACTATGGTCACCATGTTCAGATATACTAATTTCTTCCATCAGCTCCATTCACTCACTCCTGCCCTGGCCAAGATGGCACTCTGGAGTCTTGCCAAATGCTTGAGCTAAAAATAAAAGAAATACAGATTGCTGTGCTTCACACACTTTATCAAAAGCTGCTCCTTCAAACCCAGAACAAATTTAACGCAGCCCCAAACACATTGCAAAGTCCAAAATGCTAAATTATTAACTAGAGATATCTGATAATCTCTCTCATTCACAGCGAGTCACAATTTCATTAAACTGAATGGCATGCTGTGACTGTGGAATCCAATATTTTTTATTTACCCAGTTTATGCTGGTAATAAGGCTGAGGTACAAATGGAGGGGAAAGATGGCTGATAAAAGCTTCCAGACATTTCAACACTGTGCTGTTCAAATGGGCACCACTTTGAGTATGGATCATAGAATCTGCTGCCAGCCAAAAATTGCTAGTCACATGGTTGGATGCTAAGAATCAAAGCAATGTTCACATGATGGACCTTTTCTGCATCCCTTTTTTCTGCTGAACCCCTCTGCCCTCTCAAAACCTACTCTCCAAGATCTGGAGATCCTTCAAAACAGCATGGTACATGACATGAGTAGCTGTAACATAAAGGGAACACACAACCATGTGAAGCTGCTTATACTGAATCAGACCACTGACTCATTGAGGTCAGTATTGTCTACTCAAACTGGCAGCAGGTTTCCAAGTTCTCAGGTAGAGATTTTTCATATTACCTACCTCCTGATCTTTTTAGCTAAATATGCTGGGATTGAGCCTGGGACTTTTTGCATGGCAGGCAGAAGCTCTACGGCTGAGTCACAGTCCCCAGAACCAAGGGTTAGCTTGTGTCCCCACTAGTGTTAATAACTGGAGAGAAGAAACTACAAAATAACCCCTTAACAATCATTGAGCCTTATCCTGATGATTTGAACCTCAGTGATTCAATGTGCTTAACCTTCTCAAGTGTTCGGCTTTGGCTGAATAATATTCATTGTATAAGCGTCATTCTAGTACTACTTAAAAATGGTTGTTGCTTTCTTGGTTGTAGTAGAGACATTTGCATTGTAGAGATTTCCCAAGAGACTGGTAGAAATTATACATCTATGATGACTTTCCCCCCCGCATATTGTTTAATTATTGCATTTTACTGGCAAACAGAATTCTTACAACCAAATAATATAGATTCATAATTTGCCTAAGTAGGGGCTAGGAATGGTGCACAGTGTTCTGTCCTCCCTATTTTATTCTAACAACTTTATTCAAAAACTTCTACTCTGTCCTTCCAAATGAGTTCAGACAAGCTTGCAAATATAAGAAAAACATTCAAACAATAACCAATAATAAAAAATAGTGAATGCACTAAACCACATCAGACTGCAAAAAACAATTCAGCCTGCAAACAGTTCTCAAAATTTCAGTACTAACCCATTGATTTCATTAGAATAACATGAACATTTCTCAAATCAAACAATTCCACATGCCCTTTGTAAGAATGATGGAGCCCTCTGGACTACCTTAAGATAAGGGCAGCGATGGCAAAGTACTTTGTGTGAACAGCAACTTCACCAAGAGGGCATTTCCAACAGGACATGTTGAGCTGAACAGAGTTGAATTTACCTTTGTGAAGTTATTTATTTAAAACATTTATTAGCCAGTTTGAAAACTCCAAAATGGACTGCCAATAATAAAAATGCAGTCCTAAATAAAACTGTCTTCAACTGCCTGCTGAAGATCAACAGTGAGGGGGCAGGCACACCTCCTGGAAAGGTTGTTCCATAATCGGGTTCCTGCCATGGAAAAGGCCATCTCTCATGTACTCACCAAATCAGCATTTGGGCCAATCAGGAGGACTTCTCCCTGTGATCTTAATTCCTGGGCAGGAATGCATGGGAGAAGATGGTCCTTCAGATACCTCAGTCCCAAGCCACATAGGGCTTTAAAGGACAAAAACAACATCTTGAACTGGGCTTGGGAGCAGACTGGTAGCCAGTTGCTGTAGTTTTGGGGACAAATGCTCCAATTGCTTTTGTTTTGGGGACATATGCTCCCAATAGCCAGCCCCGACCAGCAGTCTAGCCGCAGCATTGTGCATTAGCTGTAGCTTCTGAACACTCTTCAAGGGTAGCCCCAAGTAGAGCACATTGCCATAGTCCAGTCTAGGTTAGGCTGAAAGACAGAGTAATTGGCTCAGGGTAACCCTTGAGCTTTATGGTTGAGTGAGAATCTGAACCTTTCCCCAGTGCCAGTTAGATATTCTTAACGACTACATTGTGTACACTTCACAGCTATATGTAATCCTATGCTTGGGGAAGTGGAGCAGACGGTCTGACATGTTGCTTTTGCCCCTGTTTTCTGGATGTTTTCTAAGTGAATAAACTGAAGTGAATAAATCTAATCCAGAATCAGATGAAGTGAATAAATCTAATCCAGAATAAGAAATATTCTGAGGGGGTAACTCAGTGCTAAAGTCTTCTGTGCAGCGGTCTGATAAGTCACCATTCCGCGCACCCCCCTCCCCCAAGACTAGATCAGTGATCTTTCCAGTCAGCCACCTTCTCTGAGAGATGGAAATTCTATTCAGACCAGCAGGCATTTTTATGCATTATGGAAATATGAGATTGTTGATGTAACACCATTAAAAAAAGGTATTCAAAGAACCTCGGGTGTCCTTAAAAAGCAATCAAACTATTTGCAAGGGTAGGAAACATTTTCTCACATACAATAAAGGATTCCAAATTCAATTACAGACATGGAAGAGGAAATTGTGGATGATATTACCCTATTCTTAGTCTTCTGCCATGTTCAGTTAGAGTCTGACATTTCATTGGCAATTGCTAAACTCAAGACTAAAATATTTATGTACGGTTATTGCAAAGTTCAATATGCAATATATACTTTATACATTTGGTGACAATGGGCCACTTTAATTTCTTGTATGCTGAATTCTTGTAGTTTGTGGTATGATAAAAGCTCTCCTTTTGCAGCTTTGTAATGGTATTGCAAATACTATTTTTGCTGCATAAACGCTCAGCTGGTTCACTTAAATGCAATGGGATGTCTACAATTAAAAAAAGAGAAAGGAATAATGACACAACATGAAATGCTAAAACGATGCACATGGGCGCAAAGAAAAACCCTGACTTCACATATGCATTGATGGGATTTGAACTGGCAGTGACTAACCAAGAAAGAGATCTCAGGGTCACAGTGGAGAGCTCAGTAAAAATGTCAACTCAGTGGAACAGACAAATTCCATTTTAGGGATTATTAGGAATGTGATGGAAAATAAAACGGACAGTATTGTAATATTGTTATATAAATCCATGACATGGCTGCATTTGCAATACTTTGTAGCTGCGGTAGGCACTCCATCTTAAAGATATTACAGAACTGGGGAAAGTGCCAAAAAGAGCTTTAGGAAATCTAGGGAGTGCAGTTAGGGTTGCCAGCTCCAGGTGGGGAAATACCTGGAGATTTTGGGGGTGGAGTCTGAGGAGGGCAAGTTTCGGGAGGGGCTTCCATGGGGGATGTTGCCATAGCATCCTCCTTCCAGACTGGCTGTTTTCTCCAGGCGAGCTGATCTCTGTTGCCTGGAGATCAGCTGTAATAGCGGGAGATCTCCAGCCACCACCTGGAAGCTGGCAACCCTAAGTGGAGCACCCTTTTCTGCTTTTAAAATGTGGGGATTTTTCATTTACAGAAAAGACAGCTTAGGAAGAATATGGTAGAACTACACCAGCACTGTGTAGTGGTTCAAGTGTCAGACTAGGACCTGGGAACTCCAGGTTCAAATCCCCACTCATGCCTTGGAAGCTTGCTGGGTGACCTTGGGCCAGTCACATACTCTTAGCCTTAGCCTACCTCACAGGGGTCTTGTGAGGATAAAATGGAGGGGAGGGGAATGATGTTAGCCTCTTTGGGTCCCCATTGGGAAGAAAGGGGGGGGAATATAAATAAATAAACAAACAAACAGAACTTTGTAAAATTATGCCTAGCACAGAGAAAATAGATTTCCCCCCTCCCTTTCCCATAACACAAGGGCTCAGGGTCACCCAGTGAAACTGATCTGTAGTAGATTCAGGAGAGTAACTAAGTACTTCTTCACACAACACTGATGTGAAGGGCAGATCCAATCAAATCGCCATTAGCTTAATACGTTGTCGAAGGCTTTCACAGCTGGAGTTCATTAGTTCTTGTAGATTTTCCAGGCTGTATGGCTGTAGTCTTGGCATTGTAGTACCTGATGTTTCGCCAGCAGCTGTGACTGGCATCCTCAGAGGTATAACACAGAAACTCTCTGTGTCAAGGTGAGAGGAGAAATGGTAGGCAGCAATGTTCCCTCTAAACTGTGGAGTCTTGTGAGCCAAAACTCTACTTTGTGAGCTACTGTCATTACAGATGTGAGCAATCAATCTGGCTACTGCATACATTGGTTTGCCCTGGAGCCATCCTTCCTGAGCCAAGGCAAAAATGTGTGAGTTGGAGGCTACAAAACTGTGAGCTAGCTCAGACTACCTCAGCTTAGAGGGAATAGTGGTAGGCAGGTAATTTATATCTACTCAGGAAGGTTGGGTAGGGCTGAGTCATTCTCTTGTAGGAGTTTCCCAGGCTGTGACATGCTAATAGAGGAGCTTTCCTGAGGAGGCTCTTTTGCATATGGATTGGCTGTTGAAATTCTAATCTTATCTGTAGTGCTGTTGTCAGATGTAGAGCATTTTGTGCCAGTTTGGTGTAGTGGTTAAGTGCACGGACTCTAATCTGGGAGGACCGGGTTTGATTCCCCACTCCTCCACTTGCACCTGCTGGATGACCTTGGGCAAGCCGTAGTTCTGATAAAAGCTGTTCTTGAAAAAGAGCAGTTTCTGTCAAGAGCTCACCTCACAGGGTGTCTGTTTTGGTGAGGGGAAGGGAAGGGAGTTTGTAAGCCACTCTGAGACTCCTTTGGGTAGTGAAGGGTGGGGTATAAATCCAATCTCTTCTTCTCTTCTTCTTCTTGTGTTTTTCAGGACAGGAAACCATGCCCTATTTATTTTTGGACTCTTCTGTTGAAATTATGTTTATGAATTTCAATGAATTTTTAAGCTAAGCTATTAGCTTAGATAGTAAAATAGAACTACCTTATCCAGAGGTAGTATATCATTAATCCCAGTTGTTGGGGTGGAAATAGCCATCCTTGAGGGCTTTTCTGAAGCACCTAGATGGTCTCTGTGCTATGCCAAATAAATAATCTATGAACATTACATTGAGTTGCTATATCTTGTGCCCACAGAGGTAAGGAGTGATAGAAATGTTTTAGATAAATATTTTCTAGTTTTAAGTCAACTGGAATAATAAATTGCAAATCAATTCAAAGCTGTGCAAAACTAATCCAATACTCAAATGTGCTGTCCTTATGGAATACAGATATTTTTATGATATTGTGTTAGCGTTGAGATTAAACCCAAGTAGTGCCTAATTTAGGGCTATCCAGATTCTTACTGAATGCAAAGAGAGTACCGGTTGTTCATGAGAATGAGCTTGGGTGTTCAAATGTCACTTTATCATTTGCAGGAATGTGATTTTGGGAAGGGAGGGATAATACAAAGCAGGATGGGACCAAAATGTCGTATCAACTCAACCATGATCCAAAAGACTCTGGGACACACAAACATTTTAGACAGACACCCTTTAAAAGACAACTGAGAGGTAAACCAGCAAATTCAACAGTTCTCAGCAAAAAGGATGTTCTTCGTATCAGTGGGAAGCTTAATCTGGGATGGTGCTCATGATTCATAAAATCCAATACATTACCCACTCTAATTTTTCTTATGATTCACTCATGCTAAGTGCATTGTAGCTGAGAATAACACATTGATATTGGCCATTAATTCATCAGCAAGACAAGAAAGCTTTGCCTCCCTGGGAAAGGGATTTTTTTTAAAAAAAAAGAACAGACCCTTCCAATTAGAATTCATAATGCACAAGTCAGAGCAGCCATTTCTATTTCCAGCTATCGAGTTTTATGCTCACAAAAGGTATCAGGATAGGTCATTGCACCTTTCTCCTAACACTGTATTTATCAGTCAGAATGAAGAAATTTAAGAGATAATTCAATATCAACTGATTTTTAAGGCAATGCTAATGTTTTAATATTAAGTTATTAAAACTAGGATCAGTAATGTCATTTTTGAATACTAAGTTTATATCATACATGCAGCATAAATGTATTACATAATAATTCATTGTATTTTACAGAATATCAGACATATTGACTGGTTAGGCCATAGATTTTCTTCTAGTGGGTTTTTTTGACCATTTTCTATAAAACTTGAGGAGTTTTTCAGCCTTTCTTCTTCTCTGGCACATCTTATATGTACAATCCCCCTTATGTGTTGGCCATTTCTAGCTCTCACATTGGCTGTGCTGTGCACTCCATTAGTCATTGGCCCATCAACTGCTACTTAAGACTACTTGCGTGCCATTGGCTGAGGGCTGGGTCCACTCCTTTCCCCTGCCCACTGCCCGCCTGGACACTCTTCCCTCAGAATAAACTGCCAAACTGGCTGTCTCTCCTAACGAAGAAGCTTCTCCTGCGGCTGCCTGGCTACTGAGGTGGGCCAAGGGCTGTTAAACCATTCTCTCCAACCTCCTGCTGTGCAGCTGACTTTCCCCTAGAGTTGCCAATCTCCAGGTGGGACCTGGAGATCTCCTGCTGTTACAATTGATCTTCAGATGACAGAGATCAGTTCTCCTGGAGAAAATGGCTGCTTTGGAGAGTAGGCCCTATGGAATTATACCCTGCTGAGTACTTCCCCTCCCCAAATGCTGCCCTCCACAAGATCCACCCCCCAACCCTTCTTTCCCCTCAATGCCTGTTGCTAGGCAACCAAGCTTGATTCTCTCAGTAAAAGGTGGGGGGGAGGCCCTTTCCATGTCTGTTTTGGGGCCAGACCTGAGTATGGTTGCCAGCTCCAGGTTGGGAAATTCCTGGAGATTTTATGGTGGAGTCTACGGAAGCAAGTTTATGGCATGCTTGTGGTAGATATACCATGTCCTTCCTACATGGCTGTATCAGCTGTTAGAACTCACAGTTCTAACAGGTTACATGTTGAATTTCCTGAGGAAAGTCTGTAAATTATTAAACAGATAGCACAATCCCTATTAAAGGATCAGTCTGCTTTGATTTTTGCCAACCTCAAAGTCACATGCTCACCAAAGGGCAATATATTTACCAGTCCACTTTTCTGAATTAAGAGCTCTCAGTTTGGAAAAGGTGAAATGTATCCACATGATCAGCTGCCAAGAGCTCATGCTGTATTAAAACTGTATATTAAAATGCTGTTTTAACTTTCTTCCATTTAGATATTTGAAGTCTTCTCATATCCACTACCCTGTTAGTTAAATCATGCATTTGACAGTGTTACAAGAGTGAACATGAGGAAATGGACAGGAGGCATCAAAACGAGCAGAGGAAATATTTTGTCTTTCAAAAATATTATTCAGAATGCAGCTTCTACTGATTACAGATAAGACACTGAAAGAATCCCTTTCATGCCAGAAATGACAGAGCTAAGTTAACAATTTTGTTACTGGATGGCTTAGATAAAATCAGTTACCCTTGAGACAAACCTGCCCCAAAAAGGCGGAAAGAAATGCAGTTAGAAAACTAGCCCAACATGCTATTTTTAGACTTGGCATTCACTTCAAGAGATTTTTAAAGTAGGTTTACCAGATCCAAGCCCAGTCCTTTCAACAGTTCGTGTAACAATCCGTGCCCCCAAAATGAGGTAAATTATCAGCAGAGTTTGCCACTTGTTTCTTTCATAGCCCTGGGAGAGGATGTGTCAAAACCTGGCTCTTCATTTTCACCACATGGAAGATAATTCTGCGAAACCAGCACTATTTCCTTTAACACAGACCTCCTTTAGAAGTCTTACCACATAATATTATATTAAAGTGATCCAAGCAGGAGAAGAGGCAACAAAGGGACAAAGAATCTTGTGGAACTTGTGGGTGACAGAGTGTGGAGAAGCAAGAAAAGGAGGTCGCTTGAGTTCTTATCCTGTTTATCTGACATGAAGAGGATAAAGGATTCAATTTTTCATTTGACAGGATCTCTAATCTGGTCATGTCTAGATTTTTATACTGTCCTGCCTGCAAAGAGTTTATGGCAGCTCTTCTGCATTCTCATTTTTGTCACTCGTTTGTCCCCACTGCTTTGGGTGTCCCCCCCTTTTCCTTTTAAAGAGATGGGAGTACCAGACCATCTCATGCGTCTCCTGAGAAACCTGTATAAGGGTCAAGAAGCGACAGTTAGAACTGGATATGGAACAACTGATTGGTTGAGCATAGGAAACGGAGTACTACAAGGACATATATTGTCACCTTGCTTATTTAATTTACATGCAGAGTACATCATACGAAATGCTGGCCTGGATGAATCACAAACCGGAATTAAGATTGCTGGGAAAAAGATCAACAACCTCAGATATGCAGATGATACCACTCTAATGGCAGAAAGTGAAGAGGGCATAAAGAGCCTCTTGCTGAGGCTCAGTGCCTTGTGACCAGTGTTCCCTCTAAGTTGAGTTAGTGTGGGCTAGCCCCCAGTTTTTTTAGCCTCCGGCTCACATATTTTTGTCTTAGCTCAGGAAGGATGGCTCCAGAGCAAACTAATTTATTCAGTAGCCAGATCGCTCACTCACAACTTTAATGCCAGTAGCTCATAAAGTAGAATTTTTGCTCACAAGACTCCACAGCTTAGAGGGAGCACTGCTTGTGACACACCCTCAGTGTGTCACAAACAGATTTATTGGGTGGCAAGATATCTTGGAATTGTATCAGAAGTTTCAATGTCTCCTTTGGTTGTCAGAGAGAAGCAGCTTCTTATTCACTATTTATTACTTTTAACCATCCCTAACTACTCAAAAGCTCTTGGCAATTTTCCTGTCGTAAGATAAATGGTAGCTATTCAGGGCAAGAACAAAAGTCTCCCTATTGCAACATACATAACAAAAGAAAGAAAAACAAGACTAAAACATTCTTAAGACTGGGATTTTAGCTAGAAGACATTCTGCAAGAGATAATGTGGTTTATTCAAATTAAATAAATCCTTTAAAAACAAGAATAAAAATTCAACCCATTTACATCCATGACCCCCCCATAACTTTAGAGTCAGGTGAGGTAGCCACCGATAAAAGGAAGTACTACTTCACCCAAAGAGTGATTAACATATGGAATTCACTGCCACAGGAGGTGGTGGCATCTTCAAGCATGGACAGTTTCAAGAGGGAATTATATATACATATGGAGCAGAAGTCCATCAGTGGCTATTAGCCACAAGGTATAGATAGGAACTCTCAGTCTGGGGCAGGTGATGCACTCTATTCTTGGTGCTGGGGGGGGGCAGCAGTGGGAGGGCTTCTAGTGTCCTGGCCCCACTGCTGGACCTCCTGATGGCACCTGGCATTTTTGGCCGCTGTGTGACAGAGTGTAGGACTAAATGGGCCATTGGCCTGATTCAACATTGGCTTCTCTTACATTGATCCGAAGTAGCAGAACAAAGTTTGAGTTCAGGTGGGCACTTTTAAGACCAACAAAGTTTTATTCAAAGTATAAGCTTTTGTGTGCAAAGCACCATTCTTCAGACAAATTGGAATGAAATTTCTTGAAGGGCTACTGACAGGAAAAAAGAGGGTGGGGCAGCCGTTAGGAGGGGCCGCTCAGAGCCAAGATGCATATGCAGAGCTGAAATTGGTCAGGTGGTTGGTAAGATGAATGAATTGCAGCAAATTAGCACATAAATGCAAGAGTTAACGAAGAGATGTGAGAATGAAGCTAGAGTCCAGTGGCACCCCCGAGACAAACCAAGCTCAAACTTGGGTACATGCGAGAACAGAGACTCAGCATGTGCACACTTCTTCACATACATGGAAACAGATTTCCTCAAATATTTCATCCACATGGGGGGTGGTTAGTTGCCAGTTAGAGTCAAGATGCATAAGTAATTGAGCAATAAATATAGCTAAGATTGGAATAACACATTTGGTAGGATATGTAAATAGCAGCAAGTTGGCATCAGATAATATAGGAGTTAACAATAGATGTGATAACCACGTTTGAGTCCAGTGGCCTCTCTAAGACCAACGAAGTTTAATTTCTGGGTATAAATAAGAACGGAATAACTTAGCGTGTGTAGTGATATAAGAAGCTGATATCTCTGTTAAGCCCTGGGGGATCAATTTTTCTGAGTGTTGTAATAATTTGTAATTCAGCAATCTCCCATTCGGGTGTAAGTGGCAGCAAAGTTGGAGAATTTGTTGCAAGCTCTGGTACCAGTGTCCATATTCAGATTAGATGTTGTGTTATTGGAGGTGAGGAGTTGTTTGAGATTTCCTCATAACTTTGTTTTAATTACCCCTTTATTTTAATTTTGGTTTGCTAGGATGCTTTATAACAGAGGTGTTGAATTCATTTATTACAAGGGCTGGATCTGACATAAGTATGACTTTGTTGGGCTGGGCCATGCATGCCATAAAATGTAATGCCAGGTACCAGAGAGAGAGACCACTTTATAAAAGACACTAATCTGTCAGCCGCCCTGAGCCTGCTCTGGCAGGGTAGGGCGGGATATAAATTAGAATATAAATAAATAAATAATAAACTCCAAGTTGGTCTGTCCCAGGAGCATAGCCAGAAGGTTTTAGTTGGTGGGGTGTGGGGAAATCTGGAGGGTGTCCCGGTCATGCCTGCTGCTCCTCTTGCAGCAGCAAAAGCAGCAGCCCCAGCTCCACTGCGATCGCTAGTCCTCCTCTAGTACTTTTGATTGGAGAGACTTGATTCTCGCTCTCCGACTCGCTCTCTTTTGCATTTTGCAATTTGATTTTATTTTTTGCAATTTATTTTATTTGATTTACATTTTTTAAAAAACTATCTTTCAGCCTGGGAAAAAAGAAAAGAAAATGAGACTGATGTTTCCCTGAATGTGCCTGGGGCCATTCTGACCCCCCCCACACACACACACACACCTTACATTGTTTAGTTATATTTATTTTTAATTTTTAAATGTTTTGTCTGTGGGGGTGGTGCTCAACTGTGGGGGCAGTGCCCCCAAATGCCCCCCATGGCTACAGGCCTAGTTTGTCCTCAATGCAAGATCCTGTGGCCGGGGGGGGGGCAGAAGAAAACCCACATGGGCAAACAGGAGAGCCCATGCTGCAGCACTGGGCTGATATTCCTGCACTGCCTAGAGAGGGGGCAAACCCCTTCCCCAGCCCACTCCTGCCATCAATGCTATGAGCCCAGGCCCCAGGGTAAAACCATGAAGCAGCTGGGTGTTGTGAGCTCCCCCTTGCCCCCAAACCAGCATGGAAAGGGACTGGGAAGACAAGTTGAATTAACCCCACCTGCCTGCAGAAGTGGGGAGGAGGCGGCCCAGGTCCAAGGCCATGTGGGAACCAGGCCAAGAAATGTCAAATAAGTTGGAGATGTCTGTGCTGCAGCGGCCACCTCCAACCAGGGCTACCAGGTGATCCTGGTAGCAGGACGATGCTGGATGTTCAAGCCAGAGATCATCGGCAAGCTGCACCACCCCCATGCAGCAGCAATTATCACAGGCCAAAGGCCACCGGATCATCTAATGGGGGAGCGTGCACTATGTGCACAAGGCTCCATATGTGGCAGAGGCTGCAGGCCACCCAGCAACCAGTATATCTGGAGATCGCTGGAACCATCCCCTCATGAGACAGCAGCTGCTTATGGTTGAAAGCTGCTGAGTGGTTCATGGGGGAGGGAGGCTCAGCCACCAAGTTGCGTGCTCAATGGTAGGAGTAGGTCACTGATGTGTGGAAGAATGCCCCCCCATAGGACCAAAGCACAGCCACTGCATGGGGGTGCACAAATATGACAACACCACTGGCCACCAGCAGGCCCCAGCAGAGAATCACCTCAATGTAAAAACACTCATCCCTGGGGCCATCTAGGACAGCATCCTCAGAGCTGCCGGCCAAGTAGAGAGGCGTGCAACCTCGCCTTGGAACCTCAAGCCAGCATGAATGCACCTGCGGTGGCTCCCAACTTACCAGTGAGGCTGACACTGAAGTGAAGGGGTTCTGCTTGATGGCTGCAGACAAGGTTGTCCCGCCATGCTGAAGCCGCAATTGGAGTGGCTCTACCCCCTCGCTTCCCTCAGCAGCCTCCTGTTCCCTCCCTTGCACCAGTTGCACGTGGGCTGGATAAGAGCCCTGAATGGGCTTGTTCTGGCCCCTGGGCCTAATGGTAGACATCTCTGCTTTATAACATGCAAAGTAATCACTTTCTCATTCATTACTCCTCACTGGATATCATTTCCAATGGCCACAAATTGGAGCATTTGGATGGCTCATGCCATTTACATTTTCACTTTCTCCTCCTTTCCCTTGTATTATTTTCCCTTGTATCATTTTCTTCCTCTGTTTTCATGCCTTGCAAGACTGCATCCAGTGACTTCATCAGACTGACCCCAAAAGCATAAAGCAGAATGGCAAAGATGTCCATTGAAGGCTATGAGCCAGTGGTATCTGTGCAGGTTGGAGAAATAACAACAATCCTTTGTTGCAGAATGAAAGAAAAGAGAATAGCAACATTCTTCTTATTTTCTTACTCTACTTTAGTGCAGATAGCAATGCAATACTGTGCACTTTCTGGTGGCTGGACTGAATTCACAAGTGCCCAGAGCAGCAGAAAAATGCATCTTAAACACTACTGAAATCAGTTTTATGGAAGCAGAGAACTACCCTTTAAGGATATCTTTCTTAGATAATTTCATATACCTTAAGACAAATGGAGAGCTGTTTAGTGTCTTCCCCCTTGAGGACTAAATATGAATGCAGCAGAGTTCTTAGGCAAGTATTTTGTGAGCAACTGAATGACTGTGTCTAATGAAGGTGATCCATGAAAAGAGTGATCAGTGTAATTGGCAACATGCTTCCTGATGTAGCATTTTATCTGGCCATAGGATATCCTTTCATATGGCGGCATTTGAAAGCCTTCAAGTATGCTGAGTTTGGTGTTGAGGCACTTGTTGAACTTGTTATGACTTCAGTAGGCTTGATGTCATATGAGTTATCATCATTCCTAAAATACCTTGGATGCCTGAGACAGACTCCCCTAGCTGAATAGATGCTGGAAATAACTAGCTACCTGTCTGGCTGTACTGCAGAACAGGAATCTTTCCCAAGTTGTTCTTCAGTTCTTTTCATCCCTAATCATGTAAAGAGTCTGGAATCTGGTGTTATTGAGACTAAATGGAAATGGGAAGATCATAGGTCGTGGTTTGCAAGTGTACCTATTGCCTGGATTAGCAGGAGATGGTGCTTCTTAGCAGGGCTTTTTTGTCGAAAAAGCCCAGCAGAAACTCATTAGCATAATAGGCCATACCCATCACCAGAAACTCATTAGCATATTAGACCACACCCATGAAAGCACAGCTCATTAACATATTAGGCCACACCCCCATGTTACCAGAAGCGTGATCATCCAGCCACACCAACCTTTTGCTTCTTATTCTGTTTACCTTGCTTGTTGTCAAAACCCAGAGCTTTTTTTGTAGCAGGAACTCCTTTGCATGTTAGACCACACACCCCTAATATAGCCAATGTTAGACCACACACCCCTAATGTAATGAGTTCCTGCTGTTGGGTGTGGCCTATTATGCTAATGAGTTCCTGCTGGGTGTGGCCAATTTGGGAGCCAGCCGGAACTCCGCTCCTGTGCGTTCCTGCCCCAAAATAGCCCTGCCTCTTAGCATAATTTACTCTTCCACCCTTTTCAGTATTGGAGTGGGAGCCTGTGGGAGTATTTCTGCCCAAGAAGTGTGACTCTCTTGCCTTCCTGGTTCCAATTTTGGGGGCATTTTGAACTTCAGTGTTGGTGGGAGGGGGAGAAAGCCATGCTCTAAAGGTGGAAATCCTCCAGTCCATGGTAACACTCTGTTGAATTTAAGCATTTTTGCTAGTGGCAATTTTTAAAAAATACATACCGCAGGAATGAAAAGTAGTGTCCTGTTCCTCTTTGTTGGTAGGACAAGATACTTAAGGAGCCAGCCCTCAACGTGTTCCATGGCCAGATTCTTACGAAGTAATTAACATCTGTGTTTTATCAAAGGTCATGTGTCCACAATGCTTCAGGATACTAAGTAAAGATACTTTGCAAGAAGTCTCAGGGACATAGACATGGACAGGGGTTACTTTTTATGCTGTTTATACTTGAATTTGAGTTTCAGATTTATAGATTTAGACCAGAAGAAGTATTTTGTTAACAGCATCTTTTGGATCTGAGCTCACATTATAAATATGCAGTGTTGAATGTCAGCTGGCCATGTCCTTATTCCCAGTGAGCTGAACTGTGGAGTGAAGTGGCCAATGAAAATTGTTCTGAACAGCATCTACAAATGTTGCTTTTCCTTTGTAAATGGCAGATGTTTGTTCATTTTAATCGATTCAGCATAGCTTAAAGAATGCAATGAGATGACAGCATTCAAAAAAGAAAAGATCTGCAGGAAAGCTCTCCTGCTCTAGCTGTGAGCATTGACAGTATTTAAAAACAAAATATGGATCTAAATAAAGTGTAAAAAAATTACACTCACATTTTTGTAAAATGCTTTAATCCTAAGAACATTAAAGGTTTGTCTCTGAAGTACTCCTTCTATCAGTGCTGACCCTCATCCTGAGGCACCCCATCTTGCAGTATTTCAAGCCAGGGCTTGACAAATCCCAGGCACGAAGTTGCCATGGTGCCTAGAAATTTCATTCTGGTGCCAGTATTTTCAGCAATTATTTTTGTTGTAGTTCCTCAGGCCTTTCCTTCCTGCCTTTAATGATGCAGCTATTTTAGCCACAGCCTGAAGCCTGATCACAGAGAGAAAAGGAGGGGAGCTCACTCCAGTAACAAACGTTTTTTTAATTTTATGCTGGGTTGCTAAAAGGTAGGATGCCAGCAACCTGGTGATATATGGGTCCTTATCTTGTCAAAAGAAAGAAAGGCTCTGATTAATATTTGTGAACTCATTCTTTTCAGGTATTGGGGTAATCCATCTCTTTTACCCCTCACTGAATTTGGGACATTCAATAACTAGATGAGCCAAGGAACCTATCTTCCCCATATTGCAGAAACACTAGCATTCTGAAAAGAGGACTCCCAAAAAGCGGCCTTTCATTTCTGAGGGTAATACAGCATTCAATTAATTAATTAATTAAATAAATAAATATAAAACAAAAATATCGGGGAACTGTCATGGACTTTAAATATGCTAGTAAGGTAGGTGGTGGTTCAAACAGGCCCGTAGCCAGGATTTTGTAATTCAGGGGGGCTTTAAATAAGTCAGGGGCATTGACACCACAAAATTAAAAAATAAAATAAAAAATTAAAACTCACTTTTGCAGCATTCGCACTCTGCTTGCCTACATGGGGAAGCAAGCCATGCTTGGGGAAGGGGCGCTGGTGTGGAGTCCTCCAAGTGGCCCAGAGAACCTGGGGACTGGATGGAAAGGGGGCCTTGGCAGAAAGTCAGGGGGCCAGGCCCTGAAATGCCCCACTGTAGCTACGGGCCTGGGTTCAAATCTATTATAGGCAAGGGAAAACTACTTTCTTGCTCACTGATTTGTGCTTCTGAAATCTAACATCAATAGCTATTTTTGACCCTTTAGAATACAGTTTTCTTGCTTTCCATCAAGAATAGTAAAGCTGGAGTAAAGTCTAGTTGTTCTAGTCTCTGATTGACCAACCTCTTCCATTTACTCTGGAAGGGATCTTCTCCTAGTCTAAAAAGGAATTTAGATCTATAGTTAAAAAGATGGATGCCCTGTGCCTGGGAGGGTCCTGTGCCAACTCCCAGTTCCTTTCTCTCTAGCCCTGACCTTGCCACAGTGATCCATGCAATGGTTACCTCAAGGTTGGATTACTGCAACTCACTCTGCTAAGGGCTACCCTTGAAGCTGACCTGGAAACTACAGCTTGTCTAGAATGCAGCAGCGAGGGCACTTACAATGGACATCCAACCTGTGCTTTGCCAGCTGCATTGGCTGCAAGTTGAGTACCAGATATGCTTCAAGGTTCTGATCTGACCTTTAAGGTCTTTAACAGTCTGGGACCAGCATACCCATTGGACCGCCTCTCCCAGTATGTCCCCCAAAGAGCCTTGTGCTCTGAAGATCAAAGCCTGCCTGGCCCAAAAGATATCTGGCTGTCCTCAACTAGAGCCAGGGCCTTTTTGGCCCTGACTCCAGCCTAGTGGAACTCTCTACCTGGCGACTGTCATGCCCTGTGGGACCTTGCTCAGTTCTGCAGGGTGTGTAAAACAGAGATGTTCTGCCAGCAGTTGAGGACAGCAATGGCCCACACTGTGGCTCTCATCATGGTCTCATACATGACCGCTCCCTGAGCCGCCCAAGGGAAGAAGTGAATCCAGTTGTTTTTATTGTAAACTGAAATTATATTGTTCTGTTTATTTTAACCTGTTGTGAACCACCTAGTCTATAAATGGATGATGATGATGATGATGCAATTGCTTCCTTATATATTAACTTTATACTGTTCAGTTGTGGAAGATGAACTGGTAGTCAGTACTGGGCTGTATGAGGGTGAATAAGATGAAACTTAATCCTAACAAGACAGAGGTGCTCTGGGTTAATAGAAAGGTAAACCAGGGACTTCAGATCTCTCCTGTCTTGGATGGATTTATACTTCCTTGAAAAGCCAGGTTTGCAACTGGGAGTACTACTTGTAATAGTAGGCACTTTAGGAAAGCTGGTGGCTATTATGATTCAGAGTGATTTTGCCCAGCTTTGGCTGGTGCTGTCCTGGGTCAGAGCAGACTCAGCCGAGACCAAGGGGATGAGACAGAATCACTAACCAGAAGCGAAAGTTGAGAATACAGTCCAAGAGTCATACACAAGGGAAGCCAGACGAGGGTCCAAGAAGCAAAGTCTGAGCAGGTCCAAGAGGCATAGTCAAGCGGGTCAAAGGTTCAGGAATTGCAGACAAGAACAGGTTTGGGTGGTGTGGTCACACATTTCCAGAAAGGTGATGAGTTGCTCCCATGCCTACACCATCTGAAGCCCCATCCTTTATTAGCAGCTCACAGCTGGGTATAACTTCTTGTGAGAGAGCCATCCATTTGGCTCATTAACCCCAGGTGTTCCTCTTGATTTGGCAGTCGCCGGACAGCGAAATGTGTGCTCCACCTCCTCTCAAGGAGCTCCAGGCACACCCTCCTTCTCCTGTGTTCCCCTGGCTCCAGGGAAAGGAGAGGCGAGGCAGCCTGTGAAGTCTCCCCAAGATCTTTGGTTGTTGAGGCGCTGCCTCTTGGGATTGCCTCTTCTGTGTTCCCAGTGCTCATGGGGCTGGAGTACATGCTGTCCTCAGCAACTGGGGCATTAGGACCTGCCTCTGCCGTCTCCAGGGCATTGCCAGCATCAGCTGGTTGAGTCTCAGAAGTGCTGATGGGGATGTTATCAGCATCAGCGGAGTGATCCTCAGCTAAAGCAGGCTGGCCCATGACAAGTGCATCAGTCGCATCGATTTGTAGTTCAGTCAGATCTAGCCCTAGTGAGCTATGCCTTAGTTACATCTAGACTGGACTATTGAAATGCGCTGTACATGGAATTGACCTTGAAGAGTGTTCGGAGGTTGCAGCTACTGCAGAATAATGCAGCCAGACTGCTTGTCGGGGCCAACTATCGGGACCCCAGTCCTACAGCAATTACACTGGCTAGCTGTATTGAGTCTAAGGAGATAAAGCAGGATAGAGGTATTTCAGATAAACAAAACCCAAATGTAAATTGGGCAAAGGTACTGTGACGAACTTAAAGATCTGGGACCAGCAGAGAGTAAACACAGAACACTGCTGAGTCACATGACAGAGTGAGGAGGGGGCCATTTAGCTCGGAACTCAGTGATTGGCAGATAACAGACAAAAGGTTCCATTTGGAATGGGCAGTTGAGGGAAGCTGCGAAGGAGTTCGGTGTGTGACAGAGAGCGGAAAAGAAGTCTGTGAGAGAACTGAAGAAGCTCTCTGTGGAAGAACCTGGTTTACTGAGTTCCTCAGAAGGAAGGGGACAGTGACCAGACGGTTAAAAAAACTTAACACAGCATAGTCACACACCATTGAGACCTCTCTCCTTAAAAAGGAACTGGAGGTGGTTTAGAAAGAGCTAAAGGATGGTCTGGCAGGAGTCTGGAAAGCTGGCTTGGTGACCAGGGAGACCCAGAGGGACCTGTTTGAGAAAGCCCAAGGAAAACCACAAAGCAGTTGCGGGAGAGGAGGAGTGTAAGCCTGTTTAGAGAACTGATGAACATCTATGTATGAACTGAAAGTAGTAAACATACCGCCTAAGTGAACGTAAGGGCAAACGGTTAGCCTGAAAGGAAACAAATTATCCTCTGTATATATCTTCCACCCCCCTGTTGAGTTTTCTGAAAATAAAGTACTATTGTATTTTGAAGTGGACAAGCCTTGGTGCCTGACTCTTAACAACAAAAAGCAAATATACCTAGCAGTGGTCCTCAACAGATATATAAAGTCAAAACAATTACCCCGAAGAGACATTTAAAAGTTTGCTTAGAGAACTGGTCAGAAGAAATCAGAAGCAGCTCTGACCAGGTGCCACACGCAGACCCTCACAGTATTGTCAATATAGAAGGGGCGTGTGTCATAGGTACAAATGCTATACAAATCAGATATTCAACAAATAGAAGCCATGCCAAAAATGTTGCTTGCCAAGTACTCCATTTGTTCTCTGTATCTATTCATTCAGCATATCAGGGAACATCTGTATCCGATCTATAGCAACATTCCTCAATCATAATGAGGAGTCTTAAGGTTTATAGCCTACTAGTCTGCCCAAGAGTGTTGTAAGTCCTTGCAAACTACCAAATTTATGGTGGCACAAGGTTCATGAGCCACAGCCCACTTCCTCAAATAGATGATGCCGTGGCTGCTTACCCCACTTCTTGTGGGAGAGGTTCTCTTCAGTGCCCTGCAGCAGACTGATCCTTGTAAGAAACCCTGATAAAATATTCATTAATTTGGTCAAAACTTTTTCTCAGTACTTTCAACTGCTCTTAAATTTCCTGAGAAGGACCTATAAAATGTGTTTGCTTGTCCACTCTGGCTAAATTCTGTAGCAACTTCATCGCTGAAGAGTAAATTGCTCATAAAAAGGTGCTCAAGGGAACTGAAGGGAACTGACTTTAACTGACTGTTAAAGATCATTACTTACTGCTGCACCGTTACAGACTCATTGAGATTCATATTAAGAGAACTAGGATCATGTCTCGGCACATTGGCTCACCTCAGTACATAGGTTCTCAGTACACTGGCAATGCAATCCTTTCAAGACTGATAAATATGTACACGTTTTCCAGAAACTGTCCACAGTTGACAGGTTTTGTTCTGATCCAGTAACACACTGTTATTGGGCAAGAATTCATAGATGTGCACTAGAATAAATCAGTAATGCTTTAATCCTCACAAACAGTATATTTGAATATCAAACATCCTAGATGCAATGTCCATTTGGTCTTGGGTTGACCATCCAATATGCTCATATTGGTTATTTCTTCACAAGTTAATATTTTGTGTTTGTCAGCATCTGCACAATCGGCAAAATCTGATAAGTCACTGACTGGTAATCATCTTGGCACATGCTTGGAATTTATTTGGATCACTAACGTTCACGGGAATTGTAATTTTCTAGATCTGACTTGATACAGAAGACCACAAAAATGTCAATTCCCTAGCAGGAAGAAATATTGGCGAAAAGGAAGGAAGTTATTTGTGGGAGAGTCAGGTTCTTATTTTAAAAGTCATACCCTTGACTAGCTTGTCCCCTTCCCCTTCTTAAAGTCAGGCCCATAGCCGGAAAAAAATATTGGGGGTTGGAATGAGTACAGTGGTGGTGAGCCCATCATTATTTATTTATACTTTACAATTTACCAATTTTCTACTTGAGATTCAAAATGGAATACATGGCATAAAACAATGTAATCATGTAGCATGAGAGACCTAATAAGCGATGCAATAGGACTAGGATTATGATATCTAGAAATGTGCAAAAAAGTATCAGACATGCTATGTCAAACAGTGCAGAAAATGGAATTCTAAGAAAAAAGAAAAGAAATGCTGTAAGCAGTTCTAAGTCTGCTACATCGCTATTTTTACCCTTTCCCTCCTTAATCTCTCTCTCTCTGCTTTATTCCAACATGATGTTACCACCCCTGCCCCTTCAGGCTTTTAAAATCAGGGCTCTTCAGCCATGCTAACTGATCGTTTTGTTTTAGCCAACTGCATAGAAAATTTACCTTTGGGAGATTTTTGACCAGATACGCACATTTTTATCTCAGCTCCTTCCTTTTTTACATAGATAATTTACACTTGAGGCTTTTGTGGACCCTGGGCAAAAACTGATAACTTTATTCTCTGGTCACACTTCTTCCAATTGGCTCCTCCCCTTTGGTTCTACTTTTTCTTCTTTAACAACTCTTTCCCATTTCAATTTGCTCATTTTAATAAAGAGAAATACAAAATTTTGCTTTCTTGATTACCTTTCATTACTTTGTATGAAACACTATAACTCAGATGTAACATTGGTATAACAAGTATATTTCTTTTCCCATAACAATATTCCTTTAAACATGACTCACATGTTATGTTTTCAAAGAAAAACTAACTAACTAAAAGCTAAATCCTGAGTGTCTATACAGTGGTGCATGTATCAATGAGAAGACCTGGCATTTTTGTTAGAAAGTTACATCTCTAGGTATGTGTAACCAAAATGCTTTCTGCCTTGTCTTTCAGCAGTAAAATGGTGTATCACAGTATCAAAATCCACATATTCTGCTTCATGTGATTCAATTGATAGGACTGCTAAAGTATTCCATTGATCTTGGGACATTTGTGACCTGAAATAATTCTTAATTAATATCAGCTTGCTGAAACTCCTTTCAGCTGATGCAATTGAAACAGGAATTATCAGCAACAAGTTCAAAGCCACAGCTGTATTTGGGAATGTGGAGTTCAGAGAACAAGATATGATGCAGTACAAAGTCTCTACAAGGGATCATTTTACAATGATGAAACAGTAACCAATGCTCCCTCTAAGCTGTGGAGTCTTGTGAGCAAAAATTCTACTTTGTGAGCTGCTGGCATTAAAGCTATGAGCAAGCGATTTGGCTACTGCAAAATTAGTTTGCTCTGGAGCCATCCTTCCTGGGCTAAGACAAAAATGTGTGAGTTGGAGGCTAAAAAACTGAGCTAGCTCACACTATCTCAGCTTAGAGGGAACACTGACAGTAACCCATTTTGTTTAAAACCAAAAGTCCCTTTTTTTTGTTTACACATGATAAGCAGAGTCTTGTAAATCCATGAATATTCCCCCCTCCTCATATTATTTCTCTCACTTCCACTTTCCAGGGTTGCAGTGTGCCAAATGGGAATTCCCCCCCCCCCACACACAAATGTATCACTGTAAAAGTATCTGTTTCTTGCTCTGAGCGTGAAATCAGGTTTCGCTCATAGAGCTCACAGAAGAGTATGTATTTTCTTGGATGGATGGCTCCTTTGATTCACATCATCTTCCATCAAACTCACTCCCCTGCAAAAGCCCAAAGACCTGCCCCGGTTTGGCTCCATGTAACTTGCTATAGGAAGACTCATGGATAGCTACAGGCACTCACTCCCCTGGAGAAAATGGCTACTTCAGAGATAGACTTTATGGCACTATACCCAATTAATGTCCCTCCCCCATCTTCCCCAGGCTCCATTCCCAAAATCCCCAGGAATTTCCCAACATGGAGCTGGCAACCCTAGCGAGCACACACACACACACACACACACACACTCTTTCTTTGCAGCTACAGCCTGCCTGGCATGCAGGAGAAGGGCAGGTTTTTTGCTTCACACAGATGGAATGGGTTCCCCCCCTACAGATACAAACAGTGATTCTCTCCCCCCACTGAGCCCAGCCAAAAGAGAAGGCAAAATTGTGGCCAGTAACAATTCATCATCACGATTTTACAGTGATTTTACAGTGCTGTGATGCCGTGATCCACTGTGGGCTTGTGGTGCAGAGCTCTTCCCTCTCAAGCATTTTCAAGGGCCAAAACAGCTAACCAGGTGCCTGCACACACTGTAAAATGCTTGTGACTCCACTTGTGAAAAGCAGAATACATAGGCTGCTGCCACTGCCCATCCCCTCTGTTTCCAACTACCTTTAAACATTCCCCACCCTGAGCAAAAATAAAGCACCCCCCCTACCTTATGCGCTGATGACGAGGGGAAATCATGGCTGGCATGAGTTTGAAAGCTAAGGCATGAAAAGGACTGGGTCATGTGCCTCAGAGCACACAGGAGCAACTGCTTTGTGAAGATTGCACAGTGCAAAGGGAAAGCTGGGGAGGGAGACTCACAGCCTCATAGGCAAAGCCTGGGAGTGAGGCAGGAAGAGGAAAGTAGACTCCCTCCCTCATAGGCGAAGCCTGGGAGGGAGGGAGGCTGTCTCCCTCATTGGCAAAGCTGGGGAGGGAGGCAGGAGGAAGATTCCCTTCCTCACTGGTAGAAGAAGGACTTGTTACAGATTTCACACCAACCCCTAGTGCTGATTGGAGGGGCATGGCAAATGATTGATGGGGTGCCACCCCTTTTTGCACCACTGTGGTTATGGGCCTGCTTTAAAGTAAGATTTATGGCTTGGATGGAGACATGCACATTTTGTGAGCAGGCAGCAGAATGCTCAAAAGTGCTTGAATAAAGCTGAGTGTTCAGCAAGAAGGCTTACAAAAAAGCAAATGGATCCAGGTGGGCAGCCATGTTGATCTGAAGCAGTAGAACAACTTTTGAGTCCAGTGACACCTTTAAGACCAACACAAGTTTATTCAAGATATGAGCTTTCATGTGCATGCACACTTCCCCAGGTACATTGAAAGGAAGATGAATGGAGCATAACAACAGAATCACAGTTTATTAGTCTTAGAAGGATACTTTTACACATCTATCTCCTATTTTGACATATTTATTACTTCACTGTCCCCCCCCCATTAAATACAAACAAATGGTGACTGTATGAACTTGGCTTGTTATTACTGTTTAATCTTTGCATATGTCCAAACATCATCATTAAGCTGTATGCTAACTTCCTGATCACCTGTGTAGAGGCATCTGCTTATATATATGAACTGTTAACTTCCATTCCAATGTATCTGAGGAAGTGTGCATGCACATGAAAGCTCATACCTTGAATAAACTTTTGTTGTCTTAAAGGTGCCACTGGACTAAAAAAATGCAAATAGTTCCAGGTTGTGTGCAGGGATAGTTGCCTTTCCCTAGAACAAGAAAAAAACAATGGGAAATATGCACCTCCATTGTGGCAGGTTTGTTTGTATCACACTTGGCTGCTGCCAGTCTCTTACTCCTCCCAAACTAAAATGGATGTGCTTAGACTGAGATTCCCACTTTTAAATATCACCTATAGAACCCTCTCTCCACTGCAATATATCTAAGGCTGCAGTCAGACGTGCAGCTTGATCCAGTGTGGCCTCGCCTTTAATTGATCCAGGTTTTTTTGTAACAGAGAATTGTGATCAGAGTCACCCCTTAGTACTTTTCAAAGCATTTTCACCCAGTCCTTGAGCAATCAAACACAGCAGCCAGGAAGTGGGAGTTGTAGGCCATTTTTGTCCTTTGAGCTTGCTCACAAGTGCTGATGAGCCTGCTGGGATATGTAGTCCATGGGGCTGTCAGCCATTTTTTTTTAAAGTTTGTCTTGAGCATGTGTACAAGTGCTGATGAGCCTGCTGGGATATGTAGTTCACTGCCATCCTCCCTCTCTAATTTTTTTCAATTAACTCCTTCCCCAAAGCACAGAAAAAAGCTGAAGTACAGAGGTGTTTTTCTTTGGAAGTTTTTATAAACACAGTTTTTAGAAGCTCCTGTGGGAGAGGGAGAGAGACAGAGGTGTGAATATGCAGTTGTGCACACATTGCTAACTAGTAAAAAAAAATGGTGGCTGGAAAACAAGAGACCAGACAGACCTGCCTGACAGCTTGGGTGTACAACAGAGTGATCAGACAAGAGGAAATCTGGTTTGAAACCAGCTCAGCCCAAAAGGCACTGGACTTTCACAGGTATCAAAGAAACATACAGTAAAGGGGGGGGGAATGGGATGCAGATGATTGGGGCACAACAGACAGATGTTGCTGTCTGTGCATTTTAAATCTGGAAGGGAACAGCTATGGCAACGGATAAAACTGCACATCTGATCACAGCCTAAGTAACAGAAAGATAAAATGTTCAAGAAGCAAACTATTATTTGCTAATGAAGGATGACTGGAAGGATGTCAGCTTTGGGATCTGTGATTATGATTAATTCTTAGTAGCAAACATGGCCTTGTGCAGTTTGGAGACAAGTGTATATCATCGTAACAGCAGAGATGGAATGAACTGCTCAGATTAAATATCTAGTGCCACAGAACAGATGGTGTGGCTTAGGTGTTCATAAGTGAATTCATTACATGTCTCTGTCAGGAGACAGGCATAAAATTAACTTCATGGGGTTTCTTGAAGCGGGGAAAATAGGGAAAACCAAGGTCTTTTTAGAAGTGGCAGTCCTATACTAGATAAGAGGCGCAGAACAAGCGCAACTGTGTTTTGAAATCATGATTGTTTTTGAAGATTTGAAACCTGCTAGGGATGACGAAAACTTTTAGTGATACCTCTTTGGGCTAATGGCTTTTTGGCTGGGGGAAGACAAGAAGAACAGGCCATAAATAAATCAGTGAATACACTCTTCCTCAGAAATTTGGGGAACATTAAATCCTGTACAACCAGATTCAGAAATTAATATCACAGTTATCACTAATATCAAATGCTATTACAAAAGAGACCAGTGCAGATGTTGTTGCAGGGGATCTACCTGATAAGTGCCCATGTAAGCAATCCCACCGGATGTTTAAGCCTACAAGATACTGTGTTATAAAACTGTTTTAATAAACAAAATATAAACAACAGAGAAGCTGCTGGAGTCTTCTCAAGAATCCCACCGTGCTTCAGATTATCAATAGTGACTCTAAGAATATGCACCAGCTTTCATATTCTACCTGTTCCAAATCCACTTTCAGCTCTTAAAAGCAGTTAACTCCAGTCTTAGATCCTACAGCACATGCAGATACTGCTGCTTTCCCCCAAATTATGGTCTGGTGCCATATTATAGTCTCTTTCTTGCACTGGGTGGAAAAATAGGTGCTTTGTGCTCTGTACATGAACGGCTGTCTATTTGAGAATGGAGCACAATGAAGCACTTCCCAGTAGGTGGGGAGATGCAATGCTGAGGGGTGCATTTTTATTCTATCCTGTCCAAGTAACTTATCAGACTCTCGCTCACTGGGAAGGCAACGCTTGGTGTCCAGGCTCCACTGAAAACATACATAATGGTGGCTATAGACCCTTGGGTGCTTGCAGAAGGCTTACTTTTGAATAATCCCTTCACTGACTTTGGTTCTTTTACACCTCTTTCTGGGAACTGTGCCTGTGCTCCCTTCTCCTTCCTGTTCCCTGGCTGCTGTTACATTCCTGCCTGCTGCCACATTACTCCCAACCAATGCACAAGTGGTCTTTTTGCTAGAACTTCATTTACTGGATAACTCATTATGTGCTTTCAAACCATTGTGTAACCCAGGTATTGGAAATAAAGGCAAGTTCAAGGCTTACATCCTCCTTTCTTAAAGCTCCCCCCACTACTCACACACCTTAGCTTAAAAAAACAACTATGGCCCCGGTCATACGGGCCAGAAAATGCGGGGGGAAGGTGTGGCAGTTCGCCCCGGAGCAAAATAAGGCACAGTAGCCCAATCACATGGGCCACCGGGTTGCCGCGCTCCAGCTCCAAGTGCCGATCACACCATGCTGCTGCAGCGCGGCAAAAAAGCAGCGCAGCAAACCACGCAAGCCGTGCTGTTGTGAAGTGTGCATGTGCCGTTGGGGGGTGGGGGTGGGCCACTGCTGGTGTCTTGCATATGCACATGCCTCATTCAGCATTGGTGTGCATCCCATGGAAACTTATAACATCTGGAAACCCCAGGACATAGGCCAGCGTTGGAAACCGTGGGATACTGGCGCTCCTGCGATCAGATGCCGGCCTTTGCCCTGGGGTTTCTGGAAACTAGTACTTCGACCCTAGTAGTTTTTTACTCCGCATTTTTGGAGGGAAGCTGCGGGTTGGCCACGGGAGTGCTACGCCTCCCAGATGTGCTCATATGATTGCGCATGGAAAGTCCGTGGGGCTCCCATGCCTTCAGCGGGGCAAATGCTCCGTGTGAACAGGGCCTATATGTATTACAGCAGGGGGGAAATACATTTTGCACCACTAGGTATGATATTCCCCACCCCCCAAACTTCTTTCCCTTCCCAAAGCAAAGGTCCAGAGTCTGAAGATGAATGATGGTCTATTAACTCAGGTCTTTGATAGTGCATCTCTCTGCTAATGTCCTTGATTTTGAAAACATTCTTGGGAAAAATCTGGTTTAGCAGAAGTTAACTCCTATGGTCAGACATGCAGTTTGATCCTGTGTGGCCCCACTTCTAATTGATCCAGGGTTGTTGTTTTTTTTAACTGAGAGTTTTGATCAGACCACCCCCTTAATCTGCTTCAATGTGCTTTCAACCCGCAGCCACAGAGTAGGGCAGTTGGGCATTTTTTTAACTGTCTTTTGAGCATGTGCATAACCACTTACGGGAAGCAGTGCTTCAAACTCCTGGCAGAATGGCGGCAGCTGGTGGCCAATAGAATTGCTGGAGAAGGTTACTGGGATATGTACTTCAGTGTGAAGGAAGTGTTTTTGAAACTTGGCTTTTTAAAAAGAAAACACAGTTTTGAGAAGCTCCAGAGAGAGAGAGAGAGAGAGAGAGAGAGAGAGAGAGAGAGAGAGAGAGAGAGAGAGAGAGAGAGAGAGGTGATTATGCAGTCATGCACACCTCACTAACTGCTTAAAAAAAATCCCAAACCAGAAGGGAACATTCAGAACCTCAGATATTGAGAGTACAATGGATTGAACGGAAATGTGGGGTGAAACCGCATGCACCAGGAAGGACTGGACTTTCCCTGGTGCCAAATAACTCCAGTTCAAAGACAGGTGAGAATAGGGTGCCCATGACTGGGAAACAGAAGACTGATGTTGCTCTGTGGACATGCATTTTAAATCTGGAAGGGAACAGCAACAACACCAGATCAAACAGCACGTCTGATTGCTGCTGTAGTCCGTGTTTCAGAAGTGCTGTTTTCTTGCTGAAGCTGGCCCAGCTGCAGTTCCTCAAAAGCAAACCTCTGATATGAAACAAAGTTCTCAGGGCCTCCCTCCTCACCATCTGAGAGAAGAAATCACCTTGAGTTCAAAAATAGATGGTCTGGGGGCTAACCTCTTCCACAAGAAGTGATTTCAATAAAGGAAGGGTAAAAACTTCTTCAGTTAAGGCCTTTCAGCAATTCAGTACTCATAGAAAAAACCACTAGGCCTCATGCTCCACAACTTACCAAGTTTTTCAGTGAGCAAACTCCTCCCAATATGCAAATTAAATAGTTGCATTGCTCCACCCCCAGCCCTACAATTGCTTAGGTAGTTTCAGCAGCAGAATTGGGTTGCTCTGCTCTACATATCCAATGCCTGGGGAAAATACCCATTCTGGTCAACAGTTGAGGTAAACTCTTAACACATGCATGCTTTTTCTTAAAGCAAATGTGTTACTGGAAACCTCAAAGTTCCATACAAGAGAGACGGAAACACACTTCTTGTTCTTATTGAGAAGATCCAAGGAACTCCTCCCAGTTTCACTAAGGGTGATTTCCCACTAAAGCTGCCGCGGGGTTGCGCCGCCGTTTGCCTCAAAAAACAGGATTACGAAACTGCGGGGGAAATCGGGCGAAGCCGCGGGTCAAAATGCAGCCCCGCGGCTTCGGGTGTGAAATTGACTAAAAATCTCGGGGCAAACGGCGGCGCAACCCCGCAGCAGTTTTAGTGGGAAATCACCCTAAGTGTAAAAAGAAGATGTGTTTAGGATGACAGATTTATAAAATTAGTGTAAATTAGGGTTATGGAGTAGCGAGTCACTGAATACATACATGAATCAACCTGACATTGAGTCAGACTCTTGGTCTATCGAAGTCAGTATTGCCTGCCCTGACTGGCAGCAGCTCTTCAGAGTTTCAGGCAGAGGTCAGGCAGATGTGAATCATATTATCACATCCTTTTAACTGTAGATGCTGGAAACTGAATCTGGGACCTTCTGTGTGCAGAGCAGGTACACTACCACTGAGCCGCAGCTAAGCTGGCCTGGAGTTCTGGAAATGCAACTGATCTCCTGACTACAGAGATCTGTTCTCGTGGACAAAATGGCAACTTTGGAAGGTGGTCTCTATGGAAACGCATCCTTGCCGAACTCCCTCCTTTCCCCAAACACCCCAGCCTTCCCCACCCAAATTTCCTGGAATTTCCTAATTGAGTATTGGAAGCCCTAGCCACAGCCCCATTCCATTGTCTGTCTAATCCTGGCCCTCATGCTTTCAGTGTGGCTCAGCTGAGATGCCTCTCTTGCCTACAAAAGCAAGAATAACCTCTGGCTTTTTGACAGTTGCCCACCCCCTAATGGCACAGCAGTCTGTCCTGATTTACAAAGACTACAAGTAAAGCCTCTGACAATCCTTTGAAGGTATTTGGCCTGTGGCAGGCTTCAGGGGAACAGTGGAATCAGGTATAAGTTAAAAAAAACCACACACGCAAACACCTTACTTCTGTGTCCCTCAGCCCATATTCCGCCACAACTGCAAGGAAGGCTAGGGTTGCCAGCCTGGGGATCTCCAGCTTTTACTACTGATCTCCAGCTGACAGAGAACAGCTCCCCTGGAGAAAATGGATGCTCTGAAGGGTGGACTCCATGGCATTGTACCATGCTGAGGCCCCTCCCTTCCCCAAACCCCATCCTCTCCCGGATCCTCCCCCAAAGTCTCCAGGTATTTTCCAACCTGGACCTGGCAACCCCAAGCAAGGCATTTGCCCACACAGCCTGGAATGAAGACAGAAGTCAAATGAATGGGTTCAACTAGGTTTATTCAAAACTCACCTGCAGCAAAACATTAACTCTGCTCACCTTGTAACTTCCCAGCTTCTGCAGGAGAGCTGAAAGCAGTATGCTAAAGGCCGCCAGAGTAAGGGCAGCCCCACTGAAAAGTACTGAGACTTACTAATGACTTCAGCTCTCATACTTTATTTCCAGTGCAGAACAAGATGAACTTCCCGGCTTGCAAGCCAGTTTATATGTGAAATAAAACCCACACCCAAAACACACCCCACGCTCATGATAGGCTCTATATAGTGGCTGAGAGTTCTATGGGCTTACAGCTGGGAACCTAGTCCTCTGAGTGGGTCGGCCTAGGATCCACTTGGTCATTGTCTCTGGCAGTGAAGCTCGGGCGCTTCGCATGACTGTGTGCGGACCTCGCCTCGCACGTGGTCGGGGATGGATACATTACACCCACCCTGGCTCTAAACTCAGCACAGCTAGTACTGCCATGCTTTGTTTTTCCATTGCCTGCACAGAATTGTGCTGGGAGGTGCTGAGTGCCACCAACATTCCCCATGCTGCACAGCAACAAGGATTCTGGTGACCGGTGCTCAGAACTAAGAGAGCTCCTTTCCCATGCTCCCTGGCTCTATAGCTGATAAGTGGCTGACTCTCTTCATCAATAGACACCTCAGGGTGCTTGCCAAGTTTCCCAGACTGCCTCATATTAACCCCCAAAAGGGACCCAGCTTAGCTTAGCACCCTCTGCCTACCTGTTGGCTAGTCACACAAGCCATGCTACAGATCAGCTGGAAACAAAGCCCCATCCCTCTGGGGGTGATGTCCGTACCTTCTCTATGCAGGTGCAGAACACCAGATGGGAAATAAATTCTTCCCTACCTGTCACAAAAGCCCTCTGTGTATCCCAGTGCCTTTTGTATGGCATCTTACCTGGTTCGATGCCACACCTGGATCATATCAGAGCAGCCAAGCAGGGTTGGCCCTGGTTAGTACTTGGATGGGATGGGAAAAGTAGGCCAGGGCTGTTATGCAGAGGCAACCCACCTCTGTTGGTCTCTTGCCTTGGAAACCCTAGGGGGAGTCTCCATAAGTCAGCTGCAATTTGGTGGCATTTTCCACCTCCAACTTGGTCTGCTTGCACTGAGACTGCATCATGTGGTTACAAAAAAACAATAATACAACAGGGCCTTGATCCAAAAGTGCACTCAAAATTTGGGTCCAATCCACGGGGATTCCCCCCCCCATTCAGAAAGCAGGCACATCTCCTCCTCTCCCAAGCAATGCTCCAAAAGCCTTTTGAAAAGCTGCTCTGTTTTAAAGAGGTCTTCCATATGACCGTGAGGACAGGTGGCCCAGAAATGCAGGTCTCAAGTCCTCTTTGCACATGAAAGTAATGTAGCTCTTTGATTCCTCTCCTAGGGATTTTAATGAAATCTATCTATTGAAGTAAACTTGGTGTATATTTCTCTAACGTGCTACTTTTTGGTTCTAAAAAAACCTAACAAAAAATAAAATAAAAATCCTATCCCCCTGAAAACAGTATGAGGTTAGCTACAACTGTTCATCATACATTTTGAGTTCGTACTATAGTGTGAAATAATCTAATCAGAGCTTGCCATTATTCATTATAACACACGCATTATGAATTACTTTCTGTTCAGAAATGTGGTAAAGTGGACTCATTTTCTCTCTTCTCCCTGATCTCTTCAGTCTCCTGAGATGGATTTAATTTCCATCCTATTCACGCACTAATCTTTTATTTTTCCAATAGTCTTTTTTTCTCTTTGCCTTTTACAGAGCAGAAATTATCTTTTCAAAGCATAATATAAAAAATAGGATTTCAAAAAAAAATCTAGCCATTAACATAGACTGACACTTGAGGAACTGTTAATTTTAAGCATGGAAATGTGACAAGATTTCATATTTTGCCAAATTTTTATGTAATCAGAGAGCATTGTTGTAAAGCTGTGGATGAAAAGCCTCACAAACCAGCCATTAAGATGATTGCTTTATAAGAGTATCCATTTTTGTATACTCTGGCTCTGCCTGCATTTCTAAGAATACTTGTCTTTGAGATTTTCAAATAAACATATATGTGTCCTAATTATTATAGATGCAAAGGGTTTATTTGTCAAAATCTTGATTTTGCAAAAAAAGAAACTGTGTGTGTGTGTGTGTGTGTGTGTGTGTGTGTGAGAGAGAGAGAGAGAGAGAGAGAGAGAGAGAGAGAGAGAGAGAAAGAGAGAAACCCAACCCCCCAAAAAACAACACTCTCAGAAAATATTTGTGTTATACATATTATGGACAATGTTTTAAGTGTGATCAGGGCTGGCCCATTATTGTTAAATTTTAGACTGTTGCCTAGGGTGAAGGCTCGACGAGGGCGCCATTCTGGCCGGTCTCGTCTCCTCCTTGCCCCACACAGGAAGACTCCCTTGCCGGCTTCTTGCTCTGTCCCCGGCAAGAGACTCCCCTCTTTGCAGCCCCCCAGATAGAAAGAGAAGAGAAGGAGGCGGGGGGACAGGTGCGGGGAGCAGCCCAGGATGATGGGAAAGTGCCACTCAACCTCTGCCACTCCACGGCTTCCGGTCTGGGATTCATGGTGTCCTAACGTGTTCTGGCTTGCTCTCAGAGCTCCCAGAGCATACGGAGGGTCTTGACGACAGGGTGGGCTTCATATAGCCCACCGCAGATCCCCCCAGGCAGGGGGGTGACTGGCAGCGAGCCTGGCCCGAGAGAGGAGTTGAGATCGGCTGATAGCGGGGCTTTAAAGAGCGTCGCGACCAGCCTTGATCCCCTCCCCCAGAGAAGGCACTTCGGAAAATCTCTACAAGACCCCACCGAGTTGGATTCTCAACATAAGAACGCATGACCCAGACCTCCAAGACATTCTACGGAAACTGACATCAAGGAAACACTGCTATAACAAAACACGGACTTTGAAGGTAACTTTTTAAAATTGCTCACCGGAGACGCGTCTTGGCCGAAAATAAACAACATCCGATGAAGCGCATGATCGTGCTGTATCTGTCGTACTAACATTGGAGCGGAAAAAAGTGCAGTTAAACAGCTTAAAAAGGCCAAAAAGCCGAATTGTTGATCATTCCTGCGGTTAGATTATTGACTTTAAAATAGAAACTAACAGCAACTCCGCGAGAATTACAGTGGAAAAGTACTGTAGCTGCTGCAGCAGAAATCGGCAAAACAGGAAGTGACTTCAGACCAGACAAGTAATCGTCCTAGAGAAGACCAAGGAGGCCGGAAGAAGGGAGGAAATCAGGAATAAGGGGGACCATCAAGACTGCCGGACAGGAAGTGAGTACCCGGAAGAACTATTTACCATAGAGAAATTGCGCCCGCCATTTTGGGAAGGTCAGAAAAACTTTCTTTGATTTTAAACGAAAGACTCAATAGAAAAAAGTGAAACTAGTGCGATTTAGGTGGGCACAAGAAGGACTTTGACTTAGAGTGGATTGGAGGGAAAACTTTGAACAACGGCTTACGACCTGCGGCAATGACAGAGGGCAAATACCTGGTCCTCCCCGAAAATGGCTGGGAAAGAGGAAAAAAAGCTACAGGGCATGATGGAAGCTATGGAGAAACGAGTGATGGACGCGATTCTGAAGCTGGAAAAGACTGTAATAACAGAAGTAACAGAGCTGAAAAAAGAAATGTCTGGAATTACAAAAGAGATACAGATGTTGACTAAAAGAGCAGATGAGATGGATGTAAGGGTGAAGGGAGTAGCATCCAATATAGCTGAGGTCACTATAGAAACAGATAAAGTGAATGTGATGGTCCAATACAATGCAATGATTAACCACATGAGATTCAGGGGGATCCCTGAAGATAAGAATGAGGACATCCACTCAGTTATGGTAGATGCTGTTGCAGACATTTTGAAAATGGAAGAGGAGAAGGTGGCGGCACAGATTGATGTGGTATACAGAGTCAACTCTGCGATTGCGCAAAGGAAAAAATTACCTAGAGATGTAATTGTCCAGTTTATATCTAAGAAGCTGAAGGAGGATTTGTTTAAGCAACAATTTCAGGAAGACTTCACAATTGACAACAAGAAAATTATGGTCCTAAAGGAACTACCCAGAGCGATGCTTCAGGATAGATGACTTTTCAAAGATCTGATTGACAAGCTGAAAACAGAGGGCATAAGATATAGATGGGAAATTCCTAAAGGCGTCAGTTTTTCGTTCAAGCAGAAGAGAGTCACCATCAAGTCAGTTGAGCAAATGACCAGATTCATCAATGATAATTTTAAAGACTCTGATAAATAATCATTAAACCAACATGGAGAGTCAAATAATTTCATGGAATGTTAATGGACTGAATTCACCCCAAAAAAGGAAAAATGTTAGACTCTGGTTGGAAAAACAGAAATGCGATATTGTTTGCTTGCAAGAAACACATATTAAAAAATCAGATGCCAAATTTTTGATTCAAAAAAGATTAGGAGAGGAATTTTATTCACTCTCCTCCCAAAAGAAAAAAGGAGTTGTTACATATATTAAAAAGGAGTTGAAACCAAAAGAAATTTTAAAAGACAATGAAGGGAAATTTTTGGCGGTAGAAGTTGTGTTGCAGAATAAAAAGACATTAATTGTTAATCTCTATGCTCCCAATGGTGTGAAGGAAAACTTCTTTCAGGATTTGTGGGAACAGCTACGACAGTTGACCTATGAGCAAACGATCTTAATGGGCGATTTTAATGGTACTGTTGATAATGTTGTTGATAGAAAATCAAAAAAGGAATTGATGCCATGGGCAAACTTCCTAAAGTCTTTTTTCAATTGACTAAACATGAACACTTGGCAGATGTTTGGAGAGTTAAAAACCCCAGAGATAGAGAGTACTCTTTTTATTCATCAAGACATGAATCTTTTTCAAGGATAGATATGATGTGGATGACAGAGAATTTAATCTTGCAAACACGCAAAATTGAGATATTACCTAGGACTCTTTCTGACCACAGTCCGATAAAATGGTCAACGTATGTTAAGAGGAAAAAATTTCAATGGCGACTTAATGAAGATTTGCTGGACAAGCAAAATATTGTGGATAAAATAAGGACAGAAACCCAAACATACTTTCAATTGAACTTAAATAAGAGTGTACAGACGCAAACGGTATGGGAAGCCTACAAGGCTGTGATGAGAGGACATCTGATTGCAATTAATAACAATGAAAGGAAACAACAAATGAAAATAGACAAAGAAATTATGGAAAATATTCGGAAAAAAGAAACAGAACTCAAGAAAAGGCCTGGCAAAAAGAAGATTTTGAGAGAATTGAGGATTTTAAGGGAGCAATATGAGGCAAGGTTGAACAAAGAAGTATTTTGGAACTTGAAAAAATTGCAACAGAAATCCTTTGAAGGTGCAAATAAACCTGGCAAATATTTAGCATGGCAATTGAAGAAAAGAAGAGAGAATAAAACAATCACTTGCTTGAAAGATGGAAATAAAGAGATCTCAGACCCAGGAGGAATCAAGAGGGAATTTTATAAATACTACGCAACTCTCTTTCAAGTGAAGCAAGCGGATCCTCAAAAAATGTTGGATTACCTATCTAAAGTTAATTTGATACAACCAAACCCTGAAATGAAAACATTTTTAAATGCTGCAATAACTAAAGATGAAATCAGTAAAGCAATAGCTGAGGCAAAAATCTCTAAAGTTCCAGGCCCGGATGGCTTTTCAGCTAAATTTTATAAAAAATTTCATGAAGATTTGGTCCCGGTGTTGGAGATTCTTTTAAACGAAATTAGAAGGACAGGAAAGATTCCAGATTCCTGGAATGAAGCTGCAATCACCTTAATTCCTAAAGAAATGCAAGACTTAACAAACGTTAAAAACTACCGACCCATTTCATTATTGAACAACGATTATAAGATATTTGCAAAAATATTGGCAGAGCGCCTTAAAAAGTTTTTGAAGGACACTATTGTTGAGGATCAAGCTGTTTTTTTACCAAATAGACAAATTAAAGACAATATGAGGGTTGTCTTGGACACAATTGAGTATTATGATAAACACCCTGAAAAAGAAGTTGCTTTTTTATTTTTGGATGCAGAGAAGGCTTTTGATAATTTGAATTGGGACTTTATGTTTAAAGTGTTTGAGAAATCTTTGATGGGCGTAGAATTTATAAGAATGATTCAATCGATATATAAAGAACAAAAAGCTTCGGTGATTGTGAATGCAGAACCAACAGATATGTTCCGGGTAAGAAAAGGTACTAGACAAGGTTGTCCCCTGTCACCATTGTTATTTATCTGGATTTTGGAGATTTTGCTACAAGTGGTCAGAGATGATGATAACATAAAAGGTTTGAATATTGGAGGTTTTTCATTTAAATTAAGAGCATTTGCGGATGATATCATGTTTATTGTTGAAGATCCTGTTAATAATATGCCTAAGGTATTTGAAAAAGTAAGAGAGTTTGGTGATCTTGCAGGGTTTTATGTCAACAAAAATAAATCTAAGATATTGTGTAAAAATATGATTGGTTCAAAGCAACAAATGTTACAAAATGTGACAGAATGTGAAGTGGTTAAAAAAGTTAAATATTTGGGAGTCGAAATTACAATGAAAAACATAGATCTGTTTAAAAATAATTATGAAAAATTGTGGGGTTCGATAAAGAGTGATTTAGAAAAATGGGAAAGGTTAAGACTATCTCTTCTTGGAAAAATTGCCGTTGTTAAAATGAATGTATTGCCCAGGTTAATGTTTTTGTTTCAGACAATACCAATTGTGAAGGATGGGAAAGTCTTGGTCAAATGGCAAAGAGAAATCTTTAAGTTCATCTGGGCAGGAAAGAAGCCAAGAATTAAAATGAAGATAATGTATGACACTAAAGACAGAGGTGGCTTCCAAGTTCCGAATTTGCATTTGTATCATGAAGCTGTATGTATGTCTTGGTTATCTGATTGGATTCATTTGGAAAATAGAAAGCTGTTAGCTCTTGAGGGACACGATTGCAGATTTGGCTGGCATGCCTATCTTTGGTATGGGAAAAATAAAGTTGATTCTATGTTTAAGCATCATTATGTAAGGAGGACATTGTTTGATGCATGGTCTAGGTACAAGGATACAATCTCGGACGAGAGGCCTTTGTGGATTGTACCAGCTGCTGTTATACATCGGTTTTCTGAATATAAAGGTCATGACTGGTTGAAATATCAGGAATTATTGCAAAAAGAAGGGAAAAAATATGTTTTAAAGCCAAATAATGATTTAGAATTCGAATACGGTTGGTTACAATATTGTCAAATAAGGGATATTTATAAAAAAGATTGTAAAGAATTTGGCTTTAGAGCCATATATGATGAATTTGAAAATTTATGGTTGAATAGAGAGCGGAAAATGATTTCAAAGATGTATAAAATTTTGTTGTTTGTATATACATTGGACGAGACTGTAAAAGAGCAAATGATAAAATGGGCTATAAATATGAACAAAGAAATTTCTATGGAATCATGGGAATTTTTGTGGAAAAGATCTTTTAAAATGTCTACTTGTACCAATGTAAAAGAGAATTGTTATAAAATGATGTATAGATGGTACATGACACCAAAAAAGATTGCTAATATTAGTATGGATAAGAACTTGAGTAACAAATGCTGGAAATGTAAAAAAATAGAGGGTTCTTTTTACCATATGTGGTGGTCATGTGCTAAAGCGAAAACATATTGGTCTAATGTACATTGTGTGATGCAGAAAATATTAAAAATCCCAATTGAGAGAAAGCCAGAACTTCTTCTCCTCGGTTTGACAATGGAAAAAATCCCACAAGAAAAAAGGACACTGTTATGGTACATGATTACGTCGGCGAGAATGGCCTTTGCTCAGCAATGGAAAATGGAGAAGGTGCCAGATATACATGAATGGTTGAGAAAACTGTTATTTTTAGCGGAAATGGACAAAATGACAAAGAAATTAAATGGACAAATGGCAGAACAGTACTTAAAAGACTGGGAAGGATTGAAACTGTATCTAGAAACTGAATATAGAATGAAGGGGAAAATATATAACTTGGATACGTATGGATATTGAGCGAGAAGTGAAATGAATTTTGAACTGTATGTACTGTTATATATAACATGTTGAAATTGTAGAGGTTATATGTAATTGAAATGTGTTACCTGGTTTGTCGATGCTTTTAAGTCTAAGCTTGATTACCTTATAATTTTTCTGTTTGTTATTAGCAGTGTTGGAAGCCTATTAGGGGGGTGGGGGTTGGGACGGGGATCTTCTTTTTAAAAATTGTATTGGTAACGTGATTGGAAATGTTGAGTGTATCCCAATAAAAAACTTTGTTTAAAAAAAAAAACCTCTGCCACTTCACGGTCTCTTTCGAGCTCCTTTTGCAGCCTGGCACAGGCCCCTCCCCCTCCCCTTGAGCGATCCTGTCCCCCACATTCATTTGCAGCTTGCTCCCTTGGCCCGCCCGCTGAGGCTCCAGCGTTTACCCCATCCCACCCTGCACAGGGGGAGGCGCACCAGAATGTATCCTCGCCTAGTGGGCGAAAAAACCTGGGGCCGTCACTGAGTGTGATATTGGTTAAGCATACTGGCTATAAACCAGAGAACTGTGAAACTGTGCCTAGCAGAATTTTTTTTTTGGGGGGGGGGGTTACCCAAGAGCTTCCCCATGTTGCATCGCAAAATGCTGTTCAGAAGTATAGAGATGTAAAAGCAATGTAAAATGTGGCATGAGAAAGCAGTATCTAGCACAGGGATCCCCAGCGTTTTGGAGCCTGCGGGCACCTTTGGGATTCTGACACAGGGAGGTGGGCATAGCCACGTAACGAATGTCACAGGAGATGGAGCCAGTCACAGAATGGGTCTGCAGCCAACCTTCAGTCACACAGTGAAGATTCTGGTGCTGTGGTGGCAGCTGTGGCCAAAACAACATATTTAAAAATCTGCAAAGCCAATCAAATCTTCAATGCTAAGGTGCTTGAAGATGACAACATCATCGCATACCCTGGTCTGATTATCTCCACTCTGCCATGGAGTGGAGCCTAACTTACTTCATAGGGTTGTTATGAGGATAAAATTGGGGAGAGGAGAAAGATGTAAGCCACTTTGGGTCCCCACTGGGGTGACAGGGTATATAGTAAAATGTAAAAAACACTAGCAACAAAGGCAATGGACACAAGAATAAAACTAAACTGGCATATTTTATTTCTACAAAATGTATAAATATTTAAAATTTACAGCAGCGTTAACATTTAGTAACTGTTACAACATTTAAAGTGGTGTAATTATCCACATCCCACTCTTAGAAACATAACACATATTTGTGTCCCAAGAACTTTGTTCAGGAAGCTTTGCAAGTGATTCCTGAAATACAGCCTCTTTTTGACAAGAAAAATGAAATACACAGCAAAGTCCACAATTGTCATGTTTAAAGAATTATCTCATGCATTACTCTTTTTAGGTGCACACTTGCTTGACACATACACCTGAAACTGTAAAAAGTGGGAATGTGAAAATAAGTGTTTGCAAGCATGTGTATCATACAATTATACTCATCCAGAAGCTGGAATTGGTTAGGATTCTCTGCGAGTGTACACTTGAGGCCAGCTTGGATTTGCCACCATCTTATATGGGTAACAACCTAGATGGTTATGAAACATCCATGATTAGAGCAGTCCTGTTTTCAAGGAAAGGGACTTCCCCATCTGTCCTGAACACAGGTAGCTTGAAGCAAATGGGGACTTTAACATATTTGGGATAACAAAATGGGGATTTTCAAAATATATCTGAATGTTTGAAAACAAACACCTTTTAACATTAAGAATTCACATAGCCTAATTGAAAACACATCGCTGGTGTTCATTCAACACCTTGAGATCAAACAGTAGTATATTTAGTAGCAAGTTTAAATGTGGTGTACTCTCACCAGATGTGTTCATATGCTGTACAGTAATAGCAGCAGATTTGTTTTTCATCTATTCCATACATTGAAATACAAAACAGAAAGTGGTAGTTAGTGGAATACACTTGGAATTCTTGAGCTGTAGCTGTCACAGTAGTTAATTACATGTCTGAGGTCCTGTCGAAACTGCAGATGCATTCAAATTTTCTGATGCAGAAGGACTTAGAAGACAGTGACATTAAAATCCTGTTTTCAGATTTTCCCCTAAACTGCTACACCCTAATTCATAGCTTTACATTTAAGCACCTTCACTAGTGTTTGCCTCATCTGAGACTGTATTTAGCATCTACAAATGAGATGCAACTAAAATTTATGTGATCAGATATGATCTTTGTTACGTTCAAGTAAAAAAAAAAAAATCCTGGACCATGCTGGTTAGCAGTACAGTACTAATCTCTCTCTTTTTGTTTAAAAGGCTAGTTATATATACAAGTTTGTTATAAAATAAAATAAAAATATCATCCTTGGGTTTTCCATGATCCAGAAACAGCTTTTGAAGACAAAGCTAATTCACTATAACTGGCCCAAAGTTTATACATCAATCTCTTCATAAAGTTATCACCCATAAAAGACTGTTAATACTTTTGTCTTGTTCTTGCTGTCAGAATATACACATATTGTGAGCATTCCTCTACCTTTGCTTCCCTGCCATCTCATGAAAACAACTGAGAATGTGGAAGAACTAAAAATCCATTAGCAGTATTAAACCCAGTAGCTGATAACTTCCATAACTTTTGTTTTAACATTTCAAACACAATTTACAAAAAGTAATAAACCCCCATTACATCATGTGGAAATGGGAAGAGTTGCCTCCATTTTACAGATGGGAAACAAATACAAATTAAGGCCTACATTTTTCAAACTACGAGCCACATGTAACAGATGTTTGAAGGAACCTAGAGAACCTTCAGGTGGAGTTCTGCTTATGGATCAAGAGTATTCTGTTTACCCCCTTCCTCATGCATTCCCCATGCCTCTTCTCCAAAGGGGCTGGGAGACCTCCAGGATTACTGGAGTTGCCAGCTCTGGGCTGGAAAATATTTGGGGGTGGAGCTTGAGGAGAGCAGGGTGGGGAGGAATTTCAATGGAGTATAATGCTGCAGAGTTGACCTTCCAATGTGGCCATTTTCTCCAAGTGAATTGATCTCTGTCACCTGGAGATCAGTTGTAATCCCAGGAGATCTTCAGCCACCACCTGGAGGTTGGCAACCCTAAGGATTATCATGGGGTGTGGTGCAGAGGGTGCAGTAGGATGAGAAACTCTGTAGAACTACAGATTACCCCCACCCCCATAGAAGTGCTGTTTGCTCCTGTTAAGGCAAGGGGGAAGTGTTTGGATCAAAGTCACTGCAAAGTGCTTGATCTGAAAATGCAAGCATTGGATGCCATTTATCTTAACAGCAGCAATTTTTATTGATCTACTAAACTCAGAGTAGGCACCAGAGTTTAAGATAATCACTTTTTAAACAATATTAGCCCAAACATTTTGCCAAGGCCACACAGACAATATAACAATAGAACTATGCCTAGTACCACATGGTCTTACTTTCAGACTCTAGGGTCATACCATTATTAATCTCTTGAAATAGCACTGTTCATAGTAAGAAATGTCTATTCAACTGTAACAGATATGTTAGGATTATTTTCTTGAATCCATTAGAACTCTTATTTAACCAGATTTAAGTTGCACTCAGCTAATGTTCTGTGACTGAAGAGGGGGAGGTGACTTTACCTAACCCCTCCCTACTGCTGGGATTGTCAGCTCTGGGTTGGAAAATATTTGGACATTTTGGAGGTGAAGCCTGAAGAAGGCGGGGCTTGAGGAGGGGAGGGACTTCAGTGGGGTATAATGCCATACAGTCCATCTTCCAAAGCGGCCATTTCCTCCAGATGAACTGAGGTTGGCAACTCTACTTACTAAAAACCCTCAACCAGTACAAGGGTCCTGTGATCCCTGTTTTTGGACTGCAGAGCACTGCTGGGGTTAAGGGCAGGTGGGAGCAATCCACTTTGGCAAGGTGACAAGATCCATGTCATTGGGCTTTTTTAATGTAAAAAGAATGGATAGATGCATGATCATTCAAGTTCATACTGGACAACATGAAAGACTACACTTGTTTATTTTGTGTTTATCAATGTCTGGGTAAACAGAACTTCAGTTCTGGTCATTAGTGTTCTAAAGAGTGCATTCAACTTGTACAAATGCATTCACTTTAATAGATCAAGTTTTATATTTATGTAAGAAAGACAGTTCAGCACTCTTGATCACAATCAAATAAATGTATTTTGGAGACTAAAGCTGAATTGCTATTATTAGAGCCTGTGAAAATCTGAAAGATGTTCCATATACAAATGGGGTCATCTTTTCCTTGTGCCATGGACAACTGTACTGTATTGTTGTTCCATTGCCTATCTGGAGCTTGAGTATATGGAAACACACACTCTACAACTGTCCCTTCTTTACAAGACATAGCCTAGCACCTGGTAAACATTGTAGTTGCCTCAGTCTTGCATTTGAAAAGGTGTTGAGGAATTCCTTTCAAAGTTTGCTAGTGTGTTTTTACCAGAGTTCTCCTGGTTTTAGCCCCCTCCCAAGCAAGATTTCTGAGTGGAGTGTGGATGAAGCTTGACTACAGAAGAGACACAAAATGCCACTGTAGTGCTTTCCTTTCATCCTGTGATAACAGCCTGTCTAGGCGGAGTGCCTGCTTCAGAAGCTGGCACTGGACAAAATGCTACCGTAAAGAAAAATGGGCTGAAAATAGCCTCCAGCAGGGACTGAGTGGGGAGTGCATGCTGGGGATTTAAGGCAGTAGCCCTTGATACGTAAAACAAGGTGTTCCCTATTTTCTTCTGCAAGATGGAGTGCATGGAAAGTGAGACTGCTTAATTAGAATTCTTTTGACATCGGGTTAGATATACTCATCCTCCAGAGGGGAGATGTGAATGCTGAGACAAAACAGAGTGGATAGCTAAACAGAGGCTGTGATCACACGAGCAGTTTGGCCCGACACAGCCACCCCTCTGCTCCAGCCCAAATGGGCACAGTCGCACAGCCACATCTGTCAGGTGTTTCCTGGGCATACTTACTCCATTCTAGGACAATTTGGAGTTGGGTTAAAAAGGCACCACATTACAAGCGGTGTTTTTGGTTCTGCACACATTCATTGCTCATGGCTGGATGACTGAACATGGTAGAGTGTGCATAGAACAGATTGGTGGTCTGAACCGGCAGACCATTCCCACCACTAGGGTGGGTTTTTTTTGGAATTTTTGTTTATATGTGCATCTGCGCACATAAGCATGAGCACACATGCACGTGCATGCATTAAAACATAAGAACATAAGAGAAGCTAATGTTGGATCATGCCAATGGCCCATCCAGTCCAACACTCCATCACACAGTGGCCAAAAATATCAGGTGCCATCAGGAGATCCACCAGTGGGGCCAGGACACTAAAAGCCCTCCCTTTGTTGACCCCCCCAAGCACCAACAATACAGAGCATCGCTTGCCCCAGAGTCCCTATCTATACCTTGTGACTAATAGCCACTGATGAACCTCTGCTCCATATATTTATCTAATTCCCTCTTGAAGCTGTCCATGCTTGTAGCCACCACCACCTCCTGTGGCAGTGAATTCCAAGTGTTAATCATTCTTTGGGTGAAACAGTACTTTCTTTTATCCATTCTAACCCAACCATTCAGCAATTTCATTGAGTGCCCACAAATTCTTGTATTGTGAGAAAGGAAAAAAAGTACCTCTTTCTCTACCTGCTCTATCCCGTGCATTATCTTTTAAACCTTCATCATGTCACCCCTCAGCCGTTGTTTCTCCAAGCTAAAGAGCCCCAAGTGCCTCAACCTTTCCTCACAGGGAAAGTTCTCCAACCCTTTTATCATTCTAGTTGCCCTTTTCTGAAGAATGACCAGGCAGCATGCTCCATGGCTGAGGCGCTGTAATAATGTGGATGCTTGACCACAGGTTATCCACGTGGGTAACCTGCAGCAGGGTGTGCTATGCCCTGCAACACTTTAAACCAGTACAATTAGAGGTGGCGCCATATCATGCCATGATGCCTGTGTGACCACAGCCAGAGTCTTTATTTTATTTTTTCCCAAAGTCCACTGCTGCCGTACTATACAGAGAGGGCCTTAGCCCATCTTTGCATTGCAGTGTGGTAACAATATTGGTGAATTCATGCCACTCAACAATAAAGCAGAACTCAGATTAGATTTTTGGCATAGCAAATGCCCCAAATATACAAAGTGTGTGAAAATCTAGGCAAAGTTTAGCACACTTTGTGCATCGATAGCCCCAATACTGCTCATGATTGACCTAACCTGAGGAGATTCCAGTGTTACAAAATGGTTTCCCCTGCTTAGACACAGGGATATATGCCAAATAATTGTCCTTTTTCTTATATTTAACAATTCTACTGTGCCTCTGAGGTGAACCATGTCCTGAGAGTGGCTATGCTGCAAGCCATCAGCTTATAATTAGATATGCATTTTAATTATCTCAGCTCCACTGTTATTGTGCATCCTGCATTTATTAACTAGTTTTACGTTAATAACTTTTTCAGATACCTTCCCCATCTGCTAAATATACCTAGAAGATGAGTTTTCTAGACAGAAAAACTATAATAATGAGTGTAAAAGTCAATAATTAACCCAATAAAACTTAACTGGAACTCAAATAGAGTCTCTGCTCCAAAGGTGCTGTTGTTTATATAAAACCGAGTTTCACCCTAGTTGATTCATATGATCAAGTTCTGCTTTCTGTTAGGTTTGTGCAACGTGTGAATAAACAGGCCACAGGTCTTACTGTTTCATCGTGGTTTATGTTTTTCTAAGGATCTGCATTATTTGTGTATGTCTTATCGACTTATGGTGACCCTATGAATTAATGATCTCTATAACATCCCACCATTAACAGCCTTGCTCAAGTCTTGTAAATTGAGGGCCATGGCTTCCTTGATTGAGTTAATCTATCTTATGTTGGGTCTTCCTTTTTCCCTCCTGCCTTCAGCTTTCCTTAATGTTACTGTCTTTTCCAGAGAGTCTTGTGTTATTTGCATACATTACAAATTCTGGTTTGTGTTGCCTTTTATTATTTTTGCATCCTATACCCTATGGCATTCTTTCTTCAGTTTTGCTGATTTTACAAAAAACCTCCCAAATGATAAAAATGTCACTTTTTTGGTACGACACTCATTATATACAGTAAACTGATTGCTCATAAATCCTTTCAGCTGAGCATTCCTCTGGTTACCACTGGCACCAGATAAAAGTTGATATTCTTCCTCTGTTGCCACGAAGGACCAGTACAAGCACATCAACTTTGTAGAACAAATGATATAACCTTTCACAATGCAAAGTTTCATAAGGCATTTAACATCGTCACTTTCAAGCAAACATTATGTGACGTAACCGACGGCAAAGCCCAATGCCCCCCAGACCTTGGAGTTTAGCTTTGTAATGTTTTTCATGACTCTGATTTTTTCCAAGAGTATCATTTCTTGGTAATAATGAAAGTTAATGTCCTAATGAGCTCCTCTGTTGTTCAGATGGATGATTAAAAAATTGAGGGGGAAAGTGCGAACATGCTTTAAGCAATTTAAAAAGTGTGGTTTTTTTCCTGACAGGTGGGCTTTTCACCAAGCATTCAAAACCTCTAACTTCACTGACAGCTAGGGAAGAGGAACGCATCCTTTTAGTCTGATACAAATGTGTGAAGTACAAAAGTCTAGAACCTTACAAGGCCTGAGGGAACAGCAGGTCTCTCTTGGCTTTAGGCACCCAAGGTCATGTTGCGTAGCAGCCATTGCTGAGATCGGCTTTCGTTGCAGTCCTTCATGGTAGGAACCATTTTGTCTTCCTCAGACGGCTCGTCAAGACACTGGTTACTGTTCACATGCCTCAAGGTCAGTCTCTAAAAAAAGGCGAAAGAGATGGTTTTTAGTTTCAAATAGTTCATACACTTCTCAGGACAGGAGTGCAATGTCCACTTCAGCATCGCTAGACAAACTCCTCCCTACATCATTTAGGTTTCTTTCTGATATTACCTTGTCAGTACAGGAAAAAGATAGATTGCAGCAGCTTCCATACCATGAAAGTAACCTAAGGAGGGGGTCCTGTAATTTATCAAAGCACAGACAGGTCAAGTACCATCAGATGACTTATGTATGGGCACATAAAAGAGGCGTATATAACTATTCAGCACAATACTTTTCAGCATTGTGGTAAAAGTAACACGGTCACAAAAATCATGCTAAAATTTAATATTGCAGGTGGACTGCAGTGACAACTGTGGCACCTCTTGCACTGTTCTAATCCCCAGAATTAAAACACAGATGACAAAGTAAGCCTTTTTTACTCATGAAAACCTCCAGAGAAGGAAAATGTCAAGTTCTCTTTGTAGAGTACTTTATAGAGTATTTTACCCTATTTAAAATGTTTATAGCTTGCTTTTGTCACCAAATGGACTACTAGTGGCACACAACATTTTTTTTTTTTAAATAGCAATAAATAGACTAAAACCAGAAGCAGGGACCTTCAAAAGCTGTCATAAATCAGCCTTGCCAAGTATAGACACCTTCCTAACATTTTCAGAATGGCTGTTCCAGAACATGGGAGCTACCCATGTGAAAGCTCAAGTGTGGGCAAGGAGTGACAGTCCTTTATGTATGTGGGTCCAAAAAGCAAGAACCACCACCTCGAACTGAATTCAGAAGCAAATAGGAAACATGTCAAAATAGTGCAAAGCAGCTAGTTTCAATTACAGCTGAGCTAATGCAGTTTATTAACTGACCTTTCTTCAAGGGCAGCCCCATACAGAGCATGTAACATTAATCTAGTCCTGATGTTCCAGCAGCATGGATGGTTAAATTGGCTGCGTCTAACGGTGGGTATAACATCCATACTAAATGAAGGACTGCTTTGCTGTAGCCACAAACCATCATTTCTGGTCTGCTTCCCTCTGCACCTTTTCTCTGCTCTTGCCACCTGCTGGTTTTCCTTCCTAGGTTAAATACTCCCCATTACATACAACTTGCTTAAAATGAGCTCTAAATGTTTTACTGTGTTAAAGCTGCAAGACTTTAAACAGGTAGACCAGAGAAATATGTTTAAAATAAAAGGCTGTAATTATGAAGGTGTACTGGCTACTAGTAATTTGTCAAAATTCTGGAATGCAACATTATTCTGAGTGTAAATGCTTCAAGGATTTTACAGCATTCTTTTTATTTATTATCCATGTAGGACAGTCTTGATGCTCTGAGCAGCTTACATGCCTGCAGCCCCAGCGTGTTTGAAATGTAAATGATATTCAACTTTTCTGACATAGAATGCATTAGAATATTGGATTAAGTAGATTATCAGATGGATTCATGCACTCCTCCGTAAAAGTTGAAACACCACTTATAAAATACCCCATAATCTTTAGTTCTAAAACAAACTTAGTTTTACTAGCCATTTAGGATTTTTATTGGCCAGCCCTGCATCAATATACCTATTGGACAGCAAGGATTATTTTGCTGGTTTACAATTTTTTGATAATGGTGAAGATTTCTAGATGCTGATTTTTTTTCCATAGCACTTTTGAAAGGTTACAGTCACACTGAGCAATAGGCAGCAAGGACATTACCTGCTTCAGTACCCAATATTACACATCAGGATCCTTCCAAGAACTGTTGTTATTCTCATGTCATCATAGAATTGGCCAGCTGACCAGCCTTCCATTGAACGGTGCTATTTAAGGAAGCTAGACTGAAATGCCGCTTGTCATGCTTTGTAAATGTTTTCCAAGTCATCTCCTGGATCTTATAGGATGGAGGGCCTTTTTGTGGCATGATAATTTTGCCTTTATAATCTAGCCATTAATATACTACTATAATTTTTATTATAGCATAGATTTCATTGGTCATTGTCTATACAATTTCCAGGTTAGGAAGTGATCTGATCTATTTTAAATAGATAACGAGGTAGTGGGAAAAGAAGCATTTCTGGGAATTTTGTGTCAGGATGCCTTGATATACTGAGTCACTGCATCAGTTCCTTGGTGATTCTTGTAAATTGCTTCTCCAAATAGGTGAGAAAATGTGGAATCTTTACCATCTGTCCCAAATGAAATACTCTCTGGAGTAAGGTGGCAAATATGAAGAAAGGTTTAATTTTCAATTTTAATACATGTTGAGCATGGAAGTAATCATCCCAGGCAGCTCTTGCGTTCTGTCAATGTGTGCACTGCATGCGGGCTTTCTTCGGTAGTAATCAATGCAGAAGAAAATGCTTACTATGGCAACCAATGTATCCAAGGATGTCAGTTCTATTTCAGAAAGCATTGCTTAATAAAATGCTGAAAAACTTCAACAGCATGGTGTATTTTACACTGCTCTGCCACCTTTCACTTTGGAAATGGACAGCATGCATTTATAAATCACAGCTCTTTTAGACTGTCATTGTGCATTTACATCCTGCACGGTGGTACAGTGCTGAAGATCTGAAAACATTTCATGGTGGTGAAAGGGGAAAAAATCAACAATGACTCAATATATGCAACAAATGTCATCTGTGCTTTGCAAAATTACCCTGCAGTCATTCTTTGTGACCCACCAAGCTAAATATAACCCAGTGGTACCCTATTGTAACCCACCATGAGCTTAATAAACTTTTTTTTTGGGGGGGGGGGCTGCCTGCCAACTACTCCAAAAATGAGAGGGGAAAAAAAGAATATTGCTCATCTGCCAGGCTGGTGGGTTACAAGGAGTTTAATGGATCACAGATTGTACAGATCTTTGTAGGGAATTCCTACTCTTCCAATGATTTCATTGTGTCCTGGTTATCATCCCAGAACTCTGGAATTACAACTCAGTGGGATACTAAAAAAAACAACAACCCTATGAGAAGACTATTGCAAATTAAAACAAGATTAACCCCTTGTTTCAAATAACATGGAATCAGGGAGTTTAGATTCCAGGTGCAATGCTTGGAAAATTCCAGCTCCACTCAACTCAGCTGTGGAAGAATGTTAGCCAACTGTTATGTGATTCATTCATGTGTATGTGTGTTTGTGTTAAGTGCCATCAAGTCACTCCTGACTTTTGGTGACCCTATGAAATAACATCCTCCAAAACATCCTATCGTTAACAGACTTGCTCAGGTCTTGCAAACTGAGGGCTGTGGCTTCCTTTATAGAACCAATCTATCTCATATTGAGTATTCCTCTTTTCCTGCTGCCTTCAACTTTTCTTAGTATTATTGTTTTTTCCAGGGACTCTTGTCTTCTCATAATGTGACCAAAGTACAATAGCCTCAGTTTGGTCATTTTCGCTTTGATGGAGAGTTCAGGCTTGATTTGCTCTAGAACCCACTTATTTGTCTTTCTGGTGGTCTCTATGGTATCTGTAAAACTCTCCTCCAACACCACGTTTCAAAGGAATCAACTTTTCTTCCCATCAGCTTTCTTCATTGTCCAGCTTTCACAACCATACTTAATAATGGGGAACACCATGGCATGAATTAACTTGATCTTGGTCACCAGAGACACATCCCTAAACTTACGAATCTTTCCTGGCTCATTCATGCCTCCCTTTCTCAGTCTCAATTAGTCTCCATTTGATTTCTTGATTGCCATTTCCCCTTTGGTTGATGATGGAGCCTCTTGAACCACTTCAGGGTCTTCATTTAATTCCTTCAGTTTCTTCAACCTTAAAGTCATTGTGTGAAAAAAATGGTACTTGTAGCTCAGATATCTCCTATCCATGCATAGCAGGTCAGGATCTCTACTTCAGGGTAAACACACAATGAAAATGTTTTGGCTTGTGTGTGTCTGCATGTGCTTAACTGCACTGCAGTAGCTCTCTCACTAAATGGCTATGAAGCAAGGGGATCCATATGAATTAGAGACCTTGTAAGCATAATCTGCCCTGTAATCAATAATGATAATTTGTTTACAACAAAACAGAATAGTAAAAATTAGCTTAAGGCTCTTTATCCAGTGGCACTAGCTCTTATTTATTTAGCACCTTTACAGATAGAAATAAGGAGGAAAGGGAAAAAAACCACACTGCAACATTTGTCAATTCAATGTTTAAAAAAGTAAAGAAACCATTTCCCAGAGACAGTGTCAATGATGAGATTGCACAAATCTCTAACCTTCTGCAAAATGACGACATTCTGTTTCACACTAGATTGACATGCATCCTGTTTCACGAATTCATGTGCTGTACAATTTCTATTGGGAAAGCTCATTATGGAATCTCTCCCCTGAGGTTATTCCTTTCAGTTTAAACAAACCATCATGCAATTCCCAAAGGAAAGCCTACATCCTTTTACATTAGATCATATAGCCATTTCATATTTTGCAGCAATGTGAGAACATTTCCCCTTAATTACAAGAATCTTCACCAATGTGGTTTATTCACCAAGTCACTCTGTTCAGGGTAGCTCAATATTTTAGGCTTAATTAAGTTGATAATACTAAGAGTCATAGCCAGAAATTCAAGCAAGCCTATAGTTACCATGCTGACTGATCAGCTGTGCCTTTGTATGTGTTACACCATTTCACATCGAACAAAGATATTATTGAGTTTTTCAATTGTCTTCTTAAAAAGCACTTGTTTTTCCTGTTCTGTTGTTAAGTATGCTATTACAAAAAGGCTGCTTTGTTTGGACAACCATCAATTACATTGGGAAAATATTATCAACAAAACCATCCCATCTAGAATACCTTGTTAATTTTTCAGCACCACGATTATTACACTGCGGCAACCTCAAGCTGCATTAACAATTATAATAAGAAAAAAAACAACCTTCTGTTTTCTTTACTCAAACATATGTAAGCTTGTTTAGAAGAGTTTACAACACCATTAATTATGGCAAACATAGTAGAACAGCATAGTGATTCTGCTGCTTCAGCAATTTGTGGAAGGAATAATAACAACAAATGATTATCAAGCTGGATAGCTGTTTGTTACTTAAAACAAAACTTTGAGGACAACTTGACAGTTCTGTAGAGATGTGTAAAAATGTTCTAGAAACAGTTCTGAGAAAATGACAGGGTAGGATCCTGTGATAAACATCTGCTAATGGAATGCAGGCTTGCCAGTGTGGTGTGGTGGTCAGAGTGCTGGACTAGGTTCTGGGAGACCCAGGTTTGAATCCCGTGTCTTGCCATGGAGGCTTGATGGGTGACCTTGTGTTGGTCACAACCTAATCCACCTCACAGGGTGTTGTGAGGATAAAATGGAGGAGAGGAGAACTGTGTACTCTACTGCAGGTCTCCACTGAGGTAGGGTATAAATAAATAAATCTTCACTGATATTCCATCTCCCACCACAGACACACAGTTCACTCTCATACAGTTTCGAATTATGGTGCTGGAGAAGACTCTTGAGAGTCCACTGGACTGCAAGGAGATCAAATCAGTCAATCCTAAAATAAATCAACCCTGACTGTTCTCTGGAAGGACAGATACTGAAGCTGAAGCTCAAATACTTTGGCCACCAAATGAGAAGGGAGCACTCACTGGAGAAGACTCTGATGCTGGGAAAGCTTGAAAGTAAAAGAAAGAGGGGATGATAAAGGATGAGATGGTTAGACAGTGTTACTGATGCAACTAACATGGTTGAGCAAACTCTGGAGGACGACGGAGGACAGGAGGGCCTGGAGTGATGTGGTCCATGGGGTCCCGAAGAGTCAGACTCAACTGTGAGACTGAACAACAACAACAGTTCCTGTGGGATCCCTGTCCACCAGAAGCAGCATTTTGGGAAGCCTTTCAGGTTGCAGTGAGAAGGAAAGACAAGGATGTCCCAATCTGGTGATGCAAATGTCTTCCATTAGCAGAGATTTACTGGGGGATTCAAGCCAAAGTACTAACGCAAAAATGCCCAATATTTACGCAGCAGACATTACTGATATCATGAGGCACCAAAGGTTGCTTTAAACAACATGAGAAAAATGAAGGCACAAGAACTAATGGGAGTTACTAAACTATCTTCATTCAGATCCCTCTTTACGCCTAATTTCAAAGACTAAATTCTTGTGCCAGCCCTTATCCCTTATACAGTACTTACTGGATTCATTCCACAGTGAAATGAGAGACTTGGGAACAGACCCAGTACATATGTTGAGCACTTGCATCACTGTGCAAAGCAGGTATAGCCAAGGTCTTTTCTTGGTGACCAAATGTCCATATTGGACATTTTCATAATAAACACACAGTATGGGGGTTTATAAGCAGTAAATACAAAACAGAGGCCAGAGTGGGAGAAAGCAATCCCACAAAAACTCTCCAAGCAGACAGTTTGTAACAAACGCCACAGTACTGGCTAGAACCCATAATACTGCACGCAATATGTTTTGTATACTGCAATTTGAGATTTGCTCCTATCTGGATTTGAGACAAGGTTTTTAAAACTGAAGCAAACATAGTATTTACATCATAATAGGACCATTCATGTCTGTAAACCTAAATAGCACATTTCTTACTTAATAAAACTAGTAGGTAGACAGGCAGATATTGTTTACATTCTTATTGTATCCATCCATGTCATTAATATACTTGACAAACTTCAGTAGGTTTCACAGCCACTGCCACCGTCTCCCAGCATTGCTCCATAGCCATGGCTGTGCATACTCCACACCCGTTTTTGCTCAAGGGAGCTAACAATAAAAATTATAAAATTAACACAGCTGATAACGAATAACATCAGATGAATAAACACAGAGAAACATTATCCAATAACAAATGTCCCACATGGAGATCCAGTCTGAAATATACTTAGGAGACAGCAGTTGTTTACAAATCAAGATGAATGGTTCTGCCAAGGCCTCAGCAAAAGGCTTTGCTGAAATAGAGTGGCCTAAAATAGCTTGTGGGCTCTAGCCAGGGTAGATGCTCTCTGCACCTCCTCTGGTGGGTGCCATCACAGAAAATGTTGAGGCTCTCAGGAAGGTCAGGGTTGTTTACCTAAAAGAAAGGGCGTTTAAAAAGAAAACCGTGGGCTGAAACAAGATGGCAAATCACTTTATTCAGGGACTCCATTCATACCTGCCAACAGCCAGAACTTACGCTCTGCTCTGTAGACTAAGCAGGGCCAGATATAGATTGAAGCAACTTCAGGTGGTGGGGGAAAGTGGTGGCAGCAACTTCCCAATCCACCTACCACCCTTTTAATAGCATCCTTTGCCTGGAGGCCTCTTGAATTTAAAAACAAACATAGCAAGGTGTGTTATGCTTTTTCCAGAATGTTTCCTTCTTTTCACAAGAGTTTGGCCACAATCGGCTGCCTGTTGCTGGGCCAGTCAAAACGGCGGCTGAACTCATGCATGGCTTGCTACAATATTTTTAATGACAACTGAGCTGACAAAGAGGTAAGGAGGGTTATCTCTCTGGCTTCAGAGCAGAGGCTATGGCAGTGAAGCTTGTGCAAGGAAAACTCACCTTAAGCTGAGAATATACAAAGCATGCAATAGGCTCCTAAAAAGGCACAATGTGTTGGTTCTTTTACCTGAGAGTTAGCTGTGCAACACTGCTGAGCTCGTGCTAGGTAAAAGGAGTGGTTGTGTCATTTAAGGAGTACTGTTCTTTTGTGACACTCAATGGCTATGAAATTGATCATCTCTCCTGCAGGCACCAGTGTTATCAACATATAGGAAAAAACAGATTAGTGCCATCTTAGATGATACAACATCACAAGACTCTCTTTGTATTGTAGAAGATGAAGTGGGATAAGACTGGTTCATTAATATAGCTGCAAGATTTACTTAACATTCACACATTTAAAGAGAACACATTTTTTCTAAGAACTATCTAACTAAATACCATCTAGCCTAACTAAACCAGTTAGGAGAGCAGAAGACAGAAACAAGGAATAAGAAAAGAACACAAATAAAATGAGTTCATTCTGTGATACCAACCTCCAGACATTTGCTAAAGAAAATAGTCAGTGGGGCTGTCAAAAATATTCCTAAAAACTTCCAGCCGCGTGTAGTTTCTCAGCAGCCATCTTTGAGAACGACCGCCATTACACATCTCCACTGTGGGGCCACGAGTGCCATCTTCTATTCTGCTTATTGTCAGACATGATTGGGTAATGATATGAAGAAATGTATGTGTCTGTGCGACAGAAGAATGGTACAAACAGAAATCACAAATAAGGAAACACAAAAAAATCTCCATAGGACCTTTGGCAATGAGGTCTACCTATCAGAGTAATTGGTGCTCTCAAGCATAGCTGTAAGATTTTTTTTCTAAAAGTAATCCCTGGCTGTTACATAGCATAAATGCTATAATAAAATGATTGAGTTAATGAACACAAGATGATGAAATCTCACCTAGAAACAGTGTTATAAAGGGTAAACCTCAACCTAAAAATGCTGTAGAATTATCCTATAAACTAGGATTGAATTGTATTTATTGTCTCCCACAGATATATTTGTTTTAACAAGTAAAGCAGAATACTTATTGTACAAACCTTTATCATTTTTTAAATTGATGGTCCTCTCAAGGGTTGCCTAATTTCAAATGAAATATTCATTTTACATTAACTTAAACTCAACCTTCTTGTTCACCAAAATCTAACTGAGCAGTCCTTCTGACACCGCTTTTATGCAGCCGATTGAGATCACTTTCTTTTTTAGAGGTGAGAGACAACAATTTTAAAAGGTAAAACTGCCATTCGTGTAGACAGATACTGCATTAAAGAGGTTGTAGTCCAGTTTTATTCCTGGTTGAGAGTATGTGTGTGTTTTAAATAAACAATTAGAGAATTTTTGATGGCCAAATCCACAAATCATTGGACATTACGCTACACCAATCATTCACAACCAAAATGGTTTGCTGACTCAGGAAAACCCAGTTACCACTGGTTACCTTAGCATGATGACATCATAATATCCAGTGATGAGTAGATGTTATTTTCAATAACTTTGCTATTGGACATATGGCGAGCATTGCTCCTTCCCAAGTCCCACTTTTCATTTATTAGCAGACAGGGGTCATTTTGTAGAAAAAGAGGTGCAGGAGCTCATTAGCATAACTTATTAGCATAACTTATTTACATATGTCACACACCCTGACATCACTGGAAGTGTGTCAGAAGGCAACACCTACCACTCAGGCTCCACCCCTAGGGACTGTCTTTCCACTCTGGGGGCTGTCATTCCAGTCCCAGAGTAGCCTATCTGGGCCCAGGAGGAATGCTACACATGCTGTTTTGTGCTCCTGCTGGGAGCTGGGGCCAGGGCTTGCTGCTGCCTGTGTTTTTAACTGCCGGAGCTCCACTCCTGCATGCTCCTGCTCCAAATGACCCCTGTTAGCAGGTATGTCACAAAAAAGCTCAAAGGGTTTTAGACAGGACAACATTCTACCTGTGCAGCATTGCCACTGCTTATAGAGACACTAAAGGAGGTTAAAGTGTTTCAGCTCCAATGCCCTTTGATAACAAAAAGACTTACAGTGAGCATGTCCTAGAGAAAAGGTCTTCAGCCTAAGGTTTTGAACTCACATGTGGGTCAAGGATCCCCATCTGCTGGGTTTCAGAGTTCCTAGAAAATTGTTAGGTTTGGGGGGGGTTGCTGCTTTTTGGAAGGACATGCTGCTAGTATGCATGGCATACACAGACAGCAATGGTGCCAAACTTTTGCCTTTCTTTGTACGCATGCAGGGAGCAGGACTTTTTTTTTTTTAAAGAGGTGCAGGAACTCTCAAGAGGGAAATGAAGTTTTCAATCTGCATACTGAAAACTCATGAACTTTTAAACATTTTTAAAAGAATTTTGTCGAAGAGGTTCTGGAACTCCGTTCTGGTACGTTCCCCCAGAAAAAAAGCCCAGGCTGAGAGGCAGCAGGACAATGAGGTGAGGTTCTTAGCACTGGAGAGCTCTGCAGCACAGGCAAGGAAGGTCCAGAAACCCAATCGTTAAAAAAAATGCATACCTATGAGCATATTCCAAATGTCTTCTACTGAGCTAAGAATCTGTGCTATATGGTTACAAAAGTTATCTGTTTCTGATCAGTTCCATGTTGACCCCTACCTGCATTTCTGAAAGCCAAAATGGCAAGTAGGTATCAAACTGAAACTTTTATAAAGTGAAACTGAAAACCAGTGGAGGCACTCTCTTTGATCCAGAGATCAGCTAGAGGGTGCTTCAAAAATTTCTCTCAACACTCCCTAGTCTACAAGGGCTTCCTAATGCACTTCGATAGAGGAGGCAGCTCAGGGTACTCAAAGCAATGCGCATACTAATCTCTCTGGTGAATGGGCCAACTTGCGGGCACTCTTTGGGCACTTTTCAATTCACAAAGCAGCTCTGGATTGACACATCTAAACCCAGTAAGCCCAATTGATCAGTCTCAATCAGTGGCAAGAATGACAAAGCAAATTCAGCAGAGGACACTGATCTCAGGCAAGAAAACTGAAACTTGCATAAGGGACTAGTTCTTAATTTTTATTTTTAACATTACCTACAGAAATACAACAGTCCTCGAAATCTATAGAAGAGCACCAATTATAAAGGGGTGCTCTGAGTTTATGGAAATTAAAACAAAGGGCAGAGGAACACACAATAACACATGTATAATCAGCATATAGTATTGCTTTAGTACATTATGAATATTAAAGATTGCCCACAGTATGGTAGTTGGTTTTTATTTTCTTCTTTTTAAGGAAAGTTGAATGGCAGAAATTGAAAGAAAAAACTAAATACAGCAAAGAGTTTACAGCTATGCTTGAGTACAATTGTTTAAAAATCAAAAATACAGATTTCTGAATGCTTGTCTAACAAGGCACTGCAGCATATAGTTTTTGTGTGTGTTCAAGTATTTCTTGCATGGAGAACAACAAGAAAATTTCGAGTGTCCTTATAATGTCAGTTTGAGTCAGCAGCTGGAACATCAATTTTTTGCTTTGGTTTCATTATGAATCTGAGATGCATGCTCATGTCTACTCCTCTTTCACTAGTGGAAAGGAAATGTCATGTGAATAAATTAATGGAAGCCATAACAGCTTTGCATATTTAAACAATGATTAAAACATATTCAACAGATCCAAGAGATAAACAAGGTGAGATGAGTTTTACATACATCTTGAGATCTGGAGAGAACCTATCAAGTGCTTTAAATCCAGTGAATTGTACTAATTCAATAAAATAGATTCAGGTGGGGTAGCATGTTGGTCTGAAGCAGCAGAACAAAGTTTGAGTCCAGTGGCACCTTTAAGACCGAAACTTTGTTGGTCTTAAAGTTTCCACTGGACTCAAACTTAATTCTAATTCAATACAACTAAGATTATTTCAAAGCCATACGGAGCCCAACCTGTACTGTTTGCCTTTCCCTTAATCCTACCAATTTACAAGAAAACAATACACCCCATATAATCATTAAACTTTCAGTTTACAGAGGTCCTGCATTTGGAATGGAACTCTGAATGATCTACTAGGTTCAGCAAAATTATACTGCTTGGCTGCTATAACTTTAGAACTGATCTAGTACAGGATTCAATGTAGACCAGTACATGGAAGTCTAGTTAATGCATGATGGCCATCCAAGGGTTACTCAGCTAGTCCATCCAAAAAAGAAACAGTAGCTGGTTGCTCAAAGTAACAAGGAATGTCTATACTGATAATCCTTAACAGGTCTGGAAGTACACAATAAAATGTCAGAACTGCAAGCACCTTAGGTTATAATTTGGATGGTTCTCCTGTTTGCCAGATGTCTTCACATTCAGTTCTCCCACCCACCTCCTTGCATCCTCCAGCATTTATTCAACTTTCCTCACATCACTTGTTCACTGAGTGCTTTAAAAAAGCAGTCTGGTATTACCATTTGAATAAATGGTAATTAAAGGCAGACAGTTAGCCAGCAAGTTCTCCTCTCTCGAGTACATGATGCTGATATTTTATTGTTGTGTGGTTAACAAAATATGTTATTCAGCTGTACTATTAAATCAATGGGAACCTGGCAGTCTTTGGGCACAGGATAAACCGGAAATGACATTTTTGGATGACTAGGCTGGCTGAAGATACCAGAAAACCACAACACTGTAGTGCTTAAGACACTGGTTCTTAACTGGGAACATATGGCTTCTTAGGGGGTGATCTACACATTTCAGACAATACTCAGAACTTTAGAACATTTGGGATTTTAGGCAGCCCCTTCTCTTCTTTTGCAGTTGGTTTGGAGTTGTTTGCTATAGTTTACTTTGTTCTGAAGATCAAATTTGTTAGTCTGGATTCCTTTTAAAAAACAATTCGGCATTAAGCAAAATGGAATCCAACATAAAAATAAACAGTTGGCTGATATCCATCAGGCAAAAGGGTCTCACTGAATATGTGTAACTTTGGTGTATCATCAATGTAGAGGCCTGGTTTGGAATGCTGGTTTATATCATTGTTTTTTAAATTGTGACCTAGGTGGCATATGATGATCAAGACACATACTTGGTGAGAGGTAGTTAAGAACTACTGGCTTCAGACAAAGGAAAAAAATGCAGTCTTAAAACAATAAATGATACATATACTAGGAAAGGATATTTTTGTCATTTTGCTGTCACATCTTTAGCACTACTTGGAGTTAAAAGGTTTTTTAAAAGGAACCTAAGTGGACTACAACAAAATATTTTCAACTACTAGTATTGGACTATGTGTAACTGGAAGCCCACATCAGATAATACAGTCTACTTGAGCCAACTAAGTAAGGGCTAGGTCAACACCACAGGAGTAAAGCAAGATCCTATACTAGAATCAATCACAGGGATTATCAAGTTTAAGTCACTTACCTCAAAGCTATATTCCCATTTACCTACATACTGACAAAAGCAAAGTACACTATCAAACTTTAACCCAGGAACATATTTTACTACAAATAATTTTAATCTTCTGACAAACAGTTCTTTGACAAGTTCATAGACATTAAATACTAGTCCTCAGAGCCAACCAGAAATTATTTCTCACATAACTGAATACACTTTTGTGTGTAAAAGGTACACCATATTGCCAGTATTGCAAGTAAATAGTAAATTCTGCATGCAGTGGGTTATGTGAAGCTCCCTTCTCTGAAAACGGCCATTTGTGCAGCCACAAACTCCAAGAATACTGTATGGGTGAACTGGAAATGGTCAGTGATGCAGTCTGAGGAACTCTGGTTGGGGGGGAAAGGTACTCAAATGAACATGTGCAAAAACACTGGTGTATGCTTCAAGTAGGGTTGCTAGCCTCCAGGTGGGGCCTAGAGATCTCCTCCTTTTACAACTGATCTCCAGCTGACAGAGATCAGTTCCCCTGGAGAAAATGGATGCTTTGAAGAGTGGACTCTATGGCATTGTACCATGCTGAGGTCCCATCCCTCCTCAAACACCACCCTCTCCTGGATCTACCCCCAAAGTTTCCAGGTATTTTCCAACCAAGACCTAGCAACCCTAGCTTCAAGGGTTCTGAAATTCATAGCTATGGATCTTCACAATGCAGCATAAACAGTACAGAGAGGACAGGTGCAATGGCCCAAAGGAGACAAAGAAACAAAAAAGACGCCCAAGGCAAATTGAGAATGGAGGTTGGGGCTTGACCAACATATATTGTTATAGTTACATTTCCATGTGTATTAATATAATCCAGATAATCTTGATTCACTGGTGATTAGGATAATCTAATCATTTAGTATGACTGTTCGAAAATCATCAGTTTTTCTTAGAAACAGACAACAGAATTTTCATAATAGTTCCAATTATTAATGCACATATATAATACAGCTAATACTGAAATTGGCTTCAGAATGCGGATCAAAAACCACACCATTGGTGCAAGTATCCCCTACCCTGTGAGTCCTTGTTGCTTTCATATTAACTTATCTCAGCCTAAGATTTTTTCATGGTTGTTCTGTACTTTAAGGTAAAATTTTTACCTAGGTTTGTACTTTGATCACCTATATGTTCAGGAAAGTCGAAAAGTACACCAGGTATAAGGATGTGTGTGTTCTGTTGGTATAATAAATTTACAAGTTCAGCTCCTAAATCTTGCACATTATTTTATTTTTCAATCACTTGCTTACAAAAAGAGGAAATTTTAAACTGCTCATAAAGAACACACAAAATATTCAAATGAAATAAAAGTGTGAAAGATGTACTGCAATATTAAACTGAGCAAAATTTCTAGAGCAAAATTTATCAGCCCAAGGATCTGCATAAGTACCTAGAAGATGCTTACTAAAAACCATGGCAACAGACTGGCACAAAAAACAGACTCACATAAATGCTGCAGAGAGGTTACAGCATCACTTCAAGAAAATAAACCAATGTAAAGTTTAGGAAAAGGGCAGAGGATGTGTAGATGGACTCCTTGCCTTGCTGTGTCCAGAAATTACAACTAAATCATTCTTCAGGGCTCTAGCGTGTCATGCTCACAAGGCAATGTAAATGAGAAATGTTCCCCACTTTCCCATTACAACATTATCTTATCTTTCAGACTAGGGTTGCCAGTTCTGGGTTGGGAAATAACTGGAGATTTTGGAGGTGGAGCCTGGGGAGGGTTGGGTTTGGAGAGGGGAGGGACCTCAGCACGGTACAATGCCATGGAGTCCACCCTCCAAAGCAACCATTTTCTCCAGGGGAACTGACCTCTGTCACATGGAAATCAACTGTAATACTGTGAGATCTCCAGCCCCCACCTAGAGACTGGCAATCCTATTTCAAATAGAAATGTAAGGGTGAGAAACAGATGCTGGATATAGTAAATGAATCATTCCACCTCAGCCTTTTAAGGTGATATTGTCTCAGACCTAGTTCTCAGAAATAGCACTACAACTGTATTTATGTACCACTTGAGACTGCATATTAATTTGTGATTCTGCAAAAGTGGATAACAGTGTCTACTGTTCTTGCAAGGAAATCACAGATGGAATCTTCGCCTGTTTTTATTTGTATGCTTCCTTCTCTAAATGGTTCAATAGCCGGATGGAAACTTACATGCTATAAGAACAGTATCTTGGATCACACTTAAAGTTTTCATGGATGGATGGATTTCTGTCTGCAAAAGTGAAACTCTCCTGCCTCCTCTTCCAGGCTGAAATGCGCCCCCCCCCCTGTTTTGGGGGGATGAGGGTTGGAACTATAAATATAAAATTCCAGAAACACTAAATCCATAGGGCTGAAAAAACTGTTCTGGAAAATATTTATTTGTTGGTGGGAACATTGGCATATATGCAATTCTTACCTTCCTATTAAACCTAAACTTCTTTTACTGATTTAACAATATAAAATGCCTCATTCTATCTATGTTGTGCATAGGTAGAAAAGATGACAAGCTCATTCTGCAAGGGGGCAGCAGAAGAGACAGCTAGTTAGCATAGTGAGATTAGGGACTTCCTACTATTTTCAAATAGTCTCCCTCCTGTCCCTCCTGATTGGCTCAGTTACGTCTCTTTCTGTCTCCTCTTTCTTACAACGTTTGTTCTCTTCTTAATAAACCAACTTTATTCTTTAAACAGCTTGTGCTCCACATTACTGCACATCTGCACTCTGCGAACAATAACTTCATTAGCACATATAATTGTTATATCTGGCATATTTATGGAATTTAAACATATAAATGTCTTGGTTTTCTATACGAAAAAGTGCACATATAACCAATATTTGAGATAGCATATATAAATGTTTGCCATCCGAGAGGTAGGAAAGAAGAACATTAAAACCAGAAGACATTCTTTACCAAATAAAGAAAGTGTATTATTTGGACAAAAATACAGTCACAATAGGTAGGAACACCAGCATATGAATATTAGGTTAAACAGTATGACATTGAAAACACTGAACTCTTTAAAAATGGATTATCATTAAACACATTATATGATATTATTACCAAAATAATTTACATTTAAACAAAATTCTTGAAAATGTTGCACACAGTATACATAGGAATTATTTTTATCTAATGCTGTAGAATTCTTAGGTACCCCCCCAAAAATCTTGTCTTTCATTTCACTTCTTCCAAAATAAACAAGAACAGCAGCAGCAATAGAACCCAAAGTGTTTTCAGTATTCTTCCAAATTTCCCATTTTATTTCAACTGGAAAAACTGAAAGAGTCTGAGGACTTTCCATGTAATACATGTTTGGTGTGAAAAACAAAGCATTTATCTCATCGCAAAAGTGAAAATATTTCACAGGAGGGGTTTTTTTTAGTGCTCCCCAAAATGTCCCAATCCTTCTGTATGAAAAACTGAGAAAAAATGGATCCCCCCCCCCATGGTTTTATATTTTGAGCCTTCATATCTGTACGGGGGACTCCCAGGAATAGTTTGGGAGCAGTTGTTGGTCTTCCACAGGATGTGTGAAACTGGCAAGAGTAGCCCCCCTTTCTTGTGCAGACATTTTAAGTGGAATCCAATCCAGTGCAGCAATAATGTTAACCAGGAGTAAACCTTTTTTTAAAAAAAATCTTATATGCAATTCTTCCATTTATCCAATACTCAAGGCCAGTTCACATCAAACAATGCATGCTGAAATGGCACAGTTTTTTCTGTGGACATTTGCATAGACTGCAATTGGAGAACTTTTAGGATGGGTATGTTCTTGTACAGCCTCTCTCATAAAAATAGGGACAATTAAACATATTCACCAAATAGCCACAGCAGAATTAAGAAGACATTACATAAGGCCATTAATTTAAAGTGATTTATTTCTAGTATAATGATATCACAGCTGTAGAAACTATTCACTGAACACTGTGAACACAGTTTTAGGTTGGCCTGAGCACAATATGGTGTTGTTAAATGTACTCAGGCCTACAGTTTGGACAGGAATTTTTTAAGGATTTAAAAGATTTATTTTGAGGTATAAAACCTAAGAAGTCTAATGACAGACAAACTCCACATGGCACAATTCAGAATCAGCTTAGTATTGGCAAACTGTCTCTGGTGAGCAGTTAGAAAGAAAGTTCATCTACTTTCTCAGAGTTTGATTCCAGTTCATAAGTTTGGCACATGTACGCAGATGGTATTGCTGTGCATGCACATTGCTATATTGTCCGCATGGGAATCTCAGTCTGTGGCAGTAACAGACTCTAACAGTATAAGAGTTTTTGTTATATATCACCAGGCTTTGAACTATTAAGTTTATGGTTATGCTGCAATATTATGTGATTTAAATCAACCAGTCTTCTGGTATGATTCGCTAGACCAGGGGTGGTCAAAATTTGCTTAACGTAAGAGCCACATAGAATAAATGTCAGATGTTTGAGAGCCACAAGACATGAACAAATATAACTCACACATTTTTACAGAAAAATATGCAAATTTGCTTTTTCTTGACATTAAAAGAGACTGCCAAAAATGAAAACAAAAGGGGTAAAAAATAGATATTGATAATGAGGGGGAGGGAGGGAGGGGGAGGGAGGGAGGGAGGGAGGGAGGGAGGGAGGGAAGGAAAGAAAGAAAGAAAGAAAGAAAGAAAGAAAGAAAGAAAGAAAGAAAGAAAGAAAGAAAGAAAGAAAGAAAGAAAGAAAGAAAGAAAGAAAGAAAGAAAGAAAGAAAGAAAGAAAGAAAGAAAGAAAGAAATAGATGGGAGGGAGGGTGGAAAGAAAGCAACTTTAACTTTAAATGCATCTTGCAAGACCCCCACGCCAGCTGGATTGGTTTGGAGAAGTGGCTTAAAGAGACAATTGCTTTCTCCAAGCCAGCTGGTGTGTGTGGGGGGTGTCTTTAAGAACACATTTAAAGTAGCTTTCTATCTCTGCTCCCCCCAGCTCAAGCCTACCCAGGGAAGGCAACACTGGCTGGGGAAGGGAAGACCAATCAGGGAGGCATGCCTCCCCTTCGCTTCTCCAGCCGCCCTGCTTGGAGCCGCACAATATGTGTGAAAGAGCCGCATGTGGCTCCAGAGCTGCAGTGTGGCCACCCCTGAGCTAGACCTATGCACATGTCATTTTCACCCTTGGGGTATCTACTACATAATTAACATTCACTCACTCAGCACAGTACTTGCAAATTGCTGGCCATTTAGAAAGTATCACAGTAATCAACAATATTTTGGAGGAAATGAGTTAAGAGAAAACAAGTTATGTTCTGTGCATAATTGGCCTTGCACGGCAGAATTTTGTTTAACAGTCTAAGTTGAAGAATTTGTGTGTGCATGTGGAATGGCACTACTCATAATATGTCCAAACATTACAAACTGGCAAAATTGGTATACTAATATACTAACACAGCACAAGCCTAAGCATTAACTTCAATGGACTTAAAAGGCTGTAACTCTGCTTAGAACAAGTGTAAACAAACTAAATTATACATTTTAATAACCACTACATACCGTCTGAAAGACTGCTTTTTGGCCTATGGTTTATCATGGCAGCTAGAACAGAATATACATTTGAACTATCATCTATTCACCAAGTCCAGGATACGAAGGTATAATCCCACAAAGAACTGAGCAAGGAACTCTGTTTGCTGAACGGACCTTTCCTGCTTTCTATAACCCCTGAAAAGCCGCTTCTGAAGATCAGGTGATGGAATGGTAAACCTTGAAAAATCATGGACCCCCTTGCATGACTGCCAAGTGCCTTCAGTTTGCTCAAGAGCTATTTTAGATACAACCTAATGTTGATTATTGTCCCCAAATTTTAGACCCACCTCAGAAACCTGGGGCATTCATTAAAAGACAGAAAAGCACCTACTTGGTTCTCACATTTAAATCCATGGGACTTAAAAGAAGAGATGCTGAAAATTTCACATTGAACGTGTTTAGCTGTTCAACTTGACATGTTTGAAGATGTCACTCTTGTTTAGTTCATGCCAAATAGCCATGAATTCCTGCCAAGTTCTCTAGAGACTTACAGTTTTAAAATTAATGATGGGAATTCAGAGGTCATGGCAATAGATAGTTAGAACATTAGTGTGCTGGTTTGCAATAGCAATTACTGTTTTTTAAAAAATCATCAAAAGCTGTCTGGTGGCATGGAAGGTAAAATGGTGGCCACAGATGCAGAGAAAGCTGATCATGCCATACTGCACTGTTAGGAAGGAATATAGTGAAGTAACCCGCCAAGCAGTCAAGAATATGTCAACAAATAGCTGAACCTATCAATGAAAAATCAGCTCACTGTTCATGACTGGTGAATAAAATATGAAATGAACTGGTGCATGTTTGAGTAAGGCTACATACATATACAACAAAAACAAGGACAAACCACCAAGCATCATATATCGTGAAAATTCAATGTCTGTATTATACAGAAAACTAAAAAGAACTTGAAAAACAAAGTAACTGTCATAATAGTTGTCATCATCATCACCACCACCACCACCACCAAGTAACTATTGCTTAGAATCACTTCACAACCAAGAAGCATAAACTTTAATAAACATAACTTCACATGATCTCTTTGGAATTTTTATTAAAATATTTCTAAGAAAATCCTCATTAACGCAAGCAACACAACAAGTAAGCTGAATAGAACCTGCAATTGAAAGCAATAGTAAATTGTCCTCACAGAACAATCTCAGCTATCTGAGTTGAAGTACAGAAAATGATTTCTTTTTTATTGGCTCCATCTAATGGCTAATTCTGATTTTACAAGGTGCTTCTACATTTTCCTGCACCAAAGCAAATATCTTTATCATGCAAAACATGATTCTAGCACTATTCCAACAGTTTCTAAACCTAGCTTCATTTTAATCAAAATATTTAAATGGTCACTATTGAAGAAATGACAAATAACACTGATCGGTAGGTGTTAAGTATGAGAAGTCAGTCAGCTCTTAACAGGGATTCAGCTTTATTCAAACTCAACAGGACAGTAAACCAACACAAAAACAGGAGAGCAACAGGCTCTCTTTTAAACTATTGGGGCAATGAAACCACGTCCCTAAATAAGTTAATAACCAATTAAATTGCTTAGATAACCAACAGCCTCTGTTCCCTCCAGAGCCTTTCAATATGGTCTGATTGGTCTACTGTGCAGACTAACCAATCAGGACATGCAGTTTAGGATACCAGCATGAAGTTGAAGCTCAAGCATAAAACATAACAGTAGGTAATAGAGAAACATGGCAGCTGGAATGAGAAGAATCAGCCAGACACAAAGCTCCTTCCCTGGCCTGCCAAGTGTCCTGCTCCTCCCCCAATCCCTTTTCTGCTTCCTTCTCTTACACACAGCTTAACTATTGGATGGGTGGGGTTTGCCTCTGCCCCCCACCAGGATTTGGAAGATTTTCCTTTCTGAAGGGAGGGCCAAGGTTCCCCACCCTTTACCCTTTGATTCCCTTGGCAGAGCCACTTTTTATTACTAAGTAAAGTGCCTGGCTCAGCCACCGAGTCTAAGGTGTACAAAAAACACCTTAATCCAGTTTGGAAAAAGTTTATTAACAAATGTTTTGGTTCCCCTGCCTTCTAAGATTAGGCAGGTGGCACTGGCTACCCAGCAGACCACCTCCTCGGTCACTGTACCAAAACTCTGGAACTCTCTCCTCAGGGAAACTGATCTGCCCTCTTCTGTTCCCATCTTCTACCAGCAGATGAAGATTTTTTTCATTTGGCATTCCTTCAGTGATCCCTTCTTCCTGCCCTGTCTTTTAATTATTATTTTTATTGTGTAGTATATGTATTTTAGCTCTGGTTTTAATTGTTTTAATAATATGTATATTTTTGTTGGTTTTAATGTTTTTTAATTATGTATGTTCTTAATCTGTTAGCTGGTGACCCTGATGAAGGCAGTAAGATGGAGTATAAATCTTGTAAATAAATAAATAAATAAATAAATAAATAAATAAATGAAAAAGAGTACAAAAGAAATAATAGGGTAAGGCTACCAAACAAAGACAAGTTCCCTAATACATCCTTGTCTAAAACAAGCTGGCAGGGGGACACACCTCCCACTTGCAGCAGCCATCCTGATCACCAGTTCCAGAAATATGCACTCAGGGCCCTGGGGAGGGAGGGTTTTATTTGATATTCTCAGATCCCTACCTGGTTCAGGATTGGTTACCATTTCTCTAATAAACTGCAAGAGCCAATCCTGCATCCTGACTTCCCTAAAGCTCTGGGCAGGAAGGGATGGGTTATTCCCTCCTCCCCCAAGGGAAAAGTCTCCTATTGAGCATATTTAAAAAACACCCTGAGGCCTAACTACACAAGATTACCCTGAGTTTTACACTGAAAGCACAAAGTTTCCTGTGCCACATGTGGGCTACTGTGACCATGCCTAAGTCATGATTTCTCAAACAGGCAGTGTAGATACATGAGACAGAGGACTGGGTATGATGAATGGACTACTGAACACTGGAATGCATCTTACTAGCTTTTACAATACTGGAGTCTAGTGTTCCCACTAAACTGCACTAGTGTATTCATTCTGAGACTTTAACAAGGTTATGGTAATAATTTTCTAAAAAACTAATTTATGTGATAGTCAAATGTAGGCTTGTTCACAACTTTAAAGGTAGTAGATCTTTTGGCTCACAAAGTAGAATTTTTGCTCACAAAACACAGCTTAGAGGGAACATTGCTGGAGTCACATGCAGTCTACCAGGATTGCTCCATTGCATCTTGGCCAGGATTGTATGATGGCCACTTCCTCTAATTGCTGGTCCCCTCTAGCAGTTTGAAGTGATGCAAAAACTTATCTGTGATGGTTCTGTCACATATGCAAATCACCATGAGATACTACTGTCAAAACATTCTGAAAATATACATGTGAACCAATCAATCCTGAACGTTTTGCCTGAAGCTGTAGCCTAATATTTGTGCTTTTGCTTCAAAAATGATTTGCACTTCTTTTGCTTTTAGAATGTTTGGATCAGTATGTATCTCACATATCTTCTTACCACAAGATTTTAGAGACTTTTTTTGCATACCTGAGAGTTAAATTCACTATGTAAATATTCAGCTGCTGTAGTATTTCTAGATTCACAATCGTTTACCTAATCACAGTAGTTTACAGTGCTGAGAAGAAATGCATCCTGGAAATAATGAAGGACATATACTACTGGCTGATGGGAAGAAGGTATTTTCAGTTTGAACATGAATGTCTTCTTCATTTCTTTCGGCTTTGTTGTACTTGGCTATTCACTAATAGCTAAGGATCATGTCTCTGTTTGCAGTCTTGTTATGTGACTACATGAAAGATTGTATTAAGAAGTTGCTCTTGGTCAGTTTTAGAGACAGCAGCTGAATATAAGGGTCTCAAGTCAATGTAACTTTTAATGTTTTTAACTTGTATGATATGTTGGTTTTCTTGTGTTCTTGTACACTACCCTGAGCCCTGCCTTAGGGAATGGATGGTATAAAATTTAATTAAATAATTAAATAAATAAATTTATGGTTTTGTAAACTTAAAGCAACATTCAGTAGTTCCTAGAAAGCCATATAGAGCATGGCTCTTCGAATACCAGTATAATGTATTCTTAATGACCCAGTAATGACAAGGGAGCGGTGGCGCAGGCAGTAAGTGAAGCCTGCATGACATCTGGCCGGACAGCTTCGCCTGTTCGAGCCCCACCGCGGCCGGAGTGAGCTCCCGGCCCTATGTCTCAGCTCCCGCCTACCCAGCAGTTCGAAAGCCCGTTAAAGGGCAAATAAACTGGGTACCTGCTTCTAGAGCGGGGGGGCACCCGCCCTTGTGGTGTGGTGGCAGCAGCTCATGCGGCAAACGGTGCGAGCAGCGGCGGTGGCAGGAAAAGCATGGCGGTGGCTGGCGAGATGGGCGAAGCGAAAGGAGGCTGGGCTGACAAGCACAGAGGCGGGGCGACGCAACAGGCCGGAGCCTGATGGATGGAGGCCAATCAGCGAGCCTGCGCAAAAACCGTGCGCTCGGCCCAGACTTGAAGAAGGACGTCATCCGCAGAAAAATCCAAAGACCAGCGCCAGAGAAAAGACGTCATCCGCAGAAGAAAGACAACTCGCTACAAAAAAGGGTGCCTGGTAGGCTTGTCACCTCCTTTGTATGTATGTGGCCTAGGTTAGAATTTGTAATGATGAAATATGTGAACTGCTCAGAGCCCCCAAGGGGGGGTTAGCGGTATACAAATCGAAAATGTAATGTAATGTAATACTGCAAGAAGATGCGCTAGTCTCCATTCTAGCTACTAAACAGACAGCAAGGATATCACAACAATGGTTTACAAGACTTAAAAAATAATATGACTTACTTGCTACATTAGTAAAGTACACGATGCTTAATTAAACTCAGTGTGATTAACTTTCCAGGATGACATTAAGGTAGAATCAAAAGATCACAGGGCTGTAAAAAATTATAGGTACAAGCTTGGACAGAGATCTTCTTACCAAACTTTAGCTTAAAGGATAATTTTGGGTCAACAGTGTGAACCTGAAAGCTTCAGAGAAGTGATTTTTGAATACGATCAATAAAAGTAAATTTAGCTTCCTGTCGTATTTGAATAAATACCTCGGCATCATACTCCCAAAGTTGATTTCCTCTCATGTGGTGGCACTTTAACATAATCACAGGGCCATTGAGCCTTGAGACATCCAAGCATAAATCATCTGTGCGAATCTCCATGTCAGCAGTGTAAGAAAATACCTGGAAGAGATAAATGGTTATGTTAAAAATACTGCTATAATGATTCTTTCAATCAAAATAGCATGAAAAGAACAGATATGAAACACATAAACCATTATGCAAGTCTTTCCACACTTTATACAGTGGCATAATCTTGGCCAGCGAAAGGCACTGTAGTAAGGCGTTTTTAAATCTCTCTCTCAATATAGATAGATAGGGTTTTCATGGCATAAGACATTCAGAGGTGGTCTGCCATTGTCTGCTTCTGTGTAGCCAACCTTGAATTTCCCTGGTGGTCTCCCATCTAAATAGTGACCAGGGTGAACTCTGCTTAACTTCTGAGACCTGACAAGATTTGGCTATTCAGGTCAGGGCATAATAAGGTGTACTATTGATTAATACTCACACAAACATCTCTCTTTGGGGAAATACAGTTTGCTTCTTATTAAACAACAACAAATCCCCTGTTGGTCTCATTTTTGGGGAAGAGGAACATAGTATACTGCGCTAGTACCAACAGGTTGTGGCAGAGCATAGGAAGAGAGAACCTCTGAGGAATGTGAGGTCCAGTTGCTTAGGGGGGAAATGAGCAAGTTGTTCAGCACTGAGGGGCACCATCACAGGGTTACGCCCTGTTTTCAGCATACTGTGGTACTGAAGGCAGCTTACAAAATAAAACCATTAAAACTATGTATATGTACACGTATATTGTACCATTTTAACCAGAACACAGAAGTGAATCATTTCAGAGGATGCATGTGGTCATGTGCCTCTTTTAGCAGAGAATAACATTCTCTTGTGCCTGAATGCCCGTGTAATACACTTCAGCAAGGCATCTGTATTGAAATGTAAAGTGTTGGGTTATTAATGCAGTTTGAATAGCCTTCCAAGGCAGTCCCTTAGAGAGACCCATCCTAGCAATCTAGCCTTGAAGTTAAGACAAATGGAATGGCAAATCTGGCATAAGATTCTAAATACATGCTGCAGAATTCTCACCAAATAATTAAAAGTCTACCATAAACTGCAGTTACTGCAATCAATTCAAAAATATCCATAATCAGTGACTGGAGAAGGCTGAATCCATCCATGTCTCTCCATCGTACCCAGACATTAGACAAATTACTATAAATTAACAGAACATTAAAAGAATCCCTAACTTTGGGCAAAGGCCATTGCAAGGATCAAGACAAACAAGGATATGTTTCAATCCAGCATGTGCTCCCTTGGGAAGTTTTAACCAATGGACATTTAACTGAGAATGTTACAAAATGCTCCACCATGTTCACAGGAAGGATAATTCAGTTTGGTAATCTCAGTTCTCACATATGTTAGACCACTGTAACGCCCTCTACATGGGGCTGCCTTTGGGGCAAATCCGGAGGCTGCAGCTAGTGCAGAATGCTGCAGCCAGGCTGTTGATGGGCACCCCTAGGCGGGAGCACATCCGGCCTGTGCTGAAAGCGCTGCACTGGCTGCCTATAGCATACCGGATTCGCTTCAAAGTGCTGGTGCTTACCTTTAAAGCCCTATATGGCCAGGGTCCGGCATACCTGAGGGACTGCCTTTCCTCATATATGCCCCAAAGAGCACTTCGGTCTGAATCACAACATCGCCTGGCGGTCCCTGGCCCTAAGGAGGCCAGGCTGGCGGCCACGAGGGCTAGATCGTTCTCAGTGGCGGCTCCTACCTGGTGGAATGAGCTCCCGGAAGAGATCAGGGCCCTGCGGGACCTTTCACAGTTCCGCAGGGCCTGTAAGACGGAGCTCTTCCGCCAGGCGTTCGAGTAGGAGCCGCCGCTTCTTTTTCCCCCCTCGTTGGCCGCCGCCCCGCCTCCTTCCCGCCGCTAATTTTACCAACTGGGATGGAGGAAGGGGATAGCCGAGCTAAGCCCTCGGGGCCCGCCGCGACCACCACTGCTGTGCCTAATGATTATCTGTAGCCATCGGGTTGAGATAAAAGAGGAATTATAGAGCACGTTATGATGTGGGTATGTTCAGTATTTTTAGATGTTTTAACCTGTTTCCCGGCACTGGTTGCCCTTGTAAGCCACCCTGAGCCCGCTTGCGGGGAGGGCGGGGTAGAAATGGAATGTATAAATAAATAAATATAAATATAAATATTAACATTTTTGTGTGTGTGAATTATACTGGTGAGACTAACAGGTATGGCACAGGAGCTAAGGGTAGAGAGAGAGGATATTTTCCATGGCAGCCCTCCAATTATGGAACAATCTCCCCAGGGAGGTGCACCCTGCCCCCTCATTGTTGACCTTCAAGAGGCACTTGATGACAGTTTTACTTAGGACTGCATTTAAATTGATTTAGCTGTTATTATTGGCAATCCTATTTGGAGTTTTTAAACTGTGGCTTTTATGGGTTTTATAATTTTTTTTAATAATGATTTATTTATATTGTAAGTTGCCTTGAGTTCTGCAAGGGAGAAACGTTTTAATGTTTTAAAATAAGGGTAGAGGATATGAGCCAGTAAATTTCCAGTTCAATTCTCACCTCAGCCATGAATTCACTGGGTGATCTTAGACAAGTAATTTTCAGTCAGTCCTTCATCTTGCAATACAGGGATAAGAATACTCATCTATCCTAGGGGCAATGTAAAAATTACTGGTAATATATGTGAAGGGCTTTGAAGTGTCTAAAAGTGCTATATACATGGTCAGTGTTGTCATGATGATTGCAGACATCAAAAATACTTTACTAGTTATTCATGGTCATTACTCATATTCATTTACTAATTTAAAATGTCCAAAGAAAAATAATATGCATTAATGCAATTCAGGGAGATGGGGTACATCTCTCAATCGTCAAGAGATTTATTTCAACGTAACTGTAGGGCTACTAACTTTCTGAATGCCATAGACATAAGAAAATCCATCATATATTGCTACAGAAATACAATCTAAATCAAAGCTAGACTAGTTTGCGCAACAGAAAGGGATAAATCTGGCCTGAAGCCTTCTGTTCTGTGATTTGGCCAAAATATTTCTAATAATATGCAATAGCCCTTGGGTATAACCAAAACACTGTTCATATTTCTATGAGGCAAATTGATAAATCCTGTTGGTTCTCCAAAGAAACATTTGAGGCTAAGTCATTGAAAAAATTGAAATGAAGGCAACCTTTGAGGACTTTTCATATACTCCACAAGCTACTAATATCAAGATAAAGATGTATTTTGGGAAAAAAACCAGACATTTCAAAACAAACTTTTCTGAATACTTTTAGAACGATAATATTACACTGAAGGGACAAAACACAAGATTTGTAGTTTAGGAAAATATGTTTTTCACAGCTTCACAGTTCATATTTGCTTCACATCCTAACATAAAAAGGAGATTTTTAATTATGATACGGAATTAAAACAATATTTTTTCTGATGCACATTGGATGGTTGCAGGGTGCTGATTGGTCCAGCTGTGTGGGATACCTTTCAACTTGTTGAGTCTGAGGATGTGAACAGGATTCCTGGGCATTTGAGACCTACCACTTGCTTGTATAACACTTGCTCCTCCTGGCTGCTTAAATCTGCCTAGGGATGCTGGCAGAATGGACCCAGGAAACATTAAATGCCTCCCTAATAGAGGGGGTGGTTATCCTTGCCTTGAAGCAGGCCTCGGTGTGCCCACTCCTAAAGAAACCTACTCTGGACCCAGGAGAATTGAATAACTACCATCCAGTCTCAAACACACCACTCTTGAGCAAGGTGATTGCATGAGTGGTCCCTGGCAAATTTAAGGGATTCCTGAATGAAGCAGATTGATTGGATTTATTTCAATCAGGGTTATGGTTATGGGACTGAAATAGCTTCGGGTCATCCTAGTGCATTGCACTGGGAGAAGGGTGGGGGACTGCAGCCCTACTAATTCTCTTGGATCTCTTGTTGGCAAAGTTTAAATATGCAAAGGAAGTGGAGCACTGGCTGTTTAGAGAAAAATAAGTAGGTTTATTTAAAGAAGAACGAACTGTTATAGAACATAGAAGAGAGAGAGCCATAACTTTCTAGCCTAACTGCTGTGAGAGGAACAATAACAAGAAGGAAGCTCTTCAGGAGCCCCTGAAGAGCAGCCCCTAATCTAGCTATGCTAACTACTAGTCCTTCTGCTGTCCCCATAGGGTGATTTTCAGATCTTCTTCATAAGGCTGCACTATCTATCTTGCATATTCCAGCACCTCTCTCTGGCTTCTGGACTGCTTTCGGGGCTCGGACTGAGGTGCACTGCCCTGACGTGGTTTCGGTACTGCCTTAGAGGTAGGTTTCAGATTGTGGTGCTGGAGGACTGCTTCTGTGCCTCTTGGCCTCTGGCCTACAGGGTTCTGCAAGGTTCCATCTTGTCGCCCAAGCTGTTCAATCCCTCTCTGCTGGGAGAGGTCATCCAGAGATCTGGGCTCAGTTTTTACAACAATATGCAGATGATACTCAGCTCTCTCTCTCACTTCCAGAAAATCTCAGTGAGGCTATGGAAACTGTGAGGCAGGGTTGGAATGGTGTAACATGGGAATGGTGGAAGATGTAACGAACTGGAACCTGATCCCAGCGAAATAGAAGTTCTACTGGTGGGGCAAGGATTTAACTATTCTAGATGGGGTTGCCCTTCCTCTAAAGAAGCAGGTTCATAGCTTGGGGTGCTCCTGGAGACAGGCTTCCTGTTGGATAAAAATGTGACAGTGCTGGCCAGGGGTGCCTTTCACCAGCTTGGGCTGGTAAACCAGCTACAGCCTCTCTGGGACAACTATAAATGAAATAAATAGAATAAAAATAAAGAATACTACATACACTTCTAAGTATTTAACATAAAATTAAAAGGTACAGAAAATAAACTTAGGTTGCAACCAGCAGGAGACCAGGTGGGATAAGAGTATGGGGAAGTGGCTGTCAGCAATGGTGTGGCACTTCTGGGTTTTCCCCAGAAGAGATGTCAGTCTTTTCTAAGAATTGCCAAAAATGCTTATCATTTTACCATAGATTTTCCAGAGATTCCTAGAGAAGCACATTGCTTCTGGGTTTTTCCTGGAAGTGACATCACACCATTACCAACTGCAGAGCTGGAAAAAGTGCAGAGGAGGGCAAACAAGATAATTAACATGTTGAAGCACCTTCCCTATGAGGAAAGGCTGAAGAGTCTGTGACTTCTCCGTTTAGAAACAAGAGGACTGGGGGGAACGACGACAAGATAAAGGTTTATAAAATTATGCACAGGATAGAGAGATTCTCCCTTTCCCAAAATACTAAAACTCAAGGGTATCCAATGAAACTGGTGGGCAGTAGGTTCAGGGTGGACAAAAGGAAATACTACTTTACACAGAGGGCGATTAAAATGTGGAATTCGCTGCCAGAGGATGTCATGATGGCTATGACAGACCCCTGCTTCTCTATGAGGCAGATTTTCCTGCCAAAACACTGTTCCCCTCTCTGACTGAGCAGCCTCTTAGTAGCATATTTGAATTATAGAATTATAACTTTCTGCATGTCCCACCGTGTGATAGGAAAGTCATTTGGCTTTTGCCCAGGCCAGAGATTTATTGTCACCCAGCAGGTGCCCTCTTATAAAATCCTTTGGAAAGGGCACTTGACACGAAGCATTGAACAGACACGGTTGGATCAGGAATAGGGCAGGGGACAAGAAGTTGAGATAACTGTTGTTGATTATATTTTAAACAGGAAACAGAGTATAACTGAAGTGTATATTCTTAGAGACTCAGTTCTTGACTGCGAGAGGTTCATTTGTCTTGGAGATTTCTTTCAGCAACAATGTGATTAAAGTTTCATAAAACTATCTTAGTTTCCTGGAAGTTTCTTCCTGTATTTGAATACTTCCCTTGTGGGATTATAACTTACCTTTTTTACTCATGACAAGTCTAAGATTGTTTTCCCTTTTCACACAAACCAGGGGTCCCTTCTGAGTTGAACCCTCTGAATAACTGGGTAAGAAATATCCCCCTCTTTATAGGAGCGATAATCCTTTTCTGTTTGGCTAGACTAGCAGTTCTAAAGTGTTAGCTGGTTTAGGCAGCTGCCAAGGCTAGAAATTTAAATTGTGTAAATGAATAAAAAAGTAAGCACTGGGGGCCAGAAGTATCAGTACTGGGGCTGGTGCTATTAGTTTGTTCACAGATTATCTGGAATTGGAGGGGAGTAGTATAGTGGACAAGACAGCAGATGACACAAAAATATTTAGGATGGTGAAAACCAAAGCCAACTGTGAAGAGCTCCAGGAGGCTTTCCACAAATTGCATGAATGGACAACAATATGGCAAACGAAGTTCAATGTACGTAAGTGTAAAGTGATATATATTGGAACAAAAAGATCCCAACTTTGAGTATATTCAAATGAGGTTTGAATCTGCTGGGACTGAGAGGGAAGTGACCGTGAGGTAATAGTGGATAGCTCAATGAAAATGTCAACCCAGTGTGCGACAGCAGTAAAAAAGGCAAATTCTATGCTTCGGATAATTAGGAAGGAAGTAAAGATAAAACAGACAATATTATAATGCCCCTATATAAATCTATGGTGTGGCCTCATTTGGAACACTGTTAGCAATTCTGGTCACCATATCTTAAAAAGGACATTGCAGGGCTGGAAAAAGCACAGAAGAGGGCATCCAAGATGATTAAGGTGTTGAAGCACCTTTCCTATGAAGAAAAGTTGAGGAGTCTGGGACTTTTCAGTTTAGAAAAGAGATGAGTAAAGGGAACATGCCAAAGGTTTATAACATTGTGCATGTGCAGTGGACAGAGAAAACTATTTCTCCCTCTCCCAAAGCACTAGAATTTTGGTGCATCGAATTAAGTTAATGGGCAGTAGATTCAAGATGGACAAAAGAAAATACTTTGAAAAGTGACTAAAATCTGGAATTTGCTGCCAGAGGATGTAGTAATGGCCATGGGCATAGACAGATTCAGGGTGGATAGGTCCATCAGTGCTGCCTAGCTATTATGGTCATCAGAAAAATTCCCCAAACAAGAACCGCATAATAAAAACATATACCTTTTATTACACATTTTTTGTTTTGGACGAACGTGACACTTTGGAAATTTTCTGTATTTTTCTTTAGAAAGATAAGAATTTTAGTATTTAATTCTCTTTCAGAAATTGTCATCCATGGAATTAGCTTTGACACAGTTTTTGAATTTTGGAAACTGGCCTCATAGAAAACTGAGATAATTAATATCGAAATACCACATGGTTATGCATCAGCACAAGCAACCACAAATATCTTACTTCATTCTAGTTTACTATGGAAACTCAAATGCAAAATGACATAAAATAGACACCAGTTTAAGAATAACATGTTTAACAAACGCAGAAGAGACTATATGAAGCATTTTGAAATGAAAATGCAGGTGTATATGATTCTGTAGGTGTCAGGCTGCAAAAATTACATTGGTCCTCCATATTTGGAATCAAGCATTATTCCATCATGATTCACCGGTAACAATTTAGTGTGTAATGGGCAACAGAAAATAAATTTGCACTGTCCTAGCACCAGTATCTTATACATTAGCCCAAGCATCATGTAGTAACAAAAGATTAGAAGTGGATCTTATGTCGAAAGGTGGGTCACAGCCCAGAAAAAGTTGAAGGCTCCTGGTATAAAGCAACCTAATGTGGCTGCTGTTTTAATTATTTACAAGACTCTCAATTATTCTAAGTTCACCTCTCAATTGATTTAAAGCATTCTAATCAAAGCTACAAGGAAAGTGCTTTCTTCTAATTGTTGAAGGCAACCTTTCACCAATTAATTGTTTAAAGCAGCCTTTGGCAAATTGAACCTGATTGCATTACCAATTAGAGAATGCATGCAAATCATACTAAGTTTCCAATTAGGGTGCCTTGGAAAAGAAACATAGTAAAGGCAGAGGTAAGTATGTTTTATTTCTTCCTATTCCAATCTTTCGTTACAATAACCTAGAGTTTTTCTCAAACACTTTGCATATATGCTCAAACTACGGTTGCCAGGTCAAACAGTAGGGGGACATTACTGGGTGGTGGGGGCTCTTGCTGATGACACACTGATGTTGCTTCTTGTGTTCCCCCATGAAACCATACAATTTTGCCCAAATGCCAGAGCATCCCTGGCATTCCCCAGACACATGCTGATAACCCCTCTATTTTGGTACCTTCTCCCCCACCCCGTCAGCTGAATGGCAGTGGGGAGTGTTCGCTGGGGGTAGGGGATCCCCCACCCCCAGTAGGGGTCCCAAAACCCTAGCCCAAACACAAAATGCACATATGCAAAATGAAAGACCTTTTGAACACTGCAGAAGAAATGCTAAAGAAATGCTACATTTTCTCATGTATCAGACCTTCAGAGTATTCTTTTATTCTGCTTCCAAGTTACTTGGGCTCTAAGCACAAGGAAGTTGGGCAGAGAGAAAGGGCTAAACATGAGAGGTGCATACAATTCATTCTTCCAGGCATCCTATATTCTTACCTGTGTGAGCACAATGGGGACAGGAAGCAGAAATGAGCTCCACAGAACACTCTCAGCTTTGCCCACACATCAGTACTATGCCTGTGGTGTGAATGGATCATGTCCAATGCTCCCTCTAAGCTGCAGAGTCTTGTGAGCAAAGATTCTACTTTGTGAGCTAATGGCATTAAAGTTGTGAGTGAGCAATTTGGCTGCTGCATAAATTAGTTTGCTCTGGAGCCATCCTTCCTGAGCTAAGACAAAAATGCGTGAGCCGGAGGCTAAAAAACCATGAGCTAGATCACACTAACTCAGCTGAGAGGGAACACTGATCATGTCCAAGGTATTTTTCCTACTATTTCTTCATTTATCTTTTGTTACTTCAAAATCCCTCTTGCACCATTAGTGTATGCTGAATTAACTATGCTGTCATTACTAATATTATGGTGCATATACAATGCAGCATGTTAAGGCACTGGTCCACTTTGCAATGTTTTATTTGATTTTTTTACATCATTTGATAAAGAGAAAATACTGGAGTGCAAGAATTTTTCAGTTGCTAAGGAGACCCAGTGGCACATGTTCCTTTTCTTTTGATAAAAACAATCAGAACGCAGAACTGACCAAAAGTTACTGCAATACACTGAACCTACCATCCACAAGGGCTCTTGGAGCCACCACTCTACTGAAGATAAATTGTTCAGAGGGTGATTATAAAGGCCAAAATATTTAAGGTCATTACGGTTAAAGAGAAGCTGAACAAACAAGGTCCATGTAAGACTTCAGCATATAAAAGGATATATGGTAGAAGAAGCTAGCAGGGAAGATTTTACATTTTGCTCACACTATTTTTATTCCTAGATTTACCTTGTTCAAATTACAGAGCAGTAATGGCAAACATGCCTGTAATGATTCCATGTTTTCCCTTTAAATGTTTAGTTTGAATGCAGTAATATGAGAAGAGCGATAGAGGGTGACAAATGTGATTTGATTGGCTGCTGACTGAGAGTGTGGGAGGAGGGGTGTCTGAGAGGATTCTGTGTGTTTGTGTCTATGAGGAGATTCTGTGATATGAGAGAGACAAGTATGGAAGAATTTTGAAGAGTAAGAACATAAGAACATAAGAGAAGCCAATGTTGAATCAGGCCAATGGCCCATCTAGTCCAACACTCTGTCACACAGCGGCCAAAATATACCAGGTGCCATCAGGAGGTCCAGCAGTGGGGCCAGGGCACCAGAAGCCCTCCCACTGCTGCCCCCTCCAGCACCAAGAATAGAGTGCATCACCTGCCCCAGACTGAGAGTTCCCATCCATACCCTGTGGCTAATAGCCACTGGTGGACTTCTGCTCCATATGTTTATCTAATTTCCTCTTGAAACTGTCCATGCTTGCAGCTGCCACAACCTCCTGTGGCAGTGAATTCCATATGTTAATCACTCTTTGGGTGAAGAAGTATTTCCTTTTATCTGTTTTAACCCGACTGCTCAGCAATTTCATAGAGTGCCCACGAGTTCTTGTATTGTGAGAAAGGGAGAAAAGTACTTCTTTCTCAACCTGCTCAATCCCATTCATAATCTTATAAACCTCGATCATGTCACCCCTCAGCCGTCGTTTCTCCAAGCTAAAGAGCCCCAAGCATTTTAACCTTTCTTCATAGGGAAGGTGTTCCAACCCTTTTATCATTCTAGTTGCCCTTCTCTGCACTTTTTCCAATGCTATAATATCCTTTTTGAGATGTGGTGACCAGAACTGTACACAGTATTCCAAATGAGGTCGCACCAATGATTTATACAGAGTCTGTGTGACTCTGAGAGTTATGAAGGATTCTGTGTGTGAAGTTTGAAGAGTGAACATAGTCTGTGTGATTATAGGATTTGGAGTCTGTTTCTGAGTGAATAAGACCAACAATTTAGTCTTTGTGACTAAGAGAGTTGATCCTATTCTGTTTGAATAAACAAAGAGACTAGCCTGTGTGGCGGTATATATCTATATAGATGAGAGTTAGAGAGAGATTATACTGAATATATAAGCCTGTCAGAGTGGAATTTGGAGTTTGAGAGTCTGTTTGTAGCACCAAGCTTTGCCAGTTATATTTACAAGTTCCTTTCATCAGCAGCTGTTCAAAATAACCAGAAACCTATTTTGTTCTTTATTAAATAAATCAATTTTTGTTTAAACTTATCCCAGAAATCAGTACAGTATTTCCTCAGGGCCATATAGTCCTCTGAAGTGCCCAGACCCTAGGTCATACTTGAGAGAGATTTGGAATTTTTAATTCCTGGTGGCAGCATAAAACTACCAAGTGTATGTACTCAGAGAGTGTTTAAAGGTAAAACCGTTTCCCCAAATAGCAAGGACATCACAACGCCCTTCTGAGGGACAACAAAAAGGATTAAAACTGGCAAAAACTGAAACTGACCAGGCATGTTAAATGAACTGATTTCTTTTCTGCCTCCAAATCTGCACTAATCAAGGCAATACAATCTTCTAGTAAGTTTCAAGCTCTCTGCAGCCCTAAACAAATCATTCTCTAGTAAAGTATATGTGGCAATACAATCTTCTAGTAAGTTGCAAGCTCTCTGCAGACCTAAACAAATCACTCTCTAGTATAGTATATGTGTCAGATTTACTCCAATTTAAAACCACCAAAGTCAGTAGGCTTAAGGGCAGGGGTAACTCTATTTAGGATTACACCATTAAACTGCTAATGATTTTTTACATCACGCACTCGGTTTCAAACCAGCTACCTTAATTCAGTTCTGGAATTCATGCAAGCAAAAATCACAGCCACAACCCTATGTCAAGTTTAAGGTACCCCCTTCCTAGTTTTGTAAGGCAATTTTGTTATATGCGAAATAAAACTCACTTCCTTTTAAACAGCACTCACATGAGCATTCTGATGCAGGTGGGAATATGATTTTCACAAAGAAAGGGAAAAGATAGGGAAACATGGGAAGATTAGAGAGCTGTAGCGAGAGCACACGTGCCAATCCCAAAATTATAGATAAAATCTATAAATAATCAGGAGGCCAACAGAGTGCAAGGCAAGGCACAATGGAAGATTTATGGCATGGGGAAGATCCAACCAGTCCCAGTATAAAGAAGAAGGAGAATAAATTGCTCACTGTCTTCCACTGGAGCCAGGATGTTGCAATTATCTTAAATTACAAGGCAAGGAGATTTATGTATAATGTTGGAAAAAAGCTCTCCTAATTAATCTCCAAAGAGGTGTTAGCAACAGGAGAAGCTACAAGTAGAGCTCTGGAGCCTCTTGCCTTGGATACTAACATTGCAGGAATGCTTTCAACAGTTGGAGAAGACATCCCATACGGTCCAAAAGCAATCCTAAATGCAGAAAGGACATAACTTCTGTCCCGCTTCATTTCAGAAGCTTATAGTGGGCAACAATATTCAGAGAACAGAACAGCAAATTAAATCTGTTGAACTACAATAACATCTTTACTAAACTCCGTCTAGCTCAATTTCCTGTGCGGTACTCTGTGCTGACTCTTAGAAATATTCAATACATCTGAGGGCTGGTGTGGTGTAGTGGTTAGAGTGTAGGACTATGACTTGGGATGACCACGTATAAATCCCTCACTCAGCCATGGAAGCCCACCAGGTGACCTTGGACTTGTAACAATCTCTCAGCTTAACCTACCCTCACAAGGTTGTTGTTGTGATGAGAAAATGATATGAAAAGCTGCTATACTGAAATTGTAATGACAGAGATTTTTTTTTACCTGGTTTCCTCCCATGCCATGACAGTTGAATATTCCAACCTTTTCATTTTCTTTGCGCCCCATGTTATCCAAGCACTGATTGGTCTCAACATTTCTGATCTAGGGGGAAATAAATAAATACAGCCAGGAAAATCAAATTATATAAATGGTTAAAGATTTAGTAAAACAAAAATAGCCATACAGATGGCAATGGACTGATTGATTGATTGATTTGTGTAAGCCTCCTCAAAGTGACTTACAAATAAAAGCACTGTAAGTTACCAACATATGGAAAAAAACTTTTAAAGAAATTGCCATTTAAAAAACCAAGTCATTTTTTGAAGGGAAAACCCCCCAAGATTGTACACAGTCCTGAAATGATTGAGGTTACATGTCTTCATGTACAAAAGGAATCACATTTAGGACATATACTGGAAAAAATATTCTGGATCAACTATCTGGTACCACTTTACCATGGTATCAATATCTTCAACTAAAGCAATTATTAGCTTCTCCTCCATTTCATAACATCAACAAAAAGCCACTTTCAGCTTTTGAAAATTTTCTCACAAATGACAACACCGCACATAGAGGTTTAATCACAGCCATTTACAAATTACTAATTCAAAATGAAAATTCTGAACTATTTACATATCAAAGAAGATGGGAGCAAGACTGTAAAACTAAATTTACAGAAAAAACAATGGCATAATATTTGGAACTCCTTTCCTCTTCAAACAAAGCCTATAAATATCAAAATGCAATCTTTTAAGATTTTCACTTGCTGCTACTAGTCATCCCTTCAGCTACATAACATTAACTCCACTCTAAGTCCTAAATGCTGTTGGTGGGAATGTAAATATATAGCTCAATTTTGGGACTCAGTCATCTTTAAAATAACAGGGATATTTCTCCCAACCAGATTTTTGTTTGTTATCATTATGGCCCAAGGGTAATTTCCTTTGGTCGATTAAAACCTTAATAGAATTTCTTTTAGCTGCAGCAAAGGCTGCTATAGCTACAGAATGGAAAACTTGATTACCCCTTCAATTTAACTTTGGTTTACCACCATCTGGAGATTTTATGTTATGGAAAAAATCTCTTATCATAATCATCAGAACGTTTCCTCTGACTTTAATTCTAACTTTCCTGCACTTGGCTACGAATATTATCTTACATGGTATCAATAGGAGAAGTTCCAAATCATTGACCTGTTACAGTTGTAATTGATTTGTTACATTCAAGTTACATACTGTACCTTTTAATGTTATTGCTACATATTTTAATGTTTCTCAGTTTCATTTGTTATGTTTTGGTTGTATAGTTGCACTTTTACTATGGCATGTTGTATTTATGTTTTGTTGTTTATAATTTAGTTATTAAAAAAGGAGTCACATTTAAGACCATCATGTCCAGACACAAGTAAAGATTTGCTTTGAGAAAATGAGTTTGTAACCACAGATGTAGGCTAATTTTAATATGATTTTTGCAAAGCAAATTCAGTTAACGTCAGTAGTTTGTTCTCATCCAGTGATACAAGGAGATACAAGATCACTCTCCTGAAGAAAGGCTCCAAAAGACAAGGGAGACACTAGTATTGCAAATACAAAACAATTAGTGCTCCTGTATTATCAGGCATGGAAATCATCTGAATGGATGGCTGTATGGAGATATGAAATAAATATATGTTGTTGGAGAATACTGTGTTACAACCATTAAGTTAGATCAGAGGTCGCCAACCTTTTGAACCTCTTTAATGAAGGGTAAGGGGGAGAGATTATTTTGGGCATAGTGGTCATGGTGGCACTGCATTTTTCCTCCCATGAGTTTAGAAGAGAAAAATCATGCCCACGAGGTTCTAGCAGTTGAGAGGTTTCTCCTTCCCTGCCAAATGCATGTAGCCTCTCCTCGTTGGTAGATAATATTCCCAGGAGGAATACTTGCAAAAATACATCCAGAATCTAGAACAGGGAAGGACAATGTGGGCCAGGACACCCTTGCAAGGTGTTTCTTCCTTGCTGGCATCTTTCTCTTGGTCAAATGATATCACCCCAGAGGTGTCCTCCATTTGTCCACAGGCCAGACCATGTGTTACTTTATGCCCCCTCCCACTGAGATGTTCAAGAGATATCAGTTCTACTGTCAAACCAATCCTACATAGTTTAGCTTTAGTTGCTGTGTGCAAACAGCAGCTCATGATATAGCAGCTGCAGCTCCATTCATTATTTAGGATCATTGAATCACAGAGTTGGAAGGGGCCATACAGGCCATTCTAATCCAACCCCCTGCTCAATGCAGGGTCAGCCTAGAGCATCCCAGGCAAGTGTTTGTCCAGCTGCTGCTTAAAGACTGTAAGTCAGGGGGAGCTTGCCACCTCCCTAGGTAGCTGATTTCACTGTTGAACAGCTCTTATTGTAAAAAGGTTTTCCCTAATAGCCAGCCGGTACCTCCCTGTCCTTAATTTAAACCCATTATTGCAAGTCCTATCCTTTGCTGCCAACAGGAACAGCTCCCTTCCGTCCTCTAAGTGACAGGCCTTCAAATACTTCCTGTTCTCCAGACTGAACATTCCCAAGTCCCTCAGCCATTCCTTACAGAGCTTGGTCTCCAGGCCCAATTATCCTGGTTGTTGTTCTCTGCACCTGCTCCATTCTGTCCACACCCTTTTTGAAGTGAGGTCTCCAGAACTGCACACAATATTCCAGGTGCAGCCTGACCAATGCAGTGTACAGTGGGACTATGACATCTTGCGATTTGGATGTTATGACACTGTCGATACACCCCAAGATTTCATTAGCCTTTTTTTTGTCACTGCAGCACACTGGCTGTTCATATTTAACTTACAATCCACCATACTCCAAGATCTTGTTCACACACACTGCTACCCAGAAGTGTATCATTTTTGTTACCTAGATGTAGAACTTGGCACTTATCCTTGTTATTACAAATGACCTGCTTTGCTCCTCTTATTTTGAATACCGTTATCACATTAACAGTAGGCCGAATATTTGGTACTGTACCTGGGTCCAGCAATTGCTCTAATGAAAAGGCCCATGGTACATAATGTAAGAGACTCCTGTTGGCCACACGTTCTTATATAACCATGCTTCCCCCTCTCCCCATAAAGCTCAATGATTGAATGGCTACCATACGGAGGGAGAGTATCATAAGAACGGAATTATGATTACAAGCACTGGCTCAACTGACAGCACTTCAGGCTAATGCAGGAACTGGCATTCTAACCTGTAACCTATAGAAATGGCTGTAATTGTAATATAACTTTACAAAAATGAAATAAAAAAAGACTCCAAAGAGGAAGACTGAACTTCAGAGACAATTCTTACTGCTATACCACGATTTGCTTATTAGGTTTAAAATAGATGAGCTTCATTAGGCTACTTAAAGATTTCTTTCCATCCAATTTCATGGTTTTGAACACTTGGCTTAAAATTATTCACAGTGCTTCCAAATGTCAAACAGCTAAAACTATCAATCAGTTTTTGCATGATCAGTTTAAGGCTTGAGCAGAGGACCCAGATTATCTGATTTCTTATCATGGTTTTAACAGAGATGTAAATTAATAGAGATATTCCAAAACGCTGGAAATAATGTGCACCTCTCTTCCCAACATCCCCTGACTGCACAGTGCACCTCATTTGAGTCTATGGCATGGCAAATGTTGCTAGCATGGCACTTTTATTTAAAACATTTTGATGCTGCCTTTCTACCCAAATAGAGTCCTGAAAACATTTGAACATTAAAACAGCATTTAAAATAATCTGATATATACATATAAAAGCCCCAACGTGTTCCAGCTCTCCCATTGGCTGTGCTGTATGTTCCATTAGCTATTGGCCCATCAACTGCCACTCATGAGTACTCATGTGTATATGGTAGCTTACACTTGGACACTCCCCATCGAGCTCTGATGGAGTTGTGCCAACCCAAGGCGATCAGGAGGGATCTTGGCTGGTTCCAGACCCCCCTGAAGTCTCTGTAGGAAACCCCCAGCCTGGGGAGCTGGGACAAGCCTCTCCCGAGGTGATGGCCAAGGGATCAAGGCTTTCCCATCCCCAAAAGGTCCTGACACCACAGAGCCAACATGTCGACGAGAGCCGACCACTGGGTGAGCAGACAAGAGCAAAAGCGAAACTAACTCTGGCAATGAACAATTGTGGCTTCACAGTGAGTTAAGCAAACACCTCTTTATGCAAAAGAGTCTCTGATTACCAGATTGATTTGAAATGGAGCGCTGAGAAGAAAAAGGTTGGAGATCCACCCTCCCCTCAATTGAAATGGACCGTAAGTGATACAAGAAAGTCAGAGAAAGCAAAACTAACTGTACGAGACTCTTTTTGAGCATGCATGGTGTGATTTAATCCAAGAAGCGCTGAATTTGGACTAACTTTTCTTTAAACCGAAAAACTTTCTTTTAATATAAACAATGGCTGGTAGAGGGAGAAGAGCGCTGCTGGAAAAGAAACTTCCAGCAGGAAGTCCTACACTAACGGCTCCCACCCAGTCACGTGATATGGCTGCAGACTTTCCCAATATGCTGACTTCAGCATTGCAACCCCTGCTGGAACAGGTGTCTAACATCAACACTAAGCTGGATTCTGTGCAAAAATAGTTGCTGCACATGGAAAAATGGGCGGATAAAACAGATTATAAGATTAGAAAGTGGAAACAAGAACAAAAGATATTGAGCAAAAGATGCAGAAGAGAAAAAAGAAAGGAACACCGAAAAAAATCAAGTATTACAACTCCAACTGGAAAAATCCATGTATGTTTCATGCTTCCAAGGAGTCCCGGAGCAAACGGGAGAAGACTTAAAATTAATTTTAAGCAAAGAAATAGCGTCAACTTCAGATCTCAAGCAAGACGACCTCCAGAATGAGATGGACTTGGTTTATCGTACATACCCAGAGTATGTAAGAAAAAAACAAACTACCTGGCAAGATATATGTGAAGTTCTCAAAGAGAACAATGAGAGAAAACATTTTGAAAGCAACATCGGGAAAAATATTAAAAATTCAGGAGGAAGAAATCAAAATCTTAAAAGACATTCCATTTGAGATCCAGAAGCTAAGATGTCAATATAAAGACTTAATCCTTTTTCTCCAAAACAAATCAATTGCATACAGATGGATCTTCCCAGAGGGATTGATGTTCAATTTCAATGATAAGAAAATTAAAATCGGTACTGTTCAGAAGGCTAAAAAATTTCTAAAGCAGCAATTAAACCCAAAAGATGAGGAGGAGGAAGAAGAGGAGGAGGAAGCAAGTGAACATGAAACGGATAATACTTCAAGCAACTCCAGTAGCTCAACTGAGTTGGAGAAAGGAACAGTGGCTCCTAAGACATTAAAAGCCAAGAAGAAGCGTAAAAAATAAACAGCAGATATTGGATTATAAATCACCTGAGATCAGCATAATTATATTTTAATGAGAAAGAAGTCTTATAAATCTTTACATATATTGTTAATATATGGAGTGACAATCATTTTGTACTCTTTTTCATGCACTTGTCATAGATTTTAGTGTTTCCCTTTCCCTTTTTCCTGTAGGATGTAGATTTATTAAAGCAATAAAAATTAAAAAAGAGTACTCATGTGTCATTGGCTGGGTGCTAGATCTGCTCCTCTCCCCTGCCCACTGCCATTCCTTGTCTGAATAACCTGCCAAAACTGCTTTGTGGCTCACTTTCCCCTCAGTGGCTGTTGCTAGGAAACCAACTTTGGTTCTGTCAGTAAAAAGGCAGGGGCAAGAGGCCCTTTCCAGGCCTACTTTGGCCTTTGTGGGGAACTCATTGGGGCCAATGCTGACTAGGGTTGCCAGCTCCAGGTTGGGAATTTATGGAGATTTTGTGGTTGAGCCTATGGAAACCAGAGTGTGGGGAGGGGAGAGGCTGCAGCTGAATAGAATGTCATAGAGTCCACCCTCCAAAGCAGTTATTTTCTCCAGGGGGAGAGAAATCTGTTGTCTCGAGTTCAGTTGTGATACCAGGCAATACCACAGCCAGTGTGGCGTAGCAGTTAGCACTTCACAGCAGGGTCTGCCAGACCCAGGTTCTTGCTGTGGAAGCTGAATGGGTGATTTTGGATCAGTCACAGACTTTTAGCCTAATCTACCTCACAAGGTTGTTGTAAAGATGAAAAGGGGAGAGGAGAGTGATGTAAGCTGCTTTGGTCCCCACTGTGGAGAAAGACCATACTCTTCCTAGGAAGAGGCTGCAGGGAGGGGGGAGGAGATGGAAACCTGAAGTCAGAGGGGCAGATAATGGAACATTGATGGTTGGTTGGAAAGGAGAGGATTGCCAACTCCAGGTTGAAAAATTCCTGGAGTTTTGAGGGGTGGAGCCTGGAGAGGGTGGGGTTTGAGGAGGGGTGGGATCTCAGACGGGTACAATGCCATAGACTCCACCCTCCAAACCAGCCATTTCCTCCTGGAGAAACATTGTTGCCAGTCTCCAGGAGAGGGCTGGAAATCATGCAGAATAACAACTGCTCTTCAGGTGGAAGGGATCAGTTCCCTGGAGAAAATGGTGGACTCTGTGCCATTATACCCTGCTGAGGTTACCACAGCAAACTGACGCTGAGTGCCCAAAGCCGGACACCCACCCAGAGCCTCTTTCTAGAGCCCATTGTATTTATTTCCACAGCCGGACTGTGATGGACTCCAGGCTTGGGATCAGCCTGCAAGAAAAGAAACCTGCAATCACGTGACTAGCAGTGGTGATGTAATTCTGATGCAGAACTCAGGAGGGGGAGTTCTAATAAAAAAAAAACCCTCTTGACAGTTGGAGTTTGGCAGTTGAGACTGTCAGTTTGTGTGTGGTCAGTTGGTACAGCACTAAGAGTCTGACAAGTCTTGTTGAACATCTCTGAGTCTGAGAAGCAAATGTGCCTTCTCTACAGATTCCAGTATTAAGGGAACCTGAGAAGAGCCAAATGTAGTTCTATACTACAGTGAAAACTAAGGAGTCTTAAAAGGAAATTAAGCTCCTTGGGGTTAAACAAGAGAGTCACGTACCTCTCAGATAAGATCTATACCCTGCTGGAAAGAGAGTCAGGTTTAGTGGATGTAGTGTGTGACAGGAGGGTTTAGAGGACTAGTCGGTGTCCAGAAACCAAGTCACAGCAAAGGTATTTCTCTGTGGAAGTGGAGAGTACCTGAGAAATCCACACAGAAACTGACGATCTAGAACAGCACCGGGGTTGAGTTTGGAGAGAGTGTGTTTTGTATTGTAGTATCTGAAGTGAGTGATTATAAGTGAACTGACCTAAGGCTGAACTATACCATTTGAACCAACGTATACACAAGTATCAGCTTTCTCCTTGTAAATAAAATCTTCAGTTTGTTTTATTATTCCCAGTTGCATGTGCCTCAATGTCTGACAAAGTGAAGCACTTGACAAAGTTAAACCACAAGATTCATCTCAGAAAAAGGGTGGTGTTCATGAAAAGCCACAGAGATTAATATTTATAAAAAGGTTTCATCAATAAGTAGCTGGGTGTGTGACAGAAGGACAAACTGGGTGGGTTCCTGGTCAAACAGTGACAGTGTCAGTGAAAAATAAGCCAGCTCCAACTTGTAAAAGAGTGAAGAAACAAATCACCAAATATCTAGAAATAAGAGGGTTTGTCACAGGGCCTTATTCCTAGTATCCTGTCCTATTGTATAAACGTGTAGTGGTCTGGCAAGGTTCTTGGTTTGGCAAAATCAGTTGGCTGCATGAACTACCACTTAGAACATCTCCCAATCCCCTAGCTGCCTTGGGACAGAAGGTCATTGGCACTGTTCTGTCAGTCCCGCCCACACAAGCAGTGCTTGCGAAAACTGAGCTCACACTGTGCTCAGCTTCCTCAGACGACGGATACACCGGCTCTGCTCTGCTCATTTAGGAGGAGGCGCTGCCATCAACCCGCCCCACAACAGACCTGCCATTGCTCCAGGTCATCGCTGCCAAGCCTGGGGTCTACTTGGCAGCCCGAGGAAGCACGCTGCACACGCTTTGCAGGAGGAGTCCCACCTTGCACATGGGGAGGCTCCCCTTCTCAAAGGGCCTAGGTAAGAGGAACTTCACTTTCCCACCTAGCTGCCAATGGCTTCTGGAGACGCCCCTGCCCCATGCTGAAGTTGGCGGACCTGGGGAGGAGGACGAGAAGGTGGGAGCTCCACTCCTGCCCAGTATCCGGCAGTGGTGGCCACTGCACCACTGCCACAGGAGCACCGAGCCGCCCACCCCTCCGCGGTGGTGCCGCACCACCCCACTCCCTCATTCAACGTCCAACTCCATGCTGGCTCCAGGACCCCCATACCACCATAGCTCACCATCCCAGCCACACCAATCACTGTCCTCCTGCCCACAGTGCCAGTTGACGCAGCATGGCTCCCGGCTGGCCTGGGCTGGGGTCCCAGGGGAGGAGGCCAGCCGGCCGGCCTGCCAGCCACTGCCTCCGTGCTTCTGCTGGCTCTGCCTTGCAGACAGGAACCAGGAGGTGGTCCTGGCCCCAGTGCTGCCAGCGTGGCCGGCAGCTTCACCCGATTTTCCCTGTGGTTTTGTGATCCTGTTTTTTGAGGATCACGAAACCACGGGGAAAATTGGGCGAAGCAGTGGGTCAAAATGTGGTCACATGGCTTCAAGTGGGAGATTGACCAATGGAAATGGGGCAAAGGGAGGCGTGACGGCGGCGCAGCTCCTTGTGCGAAATCAGCCTTTGGTTCATTTCTCCCTTGGTACACTTCCCATATATACACAGCTCATCCTTTGGTAGCAATGATCGTATTGTCATTCATGATTCAAAAAAAGGAACGGTGTATATACTGACACCAGTTGTGGCACATTCGCAGTGTAGTTCAAGATCTTGACTGTAATTAAAGAGGATATACTAGCACACTCAACAACAGAAATGAAAAAGTCACGAAGAAAATGGTCAGTTTTGCTAGTGTTGACAAAATGACTTGGCAAGTTTTGGTAAAAAAAATCAGTTCTCCACATGTCTCTTAAGCAGGCAGCAGCTTCTGCACAACTGTTTTCAGTTATTTAATACTAGAGTGGAGCCAAACCTACTCAATTTTTCATGAACATCAGGACAAGATCAAAACAGTGCCTCCCAACTTTGTGGCAATTGTTTCCCCACCCAAAATATTCACTTAGTTACACTGCCCTCAGTTTCAGTTGCACTCAGTGATGTAATACGGTAGGCAAATCTGACTGGTGTTATGATGTCCTCTACAATACTATGTCACCTGCTTACTAATGAGGCAACAGGAAAAAAGTACTACCATAGCAGCAACCAAACATGTCTGGAAAAAAAGCCAAAAAATGGCAGGAGAATTAAATCACCACTGGTAGGAATAACTGATGGCCACAATGAGTGACGTTCTTTCCCCTGAATTTGTCTCATTCATATAAGGGGAAAAGCAAAAATGCTGAGGTTAAGAATCATTTCCTTTGTTCCTTCTCATCTATTATTTGGGAAGAAATCAGTGCTACAGGAGTGAATGGAGGAGGGGAATTCTCAACCTTACCCTCTTTTGGGCCACTTAATGGCTTGTCCTTCTCTTGCAAGGGACATTTAGAAATGAGGAAATGTAATTATAATTTACTGGCTTGATTTCCTCTGTGGTCTCTGAATGACATAACTGTATGCAAAACTTTTCTGAAAGGAGAGAATTCGGGGCAAACCATGTTCTCTGTAAAAGGCTGTTATTACATGACTCCCTAAATCAACACTACTTTCTTTATTCAATTTTAGCATATTTTGGCTTGGCAACTGAACATGGCATTCAAATGTAACATATATAACAATGATCAGCTGTATATAAGTTTCACTTACCAAGTCTCATGCCATTTTAGTCTGGACTTGAGAAGCTCACGACAACACAGTTTGACTTCTGATCTCATCATGTCTTAAACTGGCATGAAATAAGAACATAAGAGAAGCCATTGTTGGATCAGGCCAATGGCCCATCCAGTCCAACACTCTATCACACCGTGGCCAAAAATACCAGGTGCCATCAGGAGGTCCATCAGTGGGGCCACATGAAATCTGCATCTATGAGTACCCAGGTCGATGAGTACAGAAGATGTTGGGAGGAACCAGCTACTGAAAATTAATGCATATTAGAGAGAGTGCTTGGACACAGTTGCTAGCCAGAATAGGTCTAAAATAATAGTGGTATTTTTGTTTGAGTCCATTTAGTTTTCTGAAGAGAAAACTAAGAGAAAGCATATTTCATATGTGTTCCTGAAAGTGGGACTCTTTTTTTCAAATACCTCTAATATCTCATATCCAGGGACTGGCAATTCCACACAGACTGGCCACAAATGAAACTTAGACCTCTTCAAACCCAGTGGACCCATCAGGTTTGCTTTTAAAAATTCTAATGTGAAAATTATCTCCTGCCCCAGGTTAACAGCAACTTGGGTACAACAAAAGAAAATAATCCAAAAACAAAAAAAGGAAGTTTGGATGATGTCACACAATTCCGTAGCAACCCTCAAATGAACAAATATTGGCAGCAGGAAACAGATGGAGTGGAGAGAGGAGCTGGAGCAGAGGGGAAACAGTAGAGAGGGCAGCAGCATCAGGAAAGAGATTTCCCCTCCTCTAGGAGTCTGAGGAGCCCCCCCGTCTACTTCTATTGCCCTATTCCAAGTACCCCAGAGCTGTATTTTTGGGAAAATTCAGCCTCCTGAAACTAAAAAGTAAGATCTAATTCACAGACGTTCCTTGAAATTATTCTCCTGTTTCCATAGAAACCCAGCTCTTATTGGTGAAAATAAGGTGTTTTAATAACTCTTTCATAACTTCACTTACCTTGGTTTGTCTATCTGACCATTATGTGCAAAACCCTATAATTTCATGCTTACCATGCATGCTGTTTTAAAATAAATGTCTGGCGATATTATCAGACTTCTTATTCTTTTTTTAGACATGGTTATGCTGACAATTGTGCACTGACCCTTACTACACATTGTAATTTAAAATTCTAAAAGGAGAGATTACTGTCATTTGTGAAGTAAATGCTACCCCTTTTTTGTAATCACACTTTCAAAAAGGGTTTTCAGATAAAACAGATATTTTTTAAAAAAATTGAAACAAGGTGAAAATAGTTGAATATTAAAATAGCAAATTGTCTATTAATAGTTTGGGATAAGCAGATTCCCCCAGCTCTGATCTCAATGGGATCCATTCTCTTCTTTTTTTACTCCGGGGTTCTGCTCAGATGATTTCCTGTCAAATTTATCAGAACAATGAAGAGCAGAAGGCAAGGAGTAGAGAGAGGATGCTCATCCCCCACGTTTGCTAATCTTTACTGGGACCCCACCCAAATCATTAACTCTTTTGAATTTGAATATTAAAATAGGTTATGATTGGAGGAGTAGTCTGAAGGACGGAGAACTGAGATCTGATTGCGAAGTCCCTCCAGCAGAATTACTTTAATGACTGAATAGCCACGGCTAGCTTGATCTTGTCAGATCTCAGAAGCTAGGCAAGGTCAGCCATGTTAGCATTTGGAAGAGAGGCCACCGAGGAAGACCTGAGTTGCTATGCAGAGGTAAGCAATGGCAAACCACCCCTGCCCATCTCTGGCTCTGAAAACCCCATGATCCCGGGGTCACCATGAGTTGGTTGTGATGACGGCACACAATTATTATTGCTGACTGTGATACATCTCTTTAAAAAGGCAAATGAATTTCAGCCCTTCCGGACTGATTTGGAAGGAGGTTCAGTTCTGTGCTACCAAATCTGATCCACCCCTACTTCCAAATTTTCCAAATGCTTTCCAAATTTACAGAGAAGGCATGATTCCTCCTAGCAGTGCAGGCTTTAGTCTTAAGGCGGGGGATACTTCAACAAGCACATGAAAGGGCCCTTGCTGACACTAGGAAGCAGTCCCTGCATACCCACTGGTGTTCTGTCTTTAAACTGAGGTTATGCTGTTTTGAGACCTCTGCTTCCCTTCTTCTGCCTTGCCAAAGTGTAAGTTTGGGTACAGGGGCAACCAAAGTAGGACTGAGCCATGCAGTTTGGTGGAAAGAACACAACAAGGCTTGATCATAAACCAGAGTCAAGATTAAAGAAGTTAATTTGGTCCAGCAGTGTATTTCATAACAGCTTCCTGGAGTGAGGATCCTCTTCGCTACACAGAAGTCTATGATGAAGACATAATTCTCTTAGGTGCAAGTGTTCCTAGATCAGTGCTATTTGGCACCATTTGGTTGGAAGTGCATGAGATTGCAAGACAAAAATATAACTCAAGATCCCCAATGCTATTTTAAAACGGAATCTGTAGCTGCTGACAGAGTGTATGTCTTATAAAAATAAAATCTGAACAGTTCTGCAGAAACAGTCATGTTTTTAAGTGGTATTTCATTTAAAGTGAAATAATTCAGTTACATATTAAAAGTCTTATTTGAGATTTTCAAAACTCATGTTTAATACAAAAGAAATCATTCATACCTCTCCAAGTGAGTAGTATCTTCTTGGAATCTGGGAATCTGGATAGACGTTTTCTAGGTACCACGAAAATGGATTACATTTCAGGTTCTCTCTCAGTGCCTTTCTGGCAGATATGTCTCCATAATCCACTTTAACAACTCCTGCCAAAAAAGATTCAGAAAGTCAATATAATCAATATTCATATTCTTTCAAATTATACAAAAATGATACTCAGTATTTTCCTATAAAGCATTACCTTATAGTAAAATAAAAAAGGAAACCTAGGTTGCCGAAGGGAAGTTGTCTGGTCCATCTGACCCACCCAAGCTCACCATTTAATTCTCATGAGCTCTGCACTTGCATATCTGGTGCAGTCCAGAAGAATTTCAACTCATCTGGGTATATCCAGCTATGACAGAGATACTGCATCAGCCGCTAGACATCTGCCAGGGAGATCCTTCTGCTTCTGCATGTACATCAGCAAAGAGTGCTGAGTCATCTGCCTCTGTAGAATCAACTGCTTGAAGCTGTTTGAAGCACCACACTGTAGATTTTTGAAGACTGCTTAAGGAATCTGGCCTTGGGGAATTTCTAGGTCCAGGAAATTGCTTGGGAAACCCCGCTAACATTCTATAGACTGGACTGAGACTAGCAAGAGAGATTTCACAGAGAGATACAACAAAGACAGTGACTTTACCTTACAAACTATTTACTGAATCTTTAACACCACAATGCAGAAACTTTTAGCCATATAACATTCTAGTATACAGCATACAGAATTAATCAAATTAATCAAATACCTAAATAGAGTGCACTGTAATTCTACAGAAGATATATCCCGGTTGTCTGCCAAGACCCATAAAGTGGGTGGTTGGCATACAACCCTGAACAAAAGCAAACACTAGCATTATATACCTGTAAAATCCCATATAACTGTCAATCAGACCTATGATGAATATCTGATGCATTTGACAAATCCCATCCCCTCATAAATAGCAGGCATGAAATTTGCCTGTTATTATTTTTGAAGGCCTGAAGTCCCAAAGTATTCTGGCACCTCTTCAAGTGGCAATCTGTATATTATCACTAGGGCAAGAAGCTCTTAGACATATCACTATATCAAGGGTTCCTGAGGAGCCTGATAATCTGTGTTTAGGTTTTGGAGGCTAGTATCACGGACTTGTAAAATATAAACTATTTTTTCTAGGGCAAAGTTCATTGGTGAATCCACTTTTGTGTGGAAAAATACAACACTTAGCCAGAGCTTTATGGGAGCTTAGCCAAAGACCCAAGAGAACAGAGGCCAGGGCTAATTCAGAAATGGCTGAGGGAGAACAAGACCCAGTCTCACTTTAGATTAAATTCCCTAACATTTGGACTGTGGCCAACATTTTTTGTAAAGCTCTTGGGAGTGACTGAAATTTGTCGTCTTCGAGTGTTAACTTCTTGAATGATAATAGACTGATACACCTGTGCCCAGCTCGTCTTGAATTATATGTGACTTTCTTTTTTTACTGGGAGGAGGAGCCATGGGAGCACATAATCAAGAGAATGGATTGAGTCTATGTCCACCCGGAATTCCCAACGAAGTAGAATTGATGACTTTCTAATTCTACCTGATTCTCCTGAGTTCAATGCATTGGAATATGCAAGGTCTATTGTGCATAGATAAAGTGACAGGAACATCCTGCAGGGGAGTAGCAGAGGGACAACTAGTTAGCATAGTGAGATTAAGGACTTCCTACTATTTTCGTATAGTCTCCTTCCTGTCTCCTGATTGGCTTGTAGCCAGCCTCCTCAGCCCTGAACCTGGGGTGGTCTTTCCCAAGAGAGAGACACTCCAAAATGACCTCTGCACCTCCACAAGCAGTGCCCTCAGGAAGCCAGGCTTGGCTTAAACAGTGGTTTTTGTTGGGAGGCTAGGAGGAACATATCTTGGCTGAGAAAACTCAGGCCAAGTGAAGACTCTCCAGGCTGTCTGCACTGCCAAGCAACCCTCCCCCCCATGTCTATCCTGTCACCTCAGTCCAAAAAGGACTAGAATGGGCAAGTCTCTGCCCTTGCCTCAGGCATCTTCTACTGACCAAACGGCTAGTCTTTTGTCTGTCAAATGTACAGGCAGGCAGGGATAAAGAGCCTCTGGACTGTACTATTGCCATAAATGAAGTATGTTGCATGTTTCCATCCCCATCTCCTGTTTCACCTATATGTCAGGAAAATACCTTTGGAATAATCCTCTCATTCCTGTCTCCATATATTTGTCTAAGATATCTGCATTCTTATACCTATGCCAGACCTATCAAAAAAACATTAACTCTCCATATCTAGTGAATGGTCTCCCATTCAGGTTCATCCTGCCACACATTAAGAAACATCACCTCTTTTGTCTGGCACCAGGGAAACGCTGGGCCACTCTATTGTTCCACAATGGACACTCCCAGTCACCTATCCAGCACCTGGCCTAATCCCATTATAGCTAGACCGTGCCCCTCTGAAAGCTCACTGGTCACATCTAGGGCTTGCCCCTCTGGATGCCACACTTCCTGAGACTCATCATCGATCCAGGAAATCTTTTGTCTCACCTGGGGCAAGCCCCTCAAGACCTCCCATTAGTCAGCATTGTTTTCCAAAGTCTATATCTGTCAGAGTGCATGGCCTCAGATAGTGTATCTGCCTCTGATGCCAACTGGCAGTTCACCTCTATATCTCTGGTTTGAGTCATAAATTCTTCTCCATGGACCCCTGCATAGCTGGACAGGTTGTATCACCCTGTAACTGACCCCTTTATTTGCTATCAATCACCCGTATTGTTTGTTCTTTTTGAATGCTCAGTGTGTTTGTAATTAGGGAAATACTTTAATAAAAACTATTTAATTTACTCTTCAAATCTGGAGTTTTCCTACTGTGCCGGACCTCAGTATACAAGTGGTGTGCAATTCCTGTACCCCTCTGGCCTATCCTGCTGCACAGCTAACTTCCCCAGACAACAAGGCAGGCCATTGGTAGTAACAGGCTCTGTTAGGGTTTCCCCCTGCTCCTGCTGAGAACTGCTTGTAACTGTCTCCCTCTCAGCTAGTTAGACAGTTAGACTTCTCTTTCTCTCTCCGCTTTCTTATGAAGGTTGTTCTCTTCTTAATAAATGGACTTAATTCTTTAAACAGGTTGTTCTCCTTTTACTGCATATACTGCATATCTATACTCTGCCAACACAATGTTCCTACCTCTAACAGGTTTTCTGTTCTGGACATAGGCCTTGAAACAGAGACCTTTGGATGATACTGATGTCACTGCACTGGGGCTAGAGAGTAGGCCAGTTTTAAGTGAGTCTTCCTCAGGTGTCCATGGGGTGGGGAAGGAGGGGGCTGATGTGCTTGCTGAATTTTGTTGCCTGACAGCTAGGACAGTGAACACTCTTCAGCCAGTTGAACTCCATCCTCACTAAGTTATACCATCTTATTGATGTAATGACAAAGTTTAACTGCAGTAATTGCTAATCAGCGAAGCCATTAATACCATCCCACCACCCATCTGCTTTTCTACTAAACAATGACTACAAGAAGCTCTTGGTGTGTTAAATACTAATCAACTGGTGCTACAGTCTCATCAGATTTGTCCAAATGTTTTTATTGGATGGTAGGACCACTTTCTAGAACTCCAAATTTGGCATAGTACAGTCCTTATAGACCCATCTAAATACCAAAGGCTCAACTATTGCCCTGAGGTCAGTCAAAACCCTAAACATCTCCTTTAGGTAACAAGATTACTGTTATTGTTTGATGGCCCATTTATTCCAACACTGATTATGCAATGGAAAAACTCTGTGATATCCAGAGGTATTTTCCCTTTCTGAGTTTTTAACAATATTCTACACTCCCCTCTTTTTAGATCAAGGCCTCTGAAGGCCAAAACTGAAGCTATGCTCAAGAGTGGGCCCAGTAGCTCAGTCACACGCAAACAATTTCTTTAATGGCATTTCACAAGAGTAAAGAATTAGCTCAGTTAACCCTTTGGAGTGTGATCTCATTAGTTGGGATGAACCTCCCACCCATTTGAAGCCTCAGGTAGGGAATTCTCCACCTATATATGCTATTGAGACAGATTTAATTAATTTCTTCAGGGCTCTCCCACCAGTGGAGAAAAAGTCTATTACTGATAGGCTTGAGCAACTGAGGACTAGACTTTTGGAGATGAACGTCCACCCCAGGATCCTATATCTCTCTCACCCACTGTTAATGTAGCTCACCCAGAGATCCCTTTACTGGCCCAACCATCAGCAGAACCTGTTAAGTTACTACATGCACCCCTTAGTGACAACCAATCTGCCATATATAAAGATTATGTTTCCACCCAACCTGCCCTCATCCTGTAGGTCCCACAGAGCCCTCTAATTTGACCACAGTGCCCATATAAAAAAATGGATCCATCTTAGCGGATTCTAAAGAGAATGTGGACAAAACAGAAAAACTAAACTGGCAATCAGAGACTCAGAGTGACCATTATCTAAAGTGTATCTCATCAAATGTGACTGCATGGTCAAATAAAATCCAGGACTCTACATTCTTACAGTTTATAAGATAGTATAAGTTTTATTCAAGACGTGGTTAACATAAAAATTGGCATTAAATGGATTCCTCATTTACACCCTCAATGCCACACCCTATCTACCAGAGAAAGCCCTAGTGGGCGGCTGGCATATTTGATTTCTATGTCAGTGAAGTGTGGTGTTGCATTGCGTTGTCCTTTAAGATCCTTAGCAATGGCTTGTTTTTTTGACATTCAAAGATCAGGTTATTTTGGCATGAATGTATATATCCCTCTTCATTCATCATCCTTTTGTTATAAGAACTGTTGGCCTGACTTGGAAAATTACATCTAGGAGGTTAAATGTCCTCAGGCACAAATAATACTGTTAGGTGAATGTAATGTTCACATTAGGAATGGTAGCTTAAAGGTTAGGAGAAATACCTATGACAATAATATTTATAATGGCAGGAGGAATACAAAGGACTCCTTGGTTAATAAGCATGGGATAATATTCAGCAAACTGATTCACAAGCTTAGCTTTGTAATATTAAATGGTAAATCTGAGGGAAAGAAATATGGGGAATTCACATTATAACCAGAAGGGCACGAGTGTGATCAACCATATAATAATATCATAATATCTCTATGACAATATATTACATTTTGAAGTAGTGTCACTTCTGGAAAGTGACTATCAGCCATTTATATTCTGTATCTTTGTTTCTGAAGCTCTGGGGGATTGTGAGACATCAATACCTCATACTGAAATTACAGCTAATATTCATTTGAGATGGACCTATGCACTTCAAAATGAATTACAACAGGTGCTGGACAGTGAACCACTTTTTGAGATTAGGGAAAAAATTCTTATAGAAAAAGACAAAGGGACTGTACAGGTATTTGCCCTCTCACCCCAGTTCAGGGATAAGAGGCACAACTCCTGACCTCTGCCAGCATGAACAGGATTTTACTTCTCCCCCATCCCAGTCCAGGAATGAGAGATACCAAAATCCCATATGCTTCAGGAACACTTAAACAAGCCCAGAAGAATGTCTGCACACTCTCTCTAGGGTATCAGTAGTCACTGCCACCAGGACCTCTAGACACTAGATTCCCACCAGCTCAGAAGAAGAGGTCCCACCTCCTGTATGGTTTCTGGGAATTAACAACTTATCAGCTCTGTGCCAGAGCTGCAGACAATTAATTAACACAGTGGTAGCTGCATCACCAGAATCAGCCTAGACACAAGATTAAGCCTTAGAACCAAGTTGCAACACAGTAAACAAGCCCAGATAATATTGGTTATATATATTATCTTTTATTCAGTGCAAAAGCATGCATATATCAAGAGACTAGCAAGAAGGTGAATAAAACAAATAACACCTATAGCATAGACAGCTCTAACTACACATAGAGGTATTCATAGTTACTAGTCATTCAGAGGTACCAGATAATTCAATGTCCATTGTGTAACCAGGGAATCTTGAGGATGAACCACATGATTGCTGTGGGCAGTTAAGTCCAGCTTCGCTGCCACTAGTAATAGTCCTAGTTGCAGGTATACAATCCAAAGGGGAACTCTCTCTCAGAAAGGAGCTCTCTTTCCAAGAAAACTCTCCCCCTCTTCCCATAGGGTGATCACAATCCCCTCCCTTTCCCGTCATAATTGAATATGGCCATTTATCCAATCACAAGGGGATTAAGGAGTGTGCCATGTCAGAGGAGCTTTGATGTGTTAATGTCTTGGGACAGCTGTGTCCCCAGCTTGGGAAGACACCTGACTGTCTGCCCTTCCCAGCAAAGGTGTCAATGTATCTTGCATATGGATATCAGGCTTGGCATCTGGCATGCCATCTGCCCAGGTGACAAAAGTCACATGGACATGTTAGCAGCTAGGCCATTTGGCCCTAACAGGAATAGTTCAGGAAAGGTTTTTCCTATACAGGGACTGCCCTGACATTAAATAGAAAGCTAACTGAATCTTTGAGGCCTTTCCTGATAAAAAATGTTAGAATAGCAAATGGAAGAGGGCAATTTAAGAGCAACTGGTTTGATGGAAAATGCTCAAATATATTTTAAAAAACCCTAAGATGTGCTATTAATGTCTAGAAGCAAAAAGAAACAAACTGCTTACTCAAATCTTCCTTTGAGCTCCATAACAAGCATAAACACCTACTCGGGGGGGACCCCTTGGCTCAATAAGATAATCTTGGCAAGCCTTGGCCTTAACTCAAAATGGCATAACAAAGTTCTGGTGCATACTTGCAACTTCAGAAGGGAGGATATGCCATGAGCTAGATTCCTATATATCCAAGGAGTACTGGGAAGAACACTTTTCTAAACTATTTGATGATCAAATCTATGAGGATAGTATGGCCGAATGCCCTGTGAAGAAACCATTAACTAACTCACCTGAGTGGCATCCCCTGTTAGTGAAATAAAATCCCTAATTTCTATCATTAGGAGGAATAAAGCCCTGGGTGAAAATTTTATCTCCTCTGATTTGCTTAAGTCTTTCCAGGACTAGTGGGAACCTGTTTTAGTCACCCTATATGCTTATATAAATAGATGGAGGTTCCCTCAGGAATGGACCTCTTCTATTGTGGTCCCAATTTATAAGAAGGAGGAGCCTACTGATCCAATGTTCTACCCTGGACTATTGTGTTCTGCTGCAACACCTTATCAATAAATATTCCAGCAGACCATCTAGGGAACTATATATGGCATTTATTGATCTTTAAGCTGGGGAGTCGATCCAAGATGGTGACCACAGCAGATGCTTTGTAGTTTTGCTCTTTTAAACTCTTTTAAATTGCTGATAATAAGTTCCCTCCACAAACAAGAGAGAGACTGTGGTTGGAAACCAAGAGGAAATAAGGAGGATTTTTATGTCCTATCTCAGTTCGTTATGTTTAGTTTTCTACTCTTGACATCATTGCAGAGACCTAATTGAAATGAGTATTTTGAAGACCTGATAACTCTGACAACTTATGAAGTTAAGGCACCTGCAGGAAAACTTATCTATCTTTTGATGTGTGGAAGTTTAATTGAACTCCATAAAACAAACTGAAGATCTGGAGGGATCTGACTCTTCTGTTATTACTTTGCTCAAACTTTTGAGTTTTTGGCTGCATTTCAAAGATGGTGGATGCCTAAGCCTAGAGCTTCCTTCCCAGCCTCAAATATTAATGAGTGAATGATGACGAGAAAACCAACCAAAGTGCCTCTTGGAGCTGTCTTAGTGCAAAGAGTGATCTTATTTTATTTTATTGTGTGGCTTAGTAGGAGTACTGAAATTATTGTCAACTTTATTAGACAAATCAATCTTGGCAGACAGCCTTACCTTGAAGGGTTGTTGTAGAACCTGTCTTTCTCTGACTTCTTATTTAAGAAAGAAAGTCGACAGGAATAAAGTAAGGAGGAACTGGTGATTGATATGCCTCCCAAACTGAAGAAAAGGTCTAGACTATTCAACGAGCTTTTTAATGACAGTCCTCCTCCTCTAAAGCAATCCAAGCTGGATAATTATCTGCACCAACATACTCTTCATAAAGTGAATGAGTTAATAGGGCCTTGTAGCCCTATTCCAATTTCAAACTGTTATGCACCTCTTTTTGAGGATAATTTAGAATCACCACAATTAAGCAACAGTGACTTATGAAAGGGGTCTGCCAAGGCTGTATTTTGGTTCCACTGCTTTTTAACCTATACGTAAATGATATGGTGGAATTCCTGTCAGGTCCTAATTTCTTTCCAGTCAAAGTAGGCAGGAAGACCATTTCAGTTTTGGAGTTCCCAAGACTGGTGGTTCTGGGGGACTTCAACATCCATGCTGATGCTGCTACCTCCTTGCAGGTGGACTCTCCCAGATTGTATCAGATCCCACATATCAAGCAGGCCACACACTGGATTTGATCTTTGGCATGGGGATGGATATGGATCTGATTGCTACAGAAGTGTCATGGTCAAACTGATACGAACAGATACTACACTTGATCTTAGACAAAAGGAAGATAGGTTGAAGTCCAAAGAAGAACTAGCGAAACAAGATATATATTTGGATTGGTGGACCTAGAACCTAGATATGCTAAAGATAAACCTCAAGGGTTCATTGTAGAACAATTGGAGTTTGACAGACTTTTATATGAAACAAATGATAAATTGATTAAGAAATTTTATTTGAATTTGTTACAGATAAAGATGGAGGATGAGGTAATTAAAGAATGTATGTTAAAATGGGCCCAAAATTTTGGTTATAATATTGATCTTGTCCATTGGTTGCAAATATGGAAAACAAATGTTAAAATAACAAAACTGGTTGCCTTTAAAGAGAGTTTATATAAGATCTTTTATAGGTGGCATATAACGCCAGAGAAATTGGACAGAATGTATCCTGGAATGTCTGACAAATGCTGGAAATGTACAATACAGGTGGAAAGCTATTTTCATGTTTGGTGGAAGTGTAAAGAGGTGATGTTATGTTGGAGAAGGGTTCGTGAAATGTTACACAAAATATGTTTGATACCGTTACTATTTAAACCTGAAATGTTCCTGCTTAATATTATGCCTGATGTAAAAGATAAGAAAGCTAAACATCTAATTATACATATAGTCACGGCAGCAAGAATTCTTTATGCTAAGTACTGGAAGAAATCAGAGATACCAACAGAAAATGAACTTCTGACAAAAATCTTTGAAACATCAGAAATGGATATACTGTCAAACTTGTTGAAAGACAGAAGTAAACAAAATGTGAGAGACAACTGGACACTATTTTATGACTGGGTGGAAAGAAATTTCGAAGACCAAGAACAAAGAATATATATAATATAAATTTGGAGAAACTTCAATTTGAACTATATAGAATTTGACTCTTTTCAGGAATCATAACAGAAAATTTTAGTGATTGGATTAAGCAACATTAGTTTTAGTAATTACACAAAAGAAAGAGAGCTGGAAACAAAGAATTATGACCAAAAAGTTGTAACAGCTATTATACAAACTTGATGCCTTATCTCATACCCTGTACCGTTCCTGCCCTTTTATTTTCCTGTCTTATATGTTAAAACCTAATAAAAATTTAATTATTTTTTTTAAAAAAGAAGAAGTGCCATGGTCAGATCATTTTGCCATGAAGGCCTGGTAAACCATGCAATGGTCACCTCCAGGCTAGACTACTGTAATTCACTCTACACTGGCCTGCCCTTGAGACCAACTTGGATCCAGAATGCAGTGGTGCATGTCCTGGCAGGAATGCCACAGACAGTACATATATAACCTGTGCTGTGCCAGCTACACTGGCTACCAGGGGAGTACCAAATCAGGTTCATGGTTTTAATATTGACTTTTAAGGCCTTGAGTGGTCAGGGACCCATGTACCTTCAGGACAGTCTCCTCCATTATAGAAGAAGAAGAAGAGGAGGAGGAGGAGGAGCTTGGATTTATATCCCACCCTTCACTACCTGAAGGAGTTTCTTACAACGTCCTTTCCCTTCCCCCCACAACAGACACCCTGTGAGGTAGGTAGGGCTGAGAGAGCTCTCTCAAGGACTGCTCTTTCCAGAACAACACTGAGAGAACTTGTGACTGACCCAAGGTCATGCCAGCAGCTGCATGTGGAGGAGTGGGAAATCCACGCTCCTAGCCACTACACCAAACTAGCTCTCAGCACTCTGAATGGCAGAGAGTAATTTTCTGGTGATCTCTGGCTGAAAAAAATGTGCAGCTGTCCTTGAGTAGGGCCAGAGCCTTCTTGGTTCTGGCCCTGACCTGGTGGAATTCTCTGCCAAATAACACCAGGGCCCTGCGGGATTTAATGCAATTCTGCAGGGCCTGTAAGGCAGAGATGTTCCACCAGGCTTTTGGTTGAGGACAGCAATGGTATGGCCATCGCTGGCCCCTCCCTCTTTCTCTTCGTTTCATCTGTCTCTTTCCTCCTGCTCTGCCCATGGGGCGGTGGCACAGTCCAGTATGGGAATAAGATTTAGTAGGAACCCATCTTGGATTTTAGGTTTTTAATTACATGCTTAACTGTACATTAGCTTGTATGATTTTATCTATTGTTTTATTATTGATGTATATCGCCTACAGCCCTGTTTTTATGGGGATGGGATGATTCATAAATTGAATTGTTGTTGTTGTTGAATAATACTAATACTAATACTAATAATAATTCAAAATGTTGCCAAACTGGTATTTTTTCAGCTATTCCATGTTAGGCAACTGGCCCCCTTCCTGTCATGCCCTGACCTAGCCACAGTAATCCATGCAATGGTCACCTCCAGACTGGACTACTGTAACTCAACCTTATGCAGGCTGATCTGTAAACTGCATCCAGTCCAGAATGGCACAGGTCCCTACATATTCAACCTGTGCTGTGCCAACTGCAGTACTCACATATCTTTGGGACTGCTTCCTCTGGTATACCCCCTCAAAGAGTGTTACACTCTGCAGAGAAAAACCTATTAGTGATCCCCAGCCTGAAAGATATCCAGCAAAAGGCCCTGGCTCCGACCTGGTGGAACTTCCTGCTAAAGAACATCTGCACCCTGTGGGACTTAATGCAGTTCTGCAGGGCTTGCAAAGCAGAACTGTTCCTCCAGGCTTTGGTTGAGGATAGTGATGGGTTCCACCTCATCTGGCACTTCTTCCCTCTGTTTTCTGCCCCCCCCCCCGGCAGTGGTGCAATTTGAAGTTTTTAGTGCCCTCTGATTATGTCTTAACTGTGTATTATTTTATTGTTCTGAACTCTTTTTATTAATTTATTAATGTGTTCTATGTTGTTCACCACCTGAGCCCTGTGTATACAGGGAAGGACAGTCTAAAAATTTAATTTATAAATAAATAAGTTTTGCTTTATGCAGATGCTACACTGCTAATTTCCCAAACTCAAATTGGTCTTAGAAGGCTTTTGAGACAGTTCAGCTCCTAAGGGAAAAAAAAATCTACTTAATTATGATAAAACCAGGATTATGGTTTTTGGTAGAAGACCTCATTATTATAAACAGACAAGGGATGAGAAATCATTAGAACAGGTGATGTTTCATCAGTCAGGCTAGGAGAGGAGTCATGTATCAGTCATGTATAGGAGAGGAGTCAGTCATGTATAGGAGAGGAGGCTGTCTAATTCCTCCACCTTTAGACATTTATAAAATGAAACTAGTGCCCCAGCTTCTGCATGGAGCTGCTCCACCATCAACACCCTCGACTATGAACAGAATAGTAAAATAGGAGTCTTTTCTCTTGTCGACCTCGAAAAAATGAGAGTACACAAATCCCGCACTTTACTAGTGATGAACGGGTCATCTTGGAACTGAAATAATCTGAATCCAGTCACTTTCAGATACAGTGTGAAATATCTGTTAAACACACACACACAAATCTCCAGCCCACCGAGTCCTATTGAGCTAAATGAGGCTGTTTTCTTCCTCAGGCTATTTGGACTAGTGGCAAGAAAGCTTATGTCATGTTAATAACTAGACCCACAAGAGAGAACCATTGATTGGCTGCTATGGGGCTTCCTATGAAAGTAAGCCAAATTTTAGAAGCTGTAAGTGTTGTAGAAAGAAAACTAAATCTCTTCAGCTTGTTTTTCTCCACACAGTATAAAATAACTACTTTCACTTTAGTAAATATGCTAAGGGTACATTATGCTCCCCTTCCCATTTGTGCAGTGAATGATGAATCAGGCCCTGGAACCATATGCCACGAATGGAACAACGTATAATGAATGTTGGTGCTGCTGTACTTGCAGGTAGCTAGACTGATAGCATTTGAGTTTGTCATGTTTGCCGGGCCCTATTTTGACCTACAGATCACTTCAGTTACAAGTAGGAAAACGGGTTTCTGAATCTGTGCTAAAACTGAAGACATTGCCAAGTGACTGATTTTCTTCATGATATGAAGCTGTAAGGTGACCCAAGCCTGGGTCCCTCTGAGCTACTGTCTCCCAGACTAGTAAGCAGTGCTCAAACCCATGAGTCCCTGAGGTTAAATGCACACAAGAAGAACAAAGCCTTTAGAAAAATACATACAGGTTTATTGAGCAAATAAAATTAAAAATACTAGTAGGCAACATAGAGTCTAGAGTTAATTAGTAAAGAACAAAACAAAAGCTAACTTTTTCTTTCTGACACTTTAGTACCTGGCATTAACTGGTGCACCATTCAAAATTCAGAATCCAGGCTAGAAGCTTAAGCATCTGTCCCATGGGATCAAAAGTTAGTGTAGCATCACCCTTATCTAAGGCCCAATTATAGTTTCTTGCTCTCTGGCATCAGACAGTCTTCAGAATCCAATCAGAGTGCTTGCTCATTGGAGCCCTCCAAGAGATTATGCAACTTGCTTCTGGCTCTCCCCTCCCATCTAGTTACTGAACTGAGCACAGGTTTTTCACTTAGCTAGTTACCACATTTGGATATCAGGACTTGAAAGAGAAAAGAGATACTATCTGTGAGAAAGGCTAATTAGAAAGACCTGCAAGCTGAAGCAGACCCACTGTTATTTATGTTAACCCTTGGTAAAACTAGGGTGTTTTGCCTCACAGAAGCCATTTAAATGTTTGTCCTACAAAAAGCTTTTTATCTGCATTTATATTTATACTGCAGTAACCGATGTAGTTCACAGTAGTATTTAATTTCCTAACTAGGGATGGGCTATACAGGTGACAGTAGCAGAACGGGCAACTATTGCAGCCTTTACACCTCCAGGCATTCTTAGCATAAAGAAATCAAATGCATTACATTCATATACATTTCACCAGAGCAACTTCCTGACAGTTCATGAACTCTGATGAGACACAGTCTGGCAACCTGCTTATGAATGTAACCAGAGAATACATACCTTAACTCGCACAAGAACAACTTATTTTATTATACAAGAAAACAGTGTATGAAATAATCTTAGACTGACATTACTTTCAGAACGTAAGAAGAGCCCTGCTGGATCTCACCAGTAGTGCATCTAGTCCAGCATCCTGTCTCACACAGTGGCCAACCAGTTCCTCTGGAGGGTCAATGACAGGGCATAGAGGCTCAGGCCTTCCCCTGATGTTGCCTCCTGGCACTTGGATTCAGAGGCTGCTTCTGAATATGGAGGTTCCCTTTAGTCACCATGGCTAGTAGCTACTGACAGACATATCCTCCATGACACTATCTAGTCCCCTTTTAAGGTATCTATTCCTGTTGCCATCACTACATCCTCTGGCATTGAATTCTACATTTTAATCACTCTCTATGTAAAGAAGTAATTCCCTTTGCCTGTCCTGAATCTACTTCCCATGAGCTTCATTGGATGCCCTTGACTTCTACTATTTTGGGAGAGGGAGAAACATTTCTGTGTCAACTCTCTCCTCTCCATGTATAATTTTATAAACCTCTATCATGTCCCCTGTAATGTTTTCTTGCTTCCTTTTTTCTTCAGTGAGCAGTCCCTTTGCTTGTTCTTTGTTCCTCTGTCTGACCCACCCAGTTGTTCACATGTATACAGATATATTCTGACCCAGACTATGGAACTGAGGAGCTGGGGAAAAACCCTCTTCTTTGGTAAATATCACATTATGGCATAAAAGTGCCTGATAGTAATTCAAAACAAACTTTTATTTCACTTTCAAGGAGAAAATGGTCAGGAGGATTTGGAACCTTGCAGGTGAACAGGCAACAGGAATGAGGTAACTCTGTATAACTAGATACAACAGATAGCTTGTCACAAAAATGTAGCTGTTTTGTTTTACAGACCAGTCTTTAAAACTGTGGAGAGATCTCGCTTGGCAGTCACTTTCTTGATAAATAGGTATAAGCTTCTTTGTCTCAAATTATTTAAGTTTGTAAAGCCAGGAAAACATATACAGGTTCCAATTTTCCTTCTTTACTATGTGACAGGGATCACCCCCTCTCCTTTACAAGGAGCTATTGTCTCAGGGGAGGCTGCTGGAAAAGCCCAGCAGAGCTCTACTAGGTCCAAACAACCATGAACAAATCAGAGCGAATGGCCCACTCCATATAGGATTGGAGCTGAAGGTGAGACCCCCCCCCCCGATACATGGGAAAGTGGGATACAGTCCTCCAACGTGAACAAGGGGCCAATCCAAGCAGAAGCAGCAGTGCAGCAGAGCAGTTTCCCCTCCCTAAAGCCTCTCTGAGGACTTTCACAGTGGATTTGGCAGTTCAGGAAAATTCCAACAGGGCAGCTGTTCAGGTTTTACCCATATTTTTTCTACCCCCCCCTCCACAGGACTCAGACCTTTAGTCCGGCTTGGGCTACCCCCAATCCTGTGCATACGCAACCAGGAATCATGTTGGCCTTTCTGTGGGAGGAGCAGCTGGCCAAGTGGTGACTATGGCTAATCTCATCCATAAGGATGATAGCACCAGCAACATCAGGAGCTTTTGTGAACTAGTCAAAAGAGATGTTCCCTTTCTCCCTCACCACCCATTTCAGGCTTGGCTTCAGGGGTGGAGGAGCTCCTTTCAACCATAGCATATATGGCAACAAACTCTGATAGAAAGGGGAATGGTCAGAAAATTCTCCAAGGCCTTTCCTAAGGAAATTCTTCTTGGCATTTCCAGTCGGAACATTTCCAGAGATTTAAATAAGTGTCTTTTCTTTCTCTTTACCAATTGGATGCATCAGAAAAGCCTAGATCATCAGCTTCAACCAATTAAGATACTAATGGTTTTAAGAGACTATCCAAAAGGTCCTCAGTTGGTCCATTACCTGAATTCTTTGTTTACATGCTGAAGACAGTTCCAGACAACAGCACTTTCTTACAGGCATAAGAAAAAACTCTTCAGCTTTCCAGCAAGCAACATGGAAGACCTCAAGCCCCTCTGCTAGATGCTCCAGTAGCACTCTTACATTCAGGAGCCATTTTACCTAAGGATGTGGCCTTAGGCCTTAGGATGTGTAAGGATTCAGTGGATAATGATGATGATGAGATGGCCCTAGGGAATCCCATGAAGCAGCCTCTCTGACAATCTGAGCCCCTGCTGTGCTCTCAAATTTCACCAGGGCCATCGTGGTTTGGGCTGATAACCTCCTTCAGGAGCCAGACACTGACCCCTTGATACTTAAGAGATCCATCCTAAAGATTAAAAGGGCTGCAAAATTTGCAACAGATGCATCCCAAGAGTCCATGCAGTTCCATACCAGCGCACAGGCCACCAATATATTGGTTAGAAGGAACCTATAGCTAAAGCATTGGAAGGTGGACCCTCTAACTATTTCTGATTTATCCACATCTTTAAAAAAACATAAAATATTGAAGGAAAAGGATTTTAGGAGCTCCTGCACCTTTGGCTATAGGTCCAGATTCAAGCAGAGATCAACTAACTGACTATATGGTTGGGAGTTGACTCCAGCAGTTTCCCCACATCTGGATGAAGTCTGTGACCATCCAGTGGATACTTTACATCATCTGGAAGGGACATAGGATAGAATTTCCCTCCCTCCAACATCGTTTCTGTGCTTCTCCACTTTTCAAGACAGAATACAGACACCTTTCTTTTGTCGTGACCAGTTCACCATTTGGTGCACATAGGGGCATTGGAACCGGTACCCTTAAAACAGCATTTCCATGGGATTTATTCCATTCTATTTGTAGTCCCCAAAAGATCTGTGGACTGGAGAGCAATTCTAAATCAAAGAGAGTCTAAAGTAAAGAGGGCAAAGAAGCATAAGTTCCAGTTTGAATCACTTCACTGCATTCTGCAGAGTATTTAGCAAGATGTTCACATGACATCCTTGTACCTTTGAGATCAAAGAATCACAGAGTCGAAAGGCACCGCCAGGGTCCTCTAGTCCAAACCCCTGCACAATGCAGAAAATTCACAAATACCTCCCCTCCACACCCCCAGTGACCCGTTTCATGCTCACAAGATGGCAAAAAAGTCTCCAGGATTCCTGGCCAAAACTGGCCTGGAAAAAAATTGCTTCTTGAACCCAAAGTGGTGATCAGCATTTCCCTGCACATGTAAAAAAGGGCCATGAGAACTAAGCACTGGTGCAACCCATCCTGCCCTCCCTTCTATGATCTCACTAAGTTCACAGAATCAGCATTGCTGTCAGATGGTCATCTAGCCTCTGTTTAAAAATCTCCAAAGAAGGAGAGCCCACCACCTCCTGTGGAAGCCTATTCCACTGAGGAACCCCTCTAACTGTCAGGAAGTTCTTCCTAAGGTTTAGCTGAAAACTCTTTTTGATCTAATTTCAACCCACCGGTTCTGGGCAAAAGAAAACAAACTCTGCACCATCCTCAACATGACAGCCCTTCAGGTACTGAAGATTGTTATCATATCACCTCTCAGTCAACTCCTCTCCAGGCTAAACATACCCAGCACCTTCCACCTTTCCTCATAGGACATGGTCTCCAGACCCCTCACTATCTTCGTTGTCCACCTCTGGACACATTCCAGCTTGTCTATATCCTTCTTAAATTATGGTACCCAAAACTGAACACAATACTCCAGGGGAGGTCTAACCAGAGCAGAGTAAAGCAATACCATTACTTTGCATGCTCTGGACCAGTGTTCCCTCTAAGCTGAGTTAGTGTGAGCTAGCTCACAGGTTTTTAGCCTCCGGCTCACACATTTTTGCCTTAGCTCAGGAAGGAGGGCTCCAGAGCAAACTAATGTATGCAGTAGTCAAATCACTCGCTCACAACTTTAATGCCAGTAGCTCATAAAGTAGAATTTTTGCTCACAAGACCCCATAGCTTAGAGGGAGCATTGCTCTGGACACTATACTTCTGTTGATACAGACAAAAATCACATCTGCCTTTTTAATTACCACATCAACACTGCTGACTCATGTTCAGTGCATGGTCTATGAAGACCTCTAGATCCCTTTTGCACATACTACTGCCAAGACAAGTCTCCCCCCATTCTATAATTATGCATTTGATTTTTTCCTACCTAGATGCAGAACTTTACATTTATCCCCACTGTTTTAGCCCAGTTTTGCAGCCTGTCAAGATCATCCTGTCTTCTACCGTATTTGCTGAGCCTCCCAATTTAGTATCATCTGCAAATTTAAAAAGCATTCCTTTACCTGCATATTCCACCTTCCAGACAGTTCTTCCCTTTTTAATTTTCAGGGCCAGAATTTCCAATACAAGGCCTTACCTTTTGGGCTTGCATTCACCTCCAAGGATGTTTACCAAAGCCCTGGCAGTTCTAATAGCCTACCTACAACAACAAGGGATCCACCATTATCCTTACATGGATGATATCCTCTACAGAGCCAAGGAGGCAGAAGAGGTGAGCTGGGATGCCAAGTTCACTACTCAATCTCTTCAGGCACACAGCTGCCTGATCAATGTATTTAATGTATTTTTAAAAAGCCATCTCACACTCTCCAGGGACATAGCCCACTTAAGAGCCAGGATTCAGACGATGACAGCCAAAGGGAGCACAAATAAGTCAAGATACTGCCCCCTCCAAGAAATCACTAAGTTAGTGGTCTTTGTGACCAAATCTGACAAGGGGAGTCAGGTTCCTCCAGCCTCCTTAGGTAAAGGTAAAGGTTCCCTTGCTCGAAAGCCAGTCGAATCTGACTCTAGGGTTGCGGTGCTCATCTCCGTTTCAAAGCCGAAGAGCCAGCGCTGTCCGAAGACGTTTCCGTGGTCATGTGGCCGGCATGACTAAACACCAAGGCGCACGGAACGCTGTTACCTTCCCAGCCTCCTTACCTGATGGTAATTATGGACACTGGCAGAAAAGGCTGGGGAACACACTGCAAGGATCAGACTGTGCAAAGCAGATGGAGCCCACTGGAATAAATGAACAGTATGAACTGGCTGGAACTTGGGGCAATCATTCTAGCACTGATTGCCTCCCAGAACCTATTGAAGAACAAGTATGTGCTAGTGTGCACAATCTATACTATGGCCAAGGGAAACATCAATCGGCAAGGAGGCACCAGATCAATGGTGCTTCTCCAGGAATCCAAAATCCTGCTCAATTGGGCAGAGAAAAAATTGGTAGGTCTGAAAGTGGAACACCTATATGGTCTTACAAACTTCCAAACCAATTGACTGAGCAGGAAGGATTTAGATCCAGGAGAATGAAGTCTAAACAAAAAGATCTTCTGGAAAAATTACACTTTGTTTCAGGATCCCTATCTTGGATCTTTTCACAACATCAAACAACAATCAAGTCCCCAGGTTTCTAATCAGTTTCTATGATCCCAGGGCAGAGGACAAGGACACACACTTGCTGTTGACCCAGTGGTCTGCTATACGCCTTCCCACCGACCATGCTGATCACCACACAGACCCTATTTGACTCAGGCCCATAGCTACAGTGGGGCATCTCGGGGCTAGCCCCCCTGATTTACTAGCAAGGCGCCATGACTTCCCATTCAGTCCAGGGCCCCCAACCAGTGGCAGGTGTGGGGAAGAAGCTGGGTATTGCTATAATTCGATTAGCCAGTGTCCCTTAAGAAATTTAAATGCCCCCCGACTTAAAAAATCCTGGCTATGGGCCTGATTTGACTCCAGTTGACAGCTTAGAGATTGAACTGGTGGATTTAGATGGATCGGGCCTTCCAAGTTAAGTAGTTGACATCATGGGGCAGTCCAGAAAACTTGCTTCCAATTGTCACTATAATTATATGTGGCAGACATTCAAAAGTGGGCCAGTACCAAAAAGCTGGATCTACTGAAACCTACTCACAAAGACATCATTCCCTTTCTATACGAAGGTTGGGATCCAGTTCTAAGACTGGATACCTTAAAAGACAGGTTGCAACACTGCTGCTATGTGGGACCACAAAAAATTGCATAATTTTTATTCTCATAGGCACATTAGGCTTTTCCTACAGTTGGCACCTTCCATTAGGCATAGGTTGCCTACTGGGAACCTTACTAAAGTATTACAGACCTTGAGCAAACCTCCATTTGATCCTTTCAAATTGTCAGAATCTAAAGTTTCCTTCTCAGAAGACATCTTTTTCCTTGCGGAAATGACTTCTGAAAAAAGGATCTCTGATGTAGGGAATTTATTGGCTGGGAAGAGATTCTGTATATTTCACAAGGTTTCAGTGGTACTCAGGAGGGATCTTTCCTTTGTGCCAAAGGCATTTCCCCCTTATCGTGTTAACCAAGAGTTGGTACTACCATTCTTTTGACCTACGCCATGTTATCCATAAGAGAGAGTCTGGCACAAAATAGATGTGTACAATAAATAGTCAAAGAGAGATTCACGGAAAGAGGCTAAATGCAAGAAAAAAACCATGAACAAATTACAAGAAATATATTTTAAATATTCAAAACTAATTAGAAGAGAGGAAGAGGAGGAGGAGGAGGAGGAGATCGGATTTATACCCCACCCTTCACTCGGAGTCTCAGAGCGGCTTACAAACTCCTTTCCCTTCCTCACCCCGCAACAGATACACTGTGAGGTAGGCAAGGCTGAGAGAGCTCTTTCCAGAACTGTCCTTGAGAGAACAGCTCTGACAGAACTATGGCTTGCCCAAGGTCACCCAGCAGCTGCAAGTGGAGGAGTAGGGAAACAAACCCAGTTCTCCCAGATTAGAGTCCATGTACTTAACCACTACACCTAACTGGCTTTCTGTTAAAGATACTAACATCCATGTACTCTATTCATACAACAATTCCAAAGTCTATATATTCAGTACATAATCATTTCCATTCTCATCCAATGTATTTAAAGGAATAAAGTGCCAGTGCCAAAAAAGTTGTCAATTTGTTGTTTTTGAAATATAGCAGTTAAGTCTGTCAAAACAGTTTGTTACTTTTAAAAACATTAGCAGATAAGTCTTTCAAAGAATACAATTTCAAAGTGTGTGCATGGAGACTGTGGAAATGACACTGCTGTTCCACCTGTGATGGAGCCTGTCGGCCTTTATACATCTGTTTCCAAAAAGCTTTTTGAAAGAGGGGATAGGACGTTGTCCATGCATGCAATACTGTCACTCCAATATGAATATCCCAAGTTTTCACAAGCACAATTTACAGGAGAATAACATCTAGAGATGTGCAGGGTTCCATGCATCTGCTTAAATAGGATGGTGCAGATTAGGCTAAAGGATTTCCTGTCTGTGTCTCACACCTCACAGCCTTTAGGTAAAAAGGTCTCGAACCGTGTTTAAGGTTGATTTTAAAGTTTAGGTCTGGTTCAAGGTTATGCTTTCTATAAAGCTTTTTGAGATGCTTTTCCCAGACTGTTGCTGATATGGGAGGTGCAGTGTTTCTTCTTGGCTTCAGCATTGGAGTAATTAGGTACCGGAGAGAAGTACTAAGTTTCTCTTTAGCGGCTGTGATTATCTTATCCCATATGGATTTCATGGACTGTCACTTCTTTTCCTTCAATATTGCTTTGTATTTCCTTCTGGCTTGCATCAATGAGTGCCGAGCAATGGATGTATTGTTATATTTAAAAAGTTTGTAATTTCATTTAATTTAATTTTTGGCACTTCTGCAGTCTCTATCAAACCAGCTTTTCACATGGCAGCCAGGTTTACTTGACTTTCCTTTTCCTCTTCCACTATTTAATAAAACTGGGTCAAAGAGTTTAATGAGTGCTGACATTTTTTCCAGAGCTGTGTGGCAGTCTTGTTCTGTCAGGATTTTCTCTTTTAGTTTTTGTGCTTCCTCAGTGTGGAGTATTTTTATAGTGGCTTCAGCCAATCCTTTGGACCACCTCCGCTTAGTGGGCGGTGCCTTGGATCCAATTTGGCTAATACCTGAATATGGCATAGTCTCTGGTGCTACTTTGATGGAAATGGGGAAATGATCACTTGTTCCCTGGTCACTTACTTTGAACTCCCATACTTTTGAAAGGCTGGAGTCTTCAATCAGGAAGTAATCAATAACTCTAGCACCTTGTGAGGAGACAAATGTAAAGTCTCCGAAAGGATTGACAGTGCTGTTTCTATTTAAAATCACCAGTGACAGTCTGGAGGCCATGTTCACAGACTGGCTCCCGATCTGTTGATACCTTTATCTTTAGAATGGCGTGTTCTTTCTGTGTCTCAAACCATGTATGTGAAAGGCATATGAAGTGAAAGGCCTGGGACATCCAAAGGATGTTCCGGCCCACTCCAGCAGAACTGCAGCAACATCAGCAACCTTTCCCACTGGGGTTGCAGTGTAAGAAATCTGTAGAGCTGCAACCTGGTCCACCTTTTATACCTGTGTGAGACACTATAGGTGGGACCAGTTAAAATCTACAGAAGCTTCATCTGGTAGAAAGGTGTGCAACATAGTGGTGGAACAGTATAAAAATGAGGATCCCACCCAGGTTGTAGCTTGGGCATATAACCAGGTTGGATGACTCCCCCCACCCATTGAAGTAGAACAAAACATTGGCACTTACCTGAAGGTTTCTTCTCTTCAGTGGGGTGGTTATCCACACCCCACTGCAAAATAAAAAAAATATAGCCTGACACAAAATCTGTTATGGAGCTGGGCTATACTACGACTGGAAGGTCAGCCTCACTCTGAGCCAATACAGTCTACACAAATTTGCATAGCCCTGCCTGGAGTGAGAAGAGGCATGTCCTAACCAGTTTGGATGACTTTGCCCCACTGAAGAGAAGAAACCTTCAGGTAAGTGCCAATGTTTTGTTCTAAATCAGTAACCTCTTTTGACAAACACATGCCCACAGGAATAAAAACAAAATAATTCATAATTGCATGAAGATGATTATGGCACCTGCCATTTACTAACCACTACAAGAGTTAGTAGGGCAGAGAAATGACCTGATCACTAATCCTTTCAATCAACACTGGATGGGCAAGCCAAAAATAATACGATAAAATGGAACTCAGTGTAGTATTATTAAACAAGATGTATGCCCTGCAGGCCTGTAGCCAAGATTTATGTTTCAGGGAGCATCCATTCAAAAACAGCTGCCTCCAGTGAAGAAAAATGCTCCTGTTAATTGCAGGCTTAGGCCAAGAAGGTCGGAGATTCTAGGGACTGTTTTGCCACAGCACCTTTTAAGTTTTTAAAAAACATTTAATTTTTATTTTTTAAAAACTTTTTCAGAAGGAAATCTTGTGGGACTGACCCTTTAAGGAAGAGGGCAGAGCCCTGAATAGCCCCACCTGATGGGCCTGATGCCCTGCTTTGATATCTATAGATAAAAATACACAGGGCTATTTTGGGGCAGAAACGCACAGGAACGGAGTTCCGGCTGGCTCCTGAGTTGGCCATGCCCAGCAGGAACTCATTAGCATAATAGGGCACACCCAACAGCAGAAACTTATTAGGATTACCTCCATGAGCGGTGTGTGGCCTAACATGCAAAGGAGTTCCTGCTCCAAAAAAAGCCCTGGGTTTTGACAACAAACAAGGTAAACAGAATAAGAAGCAAAAGGTGGGTGTGGCTGGATGACCACACTTCTGGTAACACAGGGGTGTGGCCTAGTATGCTAATGAGCTGTGCTGCCAGGGTGTGGTCTAATATGCTAATGATTTTCTGCTGTTGGGTGTGGCCTATTATGCTAATGAGTTCCTGCTGGGCTTTTTCTACAAAAAAGCCCTGAAAATACACATATTAATGAGAAAACAATCAAAGGACAGTTTTTCATCCTTTGTTTCAACTGCACACTAATAATCAGGAAGATCAACTGGTATCTCCCGAATAGGGACAGGATCTGATATCACTGGCCAGCAGCCAACCACATTCTGAAAACTTTAGGGTACTTAAATTTTCTTGAGAAGAGGTGGCAATTTCTGCTCATTCCCTCCTTCCACTGTAGACCTCTGCTATGCTATTCCTGAGGGTCCACCCCTGCCCCCCGAATAAAGTGTTGGCAGTATCAGTGGACTGTGGAAATTGGTGGAAATCACTACCCCCTCTTAAGAAAAGAAGTGCCTTTAAGACTATGGAACTGCACAGTTTGATACAGATATATATACCAGTGGGTGTATATAACTTAAGAAAAACTGACTGGATTTGGGAAGAGGTGAAAGAGAAAGTGCCTGAGAGAACATGTGCTGTGACTCTCAGGGCAAGTGAAAAACTCTTGGGATGCAGTTGCCCTTTGGGGATCTGATGCAGAGTACCGTACTTTGCTTATACATTTGCAATACAGAAATTACAAAAACAACAACAACCCCCCTAGTGTAGCATACACTCTCTATTGAGAAATTTTGATTGGCTCTATTTTAATATCACTTACTTCAGCAGACATTAGGAGACTACTTATACCTGTCGTACATATCAAGTCGCTCAGCAAACACAGGTCTACTATTTGCCAACTAAAGCTCTCAGGGGATTTATAAGCTTAAACAGAGGTTCCTATCAATTTTAGGAGACAAGAAATGTTACCCTGTTTGCTAAAATGCTGGATTATGGCAGTTTACCCTTGCAACTAGCTTCACATGGCAGGTGATAGTCGTATGAACATAGGAGTTTGCTAAGGCCAATAGCTTATTTATGTGTAAATCTGCATACAATTTCATCTTTATAATGAATTTTTTCAAATTGGGTATCCATCTTCCTAAATTGCATTCTTTAACAGATCACATAATTGGTGATGTTATTTCCTAAGGCACTGAACGTGGCATTGTGACCATTCCTTTCAATGGAACATTCCTTTCAATGGAAGTTCATCCACTTAGAGAGTTCAGATAAATGCAAGAAGTAGGTGTTTAAAGATGAGTTTGGTTGAAATTGCCAAATCCAAGCTAGCGCAAATAAGTCTGATAGTAGGAACCATGCAGTTGTTTCTTATACGTCACCATTCGGCTTACTAACAACAGACTCATATACATTCAATGAGCAACTTTTAACAAAAAATGACAAATGAAAAGTAAACCAAAAACGCGAAAAACACATGTGTCAGAACACCAATTAATGTCCAGGACTTGAATAAAAAGATGCATGAATTTTGAAAGGGTACATGAAAGCACACTAGAAATATATTTTTACTATAAAATCAAAGCTAACTAAGTTGCTTCAGTTCAGTTCTAGCCAAAAGGAGAAATTAAACCGAGCTTTTCATGCTTTAACTGAAATATTGACTTTTACACGCAGCATCCAGCAGGTGGAAGTGTTTTCCCATGAAAAACCAGGCCTCAGCAATTTAAAAATCTTTAAATTATTTTAGATGGAGAATGCATAGCAATCCCTAGCAAAAAATGAAAATATATGTTCAGACGTTACTCATGCAAAATAATCTGCTAAAATCAATATGATAAATCCTGCAGATCCTTCAATGTAAGTTTCCGTATAGGCTTGCAAGAGAAAGGTTTCTAGGTATTACATAAGCATTTAATGAAGCAAGGAAATTTAGATATTTAGGCCTTCAAAATATTGCTAATAATAGCCCTTTTTCATATGACACTTTTGTAGAAGAAGAGGAGGGGGAGGAGGAGGAGATTGGATTTATACCCTGCCCTTCACTTGGAGTCTCAGAGTGGCTTACAAACTCCTTTCCCTTCTCCTCCTCACAACAGACACCCTGTGGGGTAGATGTGGCTGAGAGAGAGCTCTGAGAGAACTATGGCTTGCCCAAGGTCATCCAGCAGCTGCAAGTGGAGGAGTGGGGAATCAAACCTGGTTCTCCCAGATTAGAGTCCACGCACTTAAACACTACACCAAACAAGCATGGGGAGGAGCAGCATTGTGGTGGTAGGCCCCACTCCAATATTTTATTAAAAGATCTGAGAGAACACGCACATTGTTGAGAATACCGTGTCCTGAGCGTTCGGACAGAGTCCTAAGCACACATATTGCAAAAGCACAGTGAGTTGCTATCATGAGTTCTTACCCCATGGATGATCATCTAGGTTCTAAAACAGGCTCTTATTACTTAATGTAGGAGGGTACTGATGGTTATAATAAAGAGGAAACTGAGGATGTGCAGCTCATGCAGCCTCTTTTCATGCTTGCAGTGAAACATACAAAGAGAGAAATAGTCTGTCTTCTCAAAAGACAAAAGTGTGAGCTCCAGATAACATGTGCAGCTCAGGCATTTCAGCATGAGGTATATGTACTAATTCCCTCATTTGTGAAGTACAAATAACTATATCCACAAGCTACTAATCCTCTGTTGCGTCTCAACCATAATGTCCAAAGCCACCTCGAAAGCCTCCAGCTGATCTTCTTTCAAGTCTGAGCTCATGAAATGATTAGGGTTGCCAGTCTCCAGGTGGTGGCTGGAGATCTCCCACTATTACAAATGATCTCCAGGCAAAAGAGATCAGATCACCGGGAGAAAATGGCTTCTTTGGATAATGGACTGTATGGTATTATGTCACATTGAAGGCCCCCCCCAAAAAAAGAACCCCCGGCAGTCCTCAGGCTCCATCCACGAAATCTCCAGGTATTTCCCATCTTGGAGATGGCAGCCCTGCACATAATGTGCCTATCATCAAATCAACAGAGCATTCACGTTCAACCATCTTTGTAAACACAGAGGGTGCCAAGCACAGCCACAATGCATGGACTCTTCTATTTAAACCGAAGAGAAAATGGGACATCATGAAGGTTCCCATTTGGTTTGCTCTACAATAACCATCCTATGGTGCTTGAACACCCTTCATATAATTTAGCATATTTTCAAGTCTGAACTGTGCCCAGATTCACTGTGACTCTCAGAATTCCACCTACATTTCCTTCAGCACCTTCCCATTCAGGTTCAAGAGCCCTCAAGCTTGTGTACTGAAGCATCATGTCTGTTTCTTTCTATAAATATCTAATAGAGAATACTTGTTAAGGGGGGAAGAAGAGTGTCACAGATAAAGCAAAACTGAAAGCACAGCTACCTCTCAGGATGAAATTGGGTGTCAATTCACAGAAGTGCTCTGGGTGATCCAGGGACACCAAAAGAGGGGACAAAAGGGACAAAAATCCTGAGAACTGGATCAGCCTGGGTGGAAACTCATGGAAATGGAGCACTGATGGCGTTTCAGCACCAAGTTACTTGCCAGTACTTTGTCAGTCCGCCTCCCCTCCTCTGCCACTGAGACTGAAATTCATAGGCTCCCTGAGGGAGAAGGGGTGGCAATCAGGTACAATGTTCCAGGGAGCCAGCAGCATCACTGGAGGCCAGTGTTCCCTCTAAGCTGAGTTAATGTGAGCTAGCTCACAGTTTTTTAGCCTCTGACTCACACATTTTTGTCTTAGCTCAGGAACGATGGCTCCAGAGCAAACAAATTTATGCAGCAGCCAAATCGCTTGCTCACAACTTTAATGCCAGTAGCTAACAAAGTAGAATTTTTGCTCACAAGACTCCACAGCTTAGAGGGAGCATTGCTGGAGGCTGCCCTCTTCAGACAACAGAAAAACCATTTTTCTGCTGAGGACCTAGCAAAAGAAGGAAGCTCTGAGTCTAGGCTGCTGCCCTCTCTTGCTTTCCTAAAATGCAAATATATAATACAAGGCACAGCCTAGCCCTGCAAGTTGCTTATCTGTGTTGGGAAGGGATCTTTCTAGCCCCAAATGCTGTGGGCATATCTGTGCAGAGGAAGGGAAGAAAACCCAGCCAAGCCAAGCTGCCTGTCCCAGCTCAACCTAGGCCAGCACAAGGCTGCCAAGAGCCACCATGGGCCCCTAGTCAAAGATTCCACCTGAATCCCCCTCGTGTGACTCTGATCCAAACCATGTATCTAATTTCTACTTCTGCTTCATTGACTAAGCCAAAGTCCTTAAGAGATGGGAGTACCAGAGCACCTCACATGTCTCCTGAGAAACCTGTATAAAGGTCAAGAAGCAACAATTAGAACTGGATATCGAACAACTGATTGGTTTAGCATCAGAAAAGAAGTACGACAAGGATGTATATTGTCACCTTGCTTATTTAATTTATATGCAGAGTACATCATGCAAAATGCTGGCCTGGATGATTTAGAAGCTGAAATTAAAATTGCTGGGAAAAATATCAACAACCTCAGATATGGAGATGATACCACTCTAATGGCAGAAAGTGAAGAGGACCTAAAGAGCCTCTTGCTCAGGATGAAAGAGGAGAGCACAAAAGTGGGCTTGAAGCTCAACATCAAAAAAACTAAGATCATGGCATCTGGCCCCTTCACTACTTGGCAAATAGAAGGGGAAATCATGGAAGCAGTGATAGACTTCACGTTCCTGGGATGCAAGATCACTGCAGATGGTGACTGCAGCCATGAAATTAAAAGATGCCTGCTCCTTGGGAGGAAAGCGATGGCAAACCTAGACAGCATAATAAAAAGTAGAGACATCACGCTGCCAACAGAAGTCCATATGGTCAAAGCAATGGTATTTCCAGTAGTTATGTATGGCTGCAAGAGTTGGACTATAAGGAAGGCTGAGCACTGAAGAATAGATTCTTTTTAATTATGGTGCTGGAGAGAACTCTTGAGAGTCCCTTGGACTGCAAGGAGATCAAATCAGTCAATCCTAAAAGAAATCAACCCTGGTTGTTCCCTGGAAGGCCAGATCCTGAAGCTGAAGCTCAAATACTTTGGCCACCAAATGAGAAGGGAGCACTCACTGGAGAAGACCCTGATGCTGGGAAAGACTGAAGATAAAAGAAGAAGGGGGCAGCAAAGGATGAGATGGTTAGACAGTGTTATTGATGCAACAAACATGAAATTAAGCAAACTTCAGAGCACGACGGGAGACAGGAGGGCCTGGAATGATGTGTTCCATGGGGTCGCGAAGAATCCGACTCGACTGTGTGACTGAACAACAACAACATACATTCAAGTGTGCACCAATACAGGACACTTCTTACACCTGATGACGTTAGCCGTAGTTCACAGAAATTTTATATTACAATAAATCTCCAGTAACTAAATCAGTAAGAAATCTGTTTGTGTACCCTTGCACCCAGGGCCGGCTCGCCCACTAGGCGAGCTAGGCGCTCGCCTAGGGCACCGGGCCCGCAGGGGTGCCAAATGGCCCCCCGCCACCACCAGTGGGAGGGAGGGAAGGGGCGGGTGTTTAAACCCCCGGCCCTTCCCTGGCTTGCCTTGGTGCTCCGTGGCTGCGGAGCACCGAGGCAAGCCGCGTTCTGAGGGAAGGGGTGGGGGCTAGAATCCCCGCCCCCTTCCCTGGCTTTTCTGGGGGCCCTGCAGCTGCGGAGCCTCCAGGAAAGCCGGCACTGGGAGGGAGGGGGCGGGGGCTAGAACCCCTGCCCCCTTCCCTGGCTTTCCTGGGGCCCCCACAGCTGCGGAGCACCCAAGAAAGCCAGTGCTCCACCCCCCCCAGGCTCCAGGCCCCACTGGGAGGTTGGCATCCCCGGTGGGGGGCGCCCCAGGCTGTCTTGCCTAGGACGCCCAGACACCTGGAGCCGGCCCTGCTTGCACCTTTTGCTAGCACAAAAGCAGAGACAAATTTATTATGTAGTGGAGCTCGATGAGTGTGCTGGGATCTTTGGGACTGATTTTACTGACATTTTCTAAAAAGACTGTATCTAAAAAGACATGAAGTTTAGCAAAGTGGCATTTCCAGAGGGATATTAGATGTCCTACCAATCAACAACCCCCTGCCTAAACAGTATTTAAAACATAACTAAGAAGTTCCACATGTACAACTACTGGGTCAGATTAATATTCAATGACCATGCATGTAAAGGGGGAGGGATAAGCATCCTTTTACTACTTTTATAGATCATGAAGAAATATTAATTCCCTCCACCCCTGCTTGTCTTTTTTTTTTTAATGCCCCCTGAAGGGGATTTTTTTAATGCATTTTCTAAAAACTACAGAAAAAGGAAGGGCATTAATACATACTACAAGAAGGGGAGACGGAAAAGTGGGTCTAAGATGCGGTGATCATACAGAATGCTTACAAATATGGCATAAATAGACACTTTCAGTTGTTGACCTTGAAGGTGACAGTTAAATAAGTTGCTTCTAGAAGCTCTGACCCATACTGACTGCTTGGAGTATATTGCTAAAACTCATTTAAATTTCTTTTATGCAAACATCAGGTATCCTCATCATCTCATAACCTTTATGTTAACAATTTCTACCCGTCTGGCTGTTATATTCTGCCCATTTGGCTGTTTAAAAGTTCTTATTAACGAATAGCTACAATTCTCCCAACATCCAAAATTATTTAAATTGAATTACTAAATACAACAGACCTTGGCTTAAATATATTTCTTCCAAAAACACATATCATTTGAAATCTTATATTCAAAAACCTATATGAGCATCAAATTACCTCCCCTTAGACCACCGTTATAATCCCATCAATCTCATATTTTAAAATTAACAGAGCCTAATTTAGTTGAATTTAGTAAAATCCTTTCAAGAAAGCTTCAATATCTCTCCCATTTACAATGCTAACCTGAATCATTATGATATTATTTTTCAGAAAATTCCCAATTACATTTAAATTTCATTTGAACAATCATTATAAGACATCCTCCTTTTCTATATGGACCCTTCACCCCTCTTTTACATAAAACATCCCCCCCCCTTAATCAGAATCTTATCCCAAAAAGTCTTCACTTAAAAGTCTTTTTCCCTCAGTCTTCTTCAGTCAGCAGGCCATATTATTCATATTTTCTGGGAGTCCCTATATAAAGAAAAAAAAATAAAGCTTTCTCCTGAACAATTAAACTGAATAGTAACCTTTCTCTCAGCATTTCATGTGATGTAAATCATTCCTTCTTTTAACGCTGCCCCCTCCCCCCCAAGTATATATATTGTTTTATTTTGTTTTGTTTTCGGGGAGGAGAGTTGCCTCCCCCCCCGGCTATTGGAGGAGGACTTCGTTCCATCACTACCCTGCTTTCATTTCCTGGAGGAGACTCAGTTTCGCTTTAATTCTTATGACGCCATCTGGCGCCGTTTTCAGGATTTATCTTCTTTTTATTTCCAAGTTTCGAAAGTCCCAGATATCTGTCTGTTCATTTCGCTGCCTCTCCTGATTCTCTGCTTTTGTCCATTCCTGTGTTTTTTTTCTTCCCCTTTTTGTTCCATCCTCCCTATATGAGTTCAAAGTTATGTTATTTTTAGAAGTGTAGTTCCCCCCCTCTGTCTATTAAGGGAGGATTTTGCCACCCTTTACAACTCCCATTCACAGAGATATTTACAGTCTCCTTGAAAAGAAAATTTCCGATGCCTGTTGGAGATGTTTACAGATGTATGCACAGTTATTTTATCTTTCGAGGGAGGTTTCCCTCCCCCTGTCTGCTGAGAACGGATTACTCCATACCCTGCAACTGCCATTTCTGGAGATACCAGTAAGTTTTCTAGTTCAATCCTTTCTCTCTTTTCGCTCCGTCCCTTATACCTTTATAAATTTTATTTTTTCCATTGTTATACGAGGGGGGAGTTGCCTCTCCCCTCGCTTCTGGTTTAGGGATAGACTTTGCTTCGCTCTGACCCTTTCAAGGATGTTAACAATCTTTAAAAAGAAAACTTCTGCCGCTTCACTGTAGCCTTTCCCAGCCAGTAATCTTGCTTCACTCTGACCCTTTCCAGCCAGACAGATAATATATCTTTTCAATCAATATTTTTAAAGTCCCAAATGTTTGCTTAAATGCTACTCAGTTCTTAAATCTCAAGAATTCTCCATCACAGTCCCTTCAAGCTCTGTTCATCCAGTAGTAATTATTTCTATCATCAGGGGGCACGGTTACCCCTCCATGCTTGCCAGGATAAACTTTGCTTCTCTCTAGTGCTTCATTTCACTTTTACTCACTCTTCTTCCGTCGATTTATCGATTTTGCCAGTTTGCTTACTTGATATTTGATCACCACTCGCTTGGCCAGTGTGCGTAGCTTAGTCCAATACTGGAACACAGAGGGGAGACCATTGGGGCAAAAGGATGCCTCTACCCCTCAGCAACGAGCTGGGGGGGGTTGGCGAACCTCAACACCCAATGATCCAGGACCCATCCCACAGGCCCTGGGGGGATGCGCACAATCGCACTTCCTCTCTACCTGCTGGTTTGCAGTCTATGTTTCTGGGAGCACCCAGGAGATGTGGCCACCATCAGCCTGCCAAAACCAGAAGCACCCTGCTTGTCTTCATAATATTAATAATGGTTTACTGCTGTGCTACTATTAAATGCTTCTAAATTGCCACCCAGGATAGGGTTGAGAAACTGAGACTAAGACTGGGGATTAGAAAGGAGGAGAGTGAAATGAAGGCAGATCATGAAAGGAACAGAGCAAAATGGAGAAAAGCATGGAAAAGAGGAAAAGAAATTAAAGAAAGAGCAAACGTTTTATTTTCTACAACACACTGACAGAGCTACTTCTTTGCAAGAACTGGCTAGGCAGACAAAACCCACACTGGAACAGAAAAAGATGCAGTTCAAAACCACATTCAACTACCCTGGGCCAACACTGTACTGATTGCAGTGTCACCCCCAAATAGCCATAAAACGGCCATAAATCTATGCAGACAGCCACTATAAAACCAGAGATCAAACAAAGTGAAAGGAGTATGCACTCTGGACACTGCCATAAAATGCAACACTCAAAGTGAAAGTGGCATGCAATGTAGATGGGAATTTCTGTTCCAGTGTGGGTTTGGTATGACAGCGGAGAAAATGCTAGATGCAGATCAGGCCAAAGAGGGAAACAGACAGCCAGAAACCTTGCTAAGAGGGCACAGCCTGGCAATGATGTAGCAGTCATGAGCTGTGCTGGGTGGTCTTGCCTTGCTCCAGTGCTTGCTTGGTTGATGAGTTTAGTGGGATAGTCTCGCTCCTTGTGCTAACCTATGCAGAAAGGCACCCTAAGCAGAAAAGAAGAGCAACTGTGACTTACTGTGCTCTGCTATCCCTGTGCCCCTAGTGGTTGCACAACTTTTTTTAAAAAAAGTAAATGCATTTTATGACTGCAGCAAGATGCTAGGTTCAAGAGCCTTCTAGATGACTCCTACCTACTTTTGTCCCTCCAGTACCCCCTAGTGGCCCTGGTTGAGCATTACAAGCACTGAAACCTGAGAGGCTATTAAAAAACCAGATAATTCTAAAACCTTCAGCTTCCTCCTCATTGTATCTATATTAGGACTAGCTGAAAGAAAACAGTCATGATCAAGCTTTTGAGCTTACTCAGGCAGCACAATAAAAAACTGGGGAGATATCACAGGGTATGGAGAAGTTCTTGCCCATATTTTATAATAATTTAAAAAGTGAACGAAGGAGATGTTACACTGCAATTCTTTGTATGTTTACTCAGAAGACCAACCATCTTCAGTGGGGCTTACTCCCAGGTAAGTGTGCTTAGGTTTGCAGCATGATTATGGCAAAAAATCTGCTGCATTAAAATATGTGGGGGCAAAGACAAAAGGTTGTTCTCCCTTTGAACATATAGAACCAGATGTAATTTGGATTTACCGCTAGTGCTAATTGGTTCACATAATTCTCTTGCAAAGTACGGTAAAAAATAGCACAGAGCTAAGTCCTTAATTAACAAAGCTGGAGATTAATTTTTGGCGGTTCTTTAGATGTAGCGTCAAAATGGATAAAGTTACCTACCTAGTGAGCTGCCCGTCACACACTTAATGGAGCTTTAGTTTTGGAAGCAGGACGTACCCTCCACTCACTAGGTAGAAGGTATATCCAAACTGCTGCTGGGATACATATTTTCAAAGCTGTAGCAGCCTTAACTAGGTTCTCTGCCCCAGTAGACCCAAGTGTGACCTGAAATCTGTTTGGCATGGTCTAACCTTATTTAACATAATAAAAGGTTCTAAAAGTACAGTACTATTGCTTTTAGATTTTTTAAAAATTGGGGTCTTCAAGTACAGTACTGGCTTTCCTAATTCAAAGGTAAATATATATATTTAAATATATATACGGTTTGGGACCAACAAAGAATTGCCCACTCCCTTATGAAAACACCTGACCACTATGGTCATCTTCAAAGGCCCTGCTTTGGGTGCCTCCATCTTCTGACATTAGTTGGGTGGCAACCTGCAAGATGGCTTTCTTGGTCATGGCACCAAAGCTCTGGAACTCTCTACTCAGGGGGATTTGTCTGTTCCCTTCTGCTGCCATCTTCCACCAAACTGTTTCATTTTTGTTTCATTTGGTGTTCCTCAATATTCCTTCCTTCCTTCCTTCCTTCCTTCCTGACCAATGTTTTAATTGTTGCTTTTGTGTGTATTTTAGTTCTGGTTTTAAATGTTTTAATGATTTGTTTTTGTTGGTCTTACTGGTTTTTAAGGTGATTTTATTATGCATGCTTTTTATTTATTTATTTATTTACTTATTGTATTTGTATCCTGCCCATCCCATGAGTGGGCTCAGGGCGGGTCACATCATCTCAAACAATACAGCAAGCTTTAAAACACAATAAAACATTACATTATAAGCATTTAAAATCAGTAATTTGCTAACCACCTTGGTGGCTCTTACCAGGGCAGACAGGGTATAACTTTTGTAAAATCAACCTCAGGAGATAATAAATATGTTTGATTTATTTAACATACTGGCTTGTCAGATAAGAATTGAGGGACCTGGGAAGAAATCTCCACTTACCCATAAAGTTCACTGGGTGATCCTGGCCCTCACATATCTCAGCCTAACTTACTTCACAGAGTTGTTGTGAGAATAAAATGGAAAAGGGAAGAACCATCTGAGCTTCCAGGAATTCCTTGGGGGTAGGTGGGGATTTCTAAAATTTATGCACACTTATAATAAGACTGGAATATTTCTGACTACTACATAATTTTATTTATTTACAAGTATAAACATGTCTGCCTTGAATTATTGGTATGCTTGAATGCTCAAGGAGGAATGAGGAAATTGGATCCACAGCACACTTCTTTAAAAAAGGCAAAACCAGCACAAAATGATCAGCTTCGGGGGGAAAAAAGTGCTCTTCCAAAGCAATATTTGTAGAGTTCTAGAATAAGTTATATTGCACGGGTGTCACACAGGTGGCCTGGGGGCCTAGAACTGGCTTGTCCAGGGCTCTTATCTGGCCCACGAACAACTGGTGTGAGAGAGGGAAGGCAGGAGGCTGCTTGGGGGGAGTAGGCATGCAGGCACACATGTGTGGTCAAAGCTGTCAAGAAATGAAAGGAAATCTCTAGGGGGCAGGGCATGGTATCCCTTGGAAAAAGATGTAGTCTTGCATAGGATTAAATACATTTATTGGTGCTTTTGTGGATTCCCCAGTAAATCAATTGCCTTCACTTCTAGGAATCAATTGCTTTTGTTTGTATTTTGAGTAAAAAAATAATATTGTTAATTGGGTTTGCCTGTGTCATTTATAAACTTTGTATCTCTGCTACCTGGCATTTCACTTTATGGCAGACATAGCCTGGCCTGACAAAGTAACCTTTATGTCAGATCCAGCACTCGTAACAAACGAGTTTGGCACCTCTGCTATACTGTATTAGCTGATGTCAAAAAATGACAGATAATATGAAAAGTAAAGTGAGTAATTCAGGCTGCTTTAGAACACCAGAACCCAATGCAGTGTGCCAGTTTCTTTCCCCTTTGTCAAAAAACATTCCCCACAGACTCCACTGCTATGCTCCAGAATGTTCCCCAGCATTTCAAAGATGGAGGAAAACATTCTGGAACATGGGAACACCTTTCCTCCAGATAGATTGTCAATCGTTTCCTTCATCTGTGGGTGGCAATATCAGTAATATAATACAGGTGCACTGTTAGGAATGAGTAAAAAATCCAATTAGGGACTGGCTAGGAAGCTAATCAAATAAATATTACCACGGCAAAGGTAAACACCACCATGGGACTCATTACAGTATATGACCTTCACAAATCAATGTTTCTAAGGCCCAATTCTCATCTTTCTTTTGTGCCTGAGAACCACCTCTGGGTGTTTCATCTCAAGTACTTTAATAATGTCTGCAAAGAGGAACCAATTAGGTTGGATAAGTGATACCATTCCATTTGTGATGGTGTGAGAATATCCAACCCACTTATTTTAAAATCTTGATTCAGTAATCTGTTTAACAAGGTGTTCAAAAATCCTAAATTTAATGGCTGAATGGACTAAATACTTCACAAGGATTCCTGTTAGGCTTGGCAAACTTTAGCAGGTATTTATTCTAAAGAGTTATGTCACACACACACACACAAAATACTAATGTCCAACCTACATATGACAACAAGAAACTCATGTTATCTGTTTCAACTACATCTAAAGTATTTATGTTTGATCACTTGCCAGTTCAATTTGTTTCCTGTTCATGATTAGGGAGCTGACTGTTCACTGAGCTGTTCAGATGTGTCTCAGCAGATTTGGTTGTGCCTGTTTGTCTGATTAGAGTGTTTTCTCAAATGATCAAACATTTCTTCCTGCTGTTAGAAGGTGCATAATTACGGGGGGGGGGGGAACCTGCTTGAGATTTTTCTGTTGTGACTTACTACTTACATGTTTCTATGTTGCTTCAGGTCTCTGACTAGTGGGTCATTTTAATGACTTGACCATGAGCCTGGGTGTTTCTTTTTTCTGTTAATCAAGAAGTTTTAATAAAGTTTAATTGTTACTTATTACCATGGCATAACCTGGCTCTATTATCACAAGTACAGAGTGTGCATTTATTTATTATCTATTTAAAACATTTATTAGCCATCTTCTTGCCTTACAGGAACTCAAGACAGCTTGCAAGATAAATGGCAATAAAATAAAGTAAAATACATAAAACTATTAATTTAAAATCAATAATTTAAAACTGTTGGTAGACAGAAGAACTAAAATCAAGCAAATGCTGTCACAAACAAAATAGTCTTCACCTGCTTCCTAAAGATCAAGAATTAGGGGGCCAGGCACACCTCCTGAGACATGCTGTTTCACAACTGTGGATTTGCCATGGAAAAAGAAATCTTTTGTGTACCCACCAGATGAGCTTTTCTGGTCAATGGAACAGTCCAGAGGGCCTCTCATTGTGATCTTCGTACCCAGGCAGAAGCATACAGCACTTTGAATTAGGCTCATGAGCAGATCAGAAGCCAATGTAATTGCTGTAATACTGGGGTCTTGTGATCCTGATAACCAACCAAGTCTAGCCAAAGCATTCTGCACTAGCTGCAGTTTCCAACCACCCTTCAAGGGTAGTCCCAAGTAGAGCACCTTCCAGTACTCCAGTCTAGATGTAACAAAGGCATACATCACTGTGGCTAGATCAGACTTGAGCCAAGAACGGATGCAGCTGGTGCACCAGCCTAAGCTGGGCAAAAGCACTGTGAACCATAGTAGGCACCTAATTTTCTCAAGTGACTACTGTGTTGTGAACCTGGCTTTTCAAGGGGAGTGTAACCCTGTCAAAACCAAAAAGGATCTCAAGTCCCTGGTCTGCCTTTCTCCTAATATAGAGCACCTCTGTCTCATCAGGATTAAGTTGCTGCTTGTCTACCCTCATCCAGTCCATTACTGATTTCAAACACCAGATCAAAACAACAAAAGCCTCCTCAGAATTAGGTGGGGAAAGAAAGATACAGCCAGGGATCATCTGCTTGTTGATGACGTCACAGCCCAAATCTCTTGATGACCTCTCCAAGTGGATTCATATAGATATTAAATTGCATGGGGGAACTAAACCCTGCAGAACCCCACAGGCAAAAGAGCAAGAATTCCACAGAACCACCTTCTCAGATTGACTTTCCAAATAGGACTCAAACAACTGTAACAAGGTGCCCCTTATTCCTAGTGCTGAGAAATGGTCCAATAGGATATCATGGTATCAAAGGCCACTGAAAGACTCAGGAGAACTAGCAGGGTCACATACATCCTGTTGAAATCTCAGCAGAGGTCATCAACTGAAGCAATCTTTATTCCATATCCTGACCTAAAGCCAAATTGAAATGGATCCAGAAAATTAGTTACTTCCAGGAGCCCTAGGTGCTGAGAAGTAATGAAGTGCTCTAGAACCTTGCCCAAGAATGGAAGATTAGAGACTGGCCGGAAGTTCTTCAACGCAGTAGAGCCTAGGGAGGTCTTTCCCCATAATAGGACTAATAACTGTATCCTTGAGCAGGGGCGGCATAACTCCCGTTCTCAAAGAAGCATTTACTACTCCCCTTACCCACTTGGCCAGTCTCTCCTGACAGCTCTTATCAGCCAGGAAGAGCAAGTGTCAAGGACACAGGTGGTAGGCCTCACTTCTCCACAGATCCTGTCCATATTCTTGGGCATCACAAAGTGAAAGGTATCCATATAAATCAGACAAGTAGCTGCCCAAGGTACATTATCTGAACATGCATCCACACCAGCATCTAATTCAAAGTGGATTTGGGCAATTTTTTCTACAAAGTAATTAGCAAATTCATCAGAGTACTTTAAATGAATTTTGCAAAAACCTTCATGGCAGTCTGATCAAGAACTGACATTATGTATAACTGAGAAAGCTTTATCAAGGTGAGTTTACCTGGTGATCATGTATTTGCTGAAATTCTCAGAATACCTAATACACAAGGGAGAATAGTAATGCAGTTTATAGTGTGAAAAAAGGTGCTCAATTTTTAGACTCTCACCCATCGCAATATAGTTCTTCTGCACCAAAACTGAACTGACGCAGGAAAAATATGCCTACGGACAGGCACTAAAGAAGGGGGGGAAACAGTAGTGAAGGTTCAGAATGCCCACCCAAACATCTCTTTTGGCCCTTTACATTATATTCTACCACATGCTTTAGATGTGACTGAGGAAGGCCTGCTTTTAAAGTCTACTGCCACCACATATAGTCTAGATACTAGTTTCACCTTATTGTTTAATTTTATGATCTGGTTAATTAGCATGTGATGAACGTTCTATTGGCCTTAAAAACAAACAACCAAAAAAGCTAGACAAATATATTTTAAAGATTCTTTCAGGTGGATAGCCATATTGGTCTACAACAGAAAAGCAAGATTTCAAGGGTATAAGCTTTCAATAGTCAAAACTCCTTTCATAAGATACATGAGCTTTGGCTCTGAAAAGCTTATACCTCTGGAAATCTTGTTTGCCTTTAAGGTGCTACTGCACTTGAATCTTGCATTTTAAAGATTCTTCATCAAGAAACCTGATATGAAATGTACCACAAAGTCATCTTCACTTCCAAGACCACATATAATCATTTTGATTTGTAAACGGTAAAGATTTTGGAAAGCAGCAGAAGTCCGTGTCATAGCTCTTAATTATTAATAGCCTGAGCTATTCCTCATGATGAAACTAATTCTGTTCTGCAATTTTCCACAGTAGATCAGAGCAGACATGATAAATTATTTTTATTTTAACACAAGCCAGGCCTGCAACCCAACTGCTTTCACAATGTATTTTGGAGCAAAACAATTTCACCCTATATTTTAAAAGACTCCTTTAAAGGAACATAAGTACATAAGAGAAGTCAATTTTGGATCAGCTAGTGCTGAGCTTTAAAAAAACAAAACTACTCAGTATTCTGAAAATATTTTGGGCACTAACAAAACAGCCCCATCTCTCCAAGATTTTTTGATATTGCATTTCATCATCAAATCTAATGAGGTAAGGTAGCACCATGATACTGGGCTGCTGAAGGGGGGGGGCTGAAGCCACCATCATGTCCCATCCAGATGAACACCTTTCCAACTCTTTCCCTTTTACTGTAGTTCTGGCTGTAGCCACTAGGGGTGCAGAGAAATCTGGGCACTCTATCGGCAAAGCTGTAGTTAGTGGGTTGCAGCAAGATAAAACAACTTTTTCCTCTCTTTTCCTTAACTTCTCTCCCTCTTTTCTCATTTGATTCTCTCCTTCCACCTAACATTTCAACATCCCTCCCACTTGTTTTCAAGTCTTGGTCTTCGCATCCCTCTCTTGTTTGCTAACAGAATGTACTTAATAGTACTACAGTTGCAAATCATGGTTAATATTATGAACAGAAGGTAGGGTAATATTTCCCAATGATCAAACAAAGTAGTAAAAGGATGCTTCCCCCTCCACCCTTTAAATGCATGGTAATGGAACATGAATATGTTTTAGTGGTTATACATGTGGAATAGAAGTTCATAGAATCATAGAGTTGGAAGGGGCCATACAGACCTTCTAGTCCAACCCCTTGCCCAATGCAGGACCAGCCTAAAGCATCTCTGACAAATATTCATCCATCCTCTTAGAGCTGTTATTATTATTATTGTGTTGGTGGAAGATCTACTAGTAAAGGCTTATTTGCTATATGACAAATGACATATTTTTTAAAAATGTCATTAAGAATTATATTTATAACAAATGTCATACCCAGTCTTTTTCCCAATGGAAACCCAAAGCTGCATTTTTCTCCTGTTCTCCATTGTATCCTCACAACAGCCCTGTGAGGAAGGTCCAGCCAAGGATGTATCACCCATCAACCTTCTATGGCAGACTGGGGATCTGAGTATTTGAGACACATGACAGGTTGCTTAAAAGGTCCCATATTATATGTTGCCTATTATGAAGATAACCTGATTCAGGATGTTCCAATTCCATTCATTTTTGGCACTGCAACTTCCATCATCATTCTGGATTGTGCCCAGTTTTCAAATGTGTAGCATTATTTTCTGATGAGTTCAGCATGCCACAACCAAATCCTTAGCTTCCATTGCAAGCAGCACAAGGTGTGTGGGAGCCCAAGTAGTCCCATGCCTTTCAGTTGTGGCCCCGGAACTCCCACAATCACTCTGAAGCTGGTGGCCAATTTTGAATCATCTGGCTTTATTCCCTGATGATATATGCCTGCCATAAATGGATAGATGTAAAGATGGGCTGATTTTTTAATTATTACAGACTCATGGTAACAGGAACAAAGTGATTTGTTATGATATTTGGTTTTGATCAGGGTCATGGAGGGGCAGGGGCCCATGGTGGCTCTTCGCAGCCCGGCCATGATATTAGCCCGGCCATTACATGATCTCTGACTGACTGGGATTACTAATGTGCCAAGATCAAGAAAGGTCCCATTCTTCTGTCATTTCACAAAATGTGTAAAACAGAAGTGTTCTAGGGGGCATTTTTATAAAGAGACTATAAATATGGAAAATGGAATTCTGCAGGATGAACACTTTATATGAAGGCAATAGTGTTTTTATTTTAACTGCCTGTGGAAAATTTTAGGCAGTATTCCTTCCCTATATTGTTTATTGGATATTTTATACCACATTTATTTTGTTATTCTCTAACTGCGAAATCCAGTTTATGGGCTGTAGCTAGGGTTGCCAACTTCCAAGGTATGGCCTGGAGATCTCCTGGGATTATAACTAACCTCCCTCTAAGCTGTGTTAGTGTTCCCTCTAAGGTGAGTTAATGTGAGCTAGCTCACAGTTTTTTAGCCTCCAGCTCACAGATTTTTGTCTTAGCTCAGGAAGGATGGCTCCAGAGCAAGTTAATTTGTGCAGCAGCCAAATCGCTTGCTCACAACTTTAATGCCAGTAGCTCACAAAGTAGAATTTTTGCTCACAAGACTCCACAGCTTAGAGGGAACATTGACAACAGAGCTCAGTTCTTCTGGAGAAAAAGGGCTGCTTTGGAGGATGGACTCTATGGCATTATACTCTGCTGAGGCTCCTCCCCTCCCCAGGCCCCACCTCCAAATCTCCAGGAATTTCCCAACCCAGACAGGTAATCCTATATAGTACAGTTTTATTCTTTAATTACATAATTCAATTTTATTGCATCGTTTGTTGAGTGTAGAATACTGGTCTTTATCACATTGTTCTTATAATTCTGTAACCCACCTTGAGTTGATTCTCCATGGGAAAGGTGGACAATAAATGAATGAAGGGAAACGAATCTAAGAAAGAGAAACGAAGGAGAAAAATAGCACTAAAACAGCAGCAGCTAGGGAAAACAACTCACCCAAACAATATTAAGAAGTTCTCGATTCTCAGTATTTTTACATGCATTGTACAATGGCTAGTTAAAGTCCAAAAAGAGAAACTGGAGAATTTTTCCAGAGCCCTAAAGAAAATTAGGCATTACTAGTTGCAGTTCTACAGTTTGACAACCAAAAGAGATTTGTCTATTTGTTCTGGGATAGCTGTTTGCTGCTGCGTCTGCGTCATGTGACTGTCGCATAATTAACATCTTTGACCCTGCCAGTCTCTTTCAGAGCTGCAAAGTCATTTACATAGTTATCAATATTAAATGGAACAGCGTGAACCAAGAATATTAAAATGATTACACATTTTTGTACAATCATAAGCTACCCTGGAGAGTAAAAACTTTAATGCAATTTAAAAAAAAAAAAAAAATTCAACACAGAAATGAAGGTTCTCAGAACAAACACCCTGCTGTTTGCAAGAACAGTATTGTATGATTTGAAAGAATATCTCGTTTTTACTTCATGCTATGTATTTTCATCTTGTGGCCTTCCAATCTTCAATTAACTGCATTCACAGTGTGAGCTTATCCACAAACTGAGAAGTCTACTCATCTACAGCAGAAGACTTTTAAGAGCTTTGCTTTTAAGGGCAGGAAGAAGGAGGCTACAACTCAACTCTTCCTGTTGCAGTCCAGGCAATTAGTTTCTAAGGTCTTATTAGGGAAGATTTGCACACAGATGGTGTTACACGTATTTCTATAGCCTGCTGGAACAAGTAGCGCTGACTTCAACCAACTTTGTATAATTCCATCAAGTGAATGTAAACAGGACCACATGAAAGGACAGAGAGAGTCTTGTGCTGAACCAAATGACTGAAGCAAGTGAAGCAATATTTATTTTTTATTTAATCAATTTCTAGACCACCCTCCCCTACGCAGGGCTCAGAGTGGTTAACAACATTCCAACAATACGTTTTAACATTTCAATAAATATGATTTTACATAATCAGATTAATATTTTAGAATAACAACAATCAAAGTGTTTCATATGGCATTTAAACTATTTGTGTCCTTACCCCTTGGAGGGAAGGAGAGATAAAGGAGGGCAGGCTCAGTCCTCAATCATAGGCCTGGAGGAACATCTCTCGTGTTGCAGGCCCGGTGGAACTGCATTAGGTCCCGCAGGGCACAGGTGTCATTAGGCAGAGAGTTCCACCAGGCTAGCGCCAGGGCCAAAAAGGCCGTGGATTTGTTTGAGAACAACCAGATATCCTTCAGGCCAAGGATCACCAGGAGGTTCTCCCCAGAGCACAGCGTTCTTTGGTGTAAATGCCTTAGGGCATTTCTGCCTGTAAATGTGTTTTGTCCCTTTAAGGCGCAGGTCTGGCAAACAGCCGGCTGGCAGTAATTAAGGGCTTTAGATATGCATAAGTAGATTGGAAGAATGTATTGACATTACACGGATGGATACAATGAGTCTCACTAGGAGACCCCAGCTGTAAGGTTGCTAAATGGATTAAATCTTGTGAGTATGGTAGATAACAATCAGTTGTTTGCACAGCCTTGTGTTATAATCTTGTTCATATTAATACTAATAATGGGATTTTATATTTTTACATTATATATAGGATATTTTGATATTTCAACACTATTCTGCTTGACAAAGGTGCACACGAAACGAGATAATATGCATAATCCGTTGTGTGGTGGCGTTTGAATTATATCGAGTAAACTGAAGTTTGGCACAAGGAACTTCTAGTCTGTGGAGACTTTTGTGATGTAACACATCACAATTGTGGTTTTCCTTTCTACTTCCTTCCTGTGATCTCGCTCCTTGGTTTGCAACTTCCAGGTGCTGCCTGGATATTACAGTTGATTCCCAGATGACAGAGTTCAGTTCCCCTGGAGAAAATGGTTGCTTTGGAAGGTGGACTCTATGGAACTATATACCAATGACGTCCCTCTCCTCTCTGCATCCTGCCTTTTCTAGGCTCCATCCCCCAAATGACCAGGTATTTTGTAACCCAGAGCTGTCAACCCTGTTTAATGACGTGTTTTTGTTTGGTTTTGTTTGTTTAGTTTTAATGGTTTTTAAGATGTGTTTTTATTATATATGTTCTTAATCAGTTAGCCACCTTAGTGGCCCTTATCAGGACCAAGCAATCAAATAATCTAAACAGGAAAATATTTCTTTGTTTATGATGGGTGTGGGGATTGTATCACTTTAATTCTCTTGTTTTAATGGGTTTACATCTAGAGAGATACAAATAGGAGAGCCAGAAGCCGCTATGTAGGAAAGCTATTAGTTTGTTTTAATCTTTACCTAAAAGGAGGACTGGATTTTGCTCTCCCTGGAAAATGCATGTTTTATTTGAAACCCGATATGCCCTTTCCAGCTGTGATGATGATGGATTTTACTTCTGGGTAGCATCTTTCTTCTATGGGATAGCATCACTTATAATTTTGTACTCTAATACAGATAGCTAAGTATAACACAAACATATTGTGTCAATGTGTTTCCTGTTTGAGGGGCACTGAAAAGTGTACCTATGTAATGAATGTTGGACTTCTTATACTCCTTCTGTTGAAAATATGCCCCACATGGAGAACACAGCAATAGGTCAACAAGTCACAATGATCTTCTGGAGCAATCTGTTGGCTTTAGGAATAAATAAATGGAGTAAAATTTATATTTGATAATAAAAGATTTAGTACAGAAGATACAAAATGGAGGTCCATGAGTAATCCTGGGAGTGCAGAACAGTTTGAAAATCTCATCCCCAAAAATTCTTGTCTTTCAGGATTTTCTAAACTCTCAGGAATTTCTGCAAGCTTTTCTCTCCTCAGTAGGACTTCATCTCTTTAATCAGATGGTCCCAACATTATAGCCCCTCTGGAAAAATTCAGTTATTATCAGACAGATTTTTAGGTTTGTTTGTTTTGGGGCTAATTTACAAAGCCATGTTTTTTCCTACCAGAATAGTTAGAGAGACATCTCATCCATGGTGGCCAAGTTTTGCTGTTTTTGTCATTCATGAAACAGACTACAACAAGCAGTTGTTACAATTGGCACTCCTAACAAATGATGAGGAACAAAAATGGTCTTTTAGGAGTAAAGCTACAGGCAGGGCTAACCAAAGGGTTTTTGGCAACCTAGGCCAGTCACCAGCAGAGCATGCCCCCCTCCAACTAGCGAAGCCCAGGTAGAGCAGTTGCATCCTGGGCCACTGCACCAAAGTCAGGCAGGTATGGCCCCGGCCCCTGGATGTACCCCAAACTACCACATCCAAACCAGGTATGCATGGCCACAGGTGCATCCTGAGCTACCACACCCAAGTCAGGGTATGCATGGACACATCCTGAACTGGTTGCACCTGAAGAACTGGCCATGCATGGATATAGCCTTCTGGCACTCTCCAAGTAGCCATGCTGAAAGAGCAAGGAGCTGCTGGCCCCCTGACTGCAAGCCAGGTGGGTGGGGAGCCTGGTGGTGGCAGAGCTGGTAGCCACCTGCTCCTCCTCCCTCCCTCCCTCATATGGGTGGGGCAGCGGAAAGCAAGTCTGGCAATCAGGCCCCAGCTCACATGCATCAATCCAAGCAACAGTGTTGGGGCCAAGGGTGCTGCTCAGAGTTACTGCTTGTCTCTCCCGCCACCCGCTCCCCCTGTGCCCTAGGCAATCACTGAGGTCTGCATGTGAGAATTTCAAGCACTGGGCTACAATCCCTGCTCAAAGTGAGAAGGATTAAAACATAAGAAAAAAATCTGAAAACACTGTAATATGAAATCTGAAAACACTGAAATAGGTAAATTGCTTGAGAATGAAAGAGGTGTGAATATTCAGGAAAGCTTATAGCAAAGGATAGCCTATGAGAAATCTTTTTCAACCAGCCAAAAGGGCCTGCACAGCTGAAACATAACATGAAAGCAATTGCTTGAAGAAAACTTATTTAGCTCCCCTCATTCCCAAACATAGCTTTCAAGGTCACTTCAAATTCCCAGCTTCAAGACAAGTTCAGGTTAATGAAGACAAAATTATACATTTAGCAGCTGGAGGGGGAGAATGTACCAACAAGCAAGTCAATCATTGTGCGGGAAAACAATCCATTCAGTAGCTATGGAGTTGTTTTTCCCCCCTACTAGCAAACAACAAGAACTACAATTAAAAAATAGAAAGTAAAAATAGAATAGGTTAAATATGGAGGGAACCATGTCCAAGAAGTTATTTACTTATTTAAAATATTTATAAGTATGCTTTTCTCCACTAAAAACAAAAAATTAACACAATTGAAAGCAACAACCTTTGCATAAAACTGTATCTCAATTGCAAGCCATTAATTCAAGCTCTCCAAGGACCCCCAAGTTTTCTTCTGAACAACTCACTCTTGAGGATCTCCTGAATGCCATAATAAAAACAGGGGCTTTTCATCACAGTCTCATGGCTTTTCTGCATGGGTTTTTCCTGTTGGTTTTGGCCCCGTAGTGCTTTGGTTTATCCCCAGTTTCCACACACATTTTTGTACCTTTAGTTTTCACTTTTTTTTGTTTTGTTTTTGTTTTGTTTGTTATCCCCCATTTTTCTTCTCATTCTTTTGAAACCACTGTTTTCTTCTTCTGAAAGCTGATTGTATGTTCCTCATGAGTAATGTTTGTGTTGATTTTCTTTGTCCCATCCACTCCCTCCCACCTCCAGCCCACTTTTCAATTATTGGACTGTCACCATCATTAAACTACTCCCCCCCCACTGAAGATGAGTGGTTTCAATTTTTTTAAAGTCCCTAAAATATTCACATATTGATGTAGTGTTCTAATGATCATTGAAGCAAGTTCTCTGAATTCTCAGCTTTCATTTTACAAAAAAAGAAAGAAAATCACTAGCCCTTTCCCTTGAGGAGATATAAGGAAAAGGCATATCTCCACCTGTAAAGGAGCTGAAGACTTTTTTTTTAATGAAAGCTGGGAATTCAGAGAACCTTCTTAAACAATCAATACAATACTGCATCCATATATCGATACTTTAGGGCCATTTTAAAAAGGTGTGTGTGTGCTGTGACACCATCAATGACAACACCAATGATGTCAGCACCCTCCCTTGAAAGTCATCATTATGTGTAGAAGAAAATAAGCTGACTTCACAGCTGTGAAAATGCACAGGGAGGGTAGACATGTGAAAGAAGCATGCCCAAACTGATTATAATGCTTGTGGATCAACTGCCAAGAAAATTAGGAGAAAGTTGAGCATGCAGAAAAGGTCTCAGGGAAGATAATTCACAGATTTCACAGAAAGACTAATTCCACAGAAAAAAGCTGAAACTGTTCATACCTGTGCCCATAAAGAGATGGAAAAGAAAAGACGGTGGACCTACTGGAGTCACCCATAGGTTCATAGAAGGAGAGGTGTATATGGTTCTTCATGTATGTGGTTCCCTGGTCGCAAAGGGCCTTAAAAGGTAAGATCCAAACAGGCAACCAATGCAAAGATCTTAAGATCTGGCCAATGTGAGAAAGAATACTAGCTCCACATAGCAGTCATCAAGATTTGAGGTTACACTGGCATAGATAAGTATAATCAGATCATGTGTGTCCAGAAAGGAAAGCAACTTATTAAAAAGTTCAGCTGGGAAAAAATACACTTCTAGCCACTGTACTAACTACTATTCAGTTGTAAGGGCAAGGTCCAGTAGGACTCCAACAGAGACTACCAAAGAAAGACTCACATTATCCAAAAGTAGTAGCACAATCCCATCAAGAAAATCAGCATTACTAAGCAGTATCAACTCTATCTTACCTGAATTCAGTTTTAGTTTGTTCTCTATAAACAATTTAATCACGGCCAGTAAAGCACTAACTGTAGGACAAAGATGGCAACTTCTGTAAGTCTTATTTGAAAAAATATATAACTGGGTGTCATCAGCATATTGAAATGTATAGGTTTAACGGATATTTAAAAAGCATGTGTGGTAACACTGAACCTTATGAAACACCCACAGGATAAATCTCACACAACCTTCTTAATGCAGTAAGTCAACAAAGATATAAACCATTTTGAAGCCATCCCCTGAATCTCCACAGAGATCTACCAATGTTTCAATAATGGAGATTGAGCCACAGCAGCGCGGGAGGCCGGATACCGCTGAATCGGGATCCAGTGTTACATCTACAGTATGCCATCTTTATTTGACTGAAGTATAGATCTTTTTTGAGCACTTTAATTGTAATATGGATTGGATCTTGCTTTTATATGTTTTATATGTCTGGGCACACGTTGCCCCTGAATGTGAGCTGCCCTGAGCCCGTTTGCGGGGGAGGGTGGGATAGAAATGCAATAAATGAAATGAAATGAAACAATGAGTGATCAACCATGCCTAAGTTAGCAGAGAGCTTAAGGAATATTAACAAAGAAACGTTGCCTTTTTATCCTTGTGTACATACAGATTGCCCACCAGATCCAACAAGGCAGTCTCTGTCCCAGATGCAAAGCCAAACTGAAAAGGATCAAGGACAGATGTGTCATCCAGGAGACCCCGGAGCTGATATGCCAGAACAGATCCAATCATTTGCCCTGTGTATGTGTCTGTGTTTACATTTAGTAACTTTAAAAAAAGATTAAGTAACAAAATCTTTAAAGGATGAACTCATAAGAAACAAAAGATACAATCCTGTTGAAAGCAGCTTATGATGTCAATAAGGCTATAGTGCCAGTGAAGGTATGCCAATACGATGCCACACACCATACCGGAAAGGTGCACAGGGCTTCATTAGTGTCTTAAGCCCTTTCAACCTAGATTTGACCCCCCAGCACTGGAATAACATTAAGACGGCATACGGTCACTGAACTCAATGGAAGTACTAAACAAGGCTCCCTCTCCCACAGCTTCCCTTTACCCCAACATTGCTATGATGCAGCTTAAGAGACTTATCACTCACAGCTCTCTTAACCAGTATATAAACCCCTGCCTGGATATCTGCACCTTAGGTAATTGGGACATGCCACAGCCTGCGTGCGGGGAGGGTGGGGTATAAATTGAAATAATAAATAAATAAATAGTAAGCATCAGTGGCCCATGCCATTGACTGGGTCTAACAGAGCAAACTTGCAGTTGTGTTGGGGACTTTGGGAAGGCCTCTCTGGTACTTACTTACATGCAGGTCTTGCCCCCAGGATTTCACAGTTGCAATGCTTTTGCTGTTCCATAGCACCATGCTTCTCTCTACAGTCTTTATTTCCCTGATTTATGTCTGGTTTCAACAACAGGGGAAAATGGAGGACTCCAAATGTGCTATAGCAATTCCTTTCTCTATGTGCCTGTTGTCTGGGTGGTGAGAGGAATGCTCCACCATGTGTGAGGTATAATTCTGTTGTTTTCCCATTCTGAGGCTGCTCAAACTGGGGATGGCTAAAAGATGAAAACCACTTTTCCCTCACCTCTGTGGGACTCAAACTGCTGTTTCCAACAACAGTGCTTTCCCCCACTTTGGTACTGGGGAGGTCACTGGGATTTCCTCCACATGAAGCTTGGGCCAGTCACAGTTCTCTTAGAACTCTCTCAGTCCCACCTACTGCACAAGGTGACTTGTGGGGAGAGGAAGGGAAGTAGATTGTAAACTGCTTTGAGACTTCTTAAAGTAGAGAAAAGAGGGGTTAAAAAAAACCTCTTCTTCACAGTGACACCACAGAAGCTCAGCTTCTTCTATGCTCAGCTAGTATGGAGTTTCTGTTGCCATGCCACTCTGCAGTTGGTGGCTGCTGGCAATGTCACTGTGGACTCCAGTGCTACTTCTACGTTTTCAGTCAGCCTTTTTAAAAAACGTCTTTTCTCTGCTGAGAGAGCCCAGGATAACCAAATAGCTATGCCAACTTCAATGACACAGTGGTGTTATGGAGATCAGACTTTATACAGAAAGCACGAATTCAATAGAGAAATATATTAACCAAAGTTCCCCCAAATTAGTTTAATCTAAATTTCATACTAAATGTTTAGTGCAGTTTAACCATATATATACCTATGCCACCAAATGTACATTACATGATTTCTTGAAGTTGGCAAGTGAAAATTTATCCTAGTGAAATTCTAAGAAAGAACATTTAAAAATTCAAGTATACTATGAACCAAGCACACTCACTTTCTTTCAAGTAAGTATGTGTCATTTTATTGTAGGGTCTGTACAGAGCATAGTATTGAAAAAGAGGGAGACCAATTTACAGTTCCTTCACAGTTCTGAAAAGAACACATGCCCAACCATAGAATGACAGAGCTGAAAATCAATGTTATTAGTGTTTTCACATCATCTCCTACCCTTGAACAAAGGGTGGGGCACCATTGGCGCCAGCGCAGAGGGTTAGGAGCTTGGGAGTGCTCCTGGATGCCACCTTAACAATGAAGGCCCAGGTAGCAGCCACTGCCAAGGCAGCCTTTTACCACCTACGGCTGATTAGGCAGTTGGTTCTGTCATGAAAAGCCATTTTCAAACCCCTTTGTGGCTTTAAGAAAAATCCTGGTTCAGGCTGCAAGAGGCCTACTTCAGTAATTTTCCCTAGAGGCAAAGATAAGAAGAGGCACTGTGACCTTGGTAGATTGTTTTCAGCTGGTACTGAGCTTGTTACTGCCTGGGAAGCAACTAGCCCAATTAAGTGCATTCCAAAGTGATGGAATTATCACCACCTGTGTGTGTTGGAGTAATGGACCTTTAGCTGCAGATAGCTTTTGTGTCTTCTCTAACTAAGATATTATGGGTTGCCATGAAACCATGACAACAGTGAAAAGCTGACATCACTTTTCAAGTCTTTGATTGGTCAAAGGCCTACGCTGGTCAAAGACTCCTTTTTTTCTATAAAATAAGGTTTCATTCTGTGGGATGGTGGTGCCTGGGAACTATGGGGACCTTGTGTGGTCAACAGTTTCTGAGCAACCTTAGTTTTGGGCATTCCATACTGACTCTGCCTGGATAGGTTGTGTTTGGACTATGTTGCTTGTTGGATTACAACACCTCTTGTAACCTGAGAAAGGTAACTCGGTAACTGCCTTGTACGTTTTAGTTAAGCTGGTGATGCTTGGAGTTTCTTGTTTTCATTTCTTCCACTGTTTAAGTCTTGTTTTATAATATGTTTGCACATTAATAAACAAACTATATTTTTTTACTCAGTTGTGGCATTGTGCTCCTTGAACCTCAAAGGCTAAATCCATTGCCTAGACTCTTGACCACTGCCGAAAGTAACTATTTTGTCTGTGAGTTCAGTCTGCCATTCATTCTGCAGGGCTGACCTTTGTGTTTAAGTTCAATAGCCAGTCTGGAAGTTTGGTTTTTTATTCCAGGACTGTGAGGAACCCCATAAAAGACACTGTATGCTTAAGGGCATCTTAGATTCCCTTGAGTAGTTTGTAATTGCTTGACTCTCCGTGGTCCAAAAGATGTCAGACTGGCCATCACTAGAGCCAGGGCCTTTTCAGTGGCGGCTCCACTCTGGTGGAATGAGCTCCTGGAAGACATCAGGGCCCTGCAGGACCTTTTACAGTTCTGCAGGGCCTACAAAATGGAGCTCTCCGACCAGGCTTTGATTAGGAGCCACCACTACGAAATGAGTCATTGGAACGGAACACGCTATGGCCCTTAGGACACAATGCTGGATACTGCCTTCGGACCACTTTATAGGTTGCAATGCTAGATATTGTGTTCTTTTATTGGATTACATCATAGGAACCACCATCTGTATGTACTAGCACTTTATGTAATTGTTGTTTATGTGAATTTTATTGCATTTTATTATTTTATTGTATTTTAATCTGTTTGTATGCTGCCTTGAGCCAGTTTGCCCGGTAAGGCAGGATATAAATTGAAAGTAATAAATAATAATAAAGCAAAGACTTTCAACTGCCTCTCCTCTTTATCCCTGCACTCTTGAATTAACCCTGTTTTGTGTTCAGTTTCCACCTCCAGTGATTCTGAAACCGAACTATATTTCCAACCCTCCTTCTTGGGCTCCTTGTCCCCTCTGTGCCTTCAGTTTAATTTCTCTTCACCTCTCCCCCTAGCTATTAAAGTACAACACCTTTTATACTCCATGGTTCATGTCATTTCCTTCTCCTCTTCCACCCCCTTTCTTCTCTTCTTTCTGTAGACTTTAAAACCAAATAATCTGTAGACTGCACAAGCTTTGATACTTGGGAGTCTTACTGCCTGATCCATGGAAATATAAGCAATGTAACTATTGATTAGGGTTGCCAGACCACCACAGGGGGTGAGGCCCTGCTCAGCTGGCGAGCAGGTGGGGGAAATGGTGCCAAAATGGGGGGGGGGCTGTCAACAGTATCCAACGCGCTGATGTCACTCCCTGTGCATCGCTGAGGGACATCAGATACTCTGGCATTTGGGCAAAACTCTAACCACATCAGTGGCAATGTCAGTGTTGTGTACTCAGGGAAGCCCGCGCACGTGATCGGGCAAAGGAACCCAAGCTTCGCTGCCAGAGAAAATAGCCCGAATGGATCCTAGCATGCACCTATAGGAATGCTAGGATCCTAGGAGGGACCTATGGGTCTAAGGGTTCACTGTAAATATCCAATCACGGGTGTGGGTGTGTATTTGGGTGTGGTGTGAGTTGCGAATATAAGCCGGCCTGTGAGCCGGCAAAGGCATCTCTTGTTCTTCTTCTTAAATAAAGTATGAGCTGAATCACTATGCTTCGCATCAGTCTCAGTACTTTATAGTCAGTGTGTCACCAGTGAGGTTCCCTAAAACCCAGTAAGCCCCCCCCCCAACCAGCCACCAGTTACTGGGGGGACCTAACAACCCTACCACTGACTCAGCCACAACTTAGCACAATAAATTATATTTCTTATTCTTTTTTAAAAAGCATTTGATTAGATCTTCTGGTGTGAATTTGCAAAGCAATCTTTGACCACAGAGATTTTCTTCTTGCCTTCATAAAGAGCACACAAACAATGCCTATTCCAGCAACTGCAGTTAAGTGGTCTGCAACATTTATTGTGCCCCCACTGCCACATTTTTTTACTGCAGGCAATATTTATACACAAGGTACTCAGAGCCATCTGAGACTACTCAAGTAACCCCCAAGAAGAAAACAAATTGCATGAATTAGTTTTAAGTGTTTGTTTTGCATGTTTTCTTTTGTGCTAGAAACATCCAAAATTCCAGCAATTTTGTGTTTTCGAATGGTCCTAGAAACATGGCCTGGGGGAGGAGGTAAAACAGCTTCCCTATCACCTAACATTTAGCTCTCCCTTATTTCTGGTTGTCCCTTGGTTTCAGTGGCATATTCAGAGATTTGAGTGTGTAAGCCATACTAAAGAACTGCCGCCAGGTAAGGTAATGGAGTAAGTCCCAAGCGTGCATTTTGATTTTTTGTGTGGAGACCCTGGGATAATGGCTGGCACCGGCAGCTATTTCAAAATAATTGCATACACGCCTGTCACTCTTTTTATTGCTGAAATTTAATCCAAGATAGTTTCCGTGGAAATTGGAGTGTATAATAAAGCCAACAAAAATGTGCCTCATGAAATATTCTGAAAGCTGGAAAGTGTCTTTAAAAGTACTTAGATTGTAACCGCCATAGCACTATATCAAGTCTCCAGCCAGAGATAAGCTTCCAACTGTCTAAAGCTGTATAAATCCCTTGCCAGCCTTCTGGAATAAGTCATTAGGCAAAGCTACTTCTCCAAGTTTAATGTCAGTATAACACCAAAAAAGTAAGAAGTCTTGCTACTCAACTCTGCTCACACACATAGTTATACTAAGGTGTTAAAATGAACAGTGAATACCCTCTGTCCTAAACAAATACAGCAGCTTGGTAAATTTGAATTATAATACAGAATTACATAAATTTTTCCCAGATTGATTTTCCCCAGCCCATTTACAGATTTTAACCAAGAGTTAGCCTGCTTTTTGAACTATGGCTAAACTGATAAATATAGCAGCTCATGCTAGGCAGGGTGATAGCTCTCACAAGAACTAAGTAACATACCAACATCCCTCAAGCAGCTTTGCGCACAGATCTTCCCCAAACAAACGGTCTCACAGGTATTGTCTAAGATAGTCCATTCCATTTTCTGTGCAGTGAAATGGTTTAGTGCAAAGGATTATTGTTTCTTACCCCCCACACACACACTTATTTGAAAGCTCTAGAAATGGGGAATCCTTAGCCTTTCCAATCAATCTGCACAAACTGCTCAAGTGTCTCCAGTGTTCTAAACTGTGGATATCAGTTGAAAGCCCTGGTTCTTTCTGGCTTATTTAGTCCCTATTTGCCTGAAATGAAGCCTAGGATGTCCCCCCACAAACACTGTCAACAAAAACAGATGACTGTCTTAAATATGACTAATGGTTGTAGTTTCTAGTCTAGTCATACCTTTTATCAGCATACTCAAACATAGTGCAAAACAGTAACAATCAAAATATGCAGTTCAAGATTAAGAACAATAAGTTAATATATAGACTATATATACACACACATCTATAATTCATGGTTGTAGTTATGTAGAGTAATAAAACCCTTTGGTATATGACATTTTTTATAGAAGGATCATTTTACAATCAAGGTCTCTTCCTCTGGGGTAAATATAATAATTGGTAGTATATGGGGACATATGCTTTAATTTTGACCTTGCAAGTACAACTATTAGACAGATGTATTTGCAAGGTTAAAAAACTTGCAAATTGTGCTTTTATGGTTAAATAACACATGCACATGCAAGGGACTCCCATGGAGGACATCTCATTTTCCCTCCCCCACTGTTTCCTCTCTCTGTTCCCTGAAAGCCTCCATAGGCACTGTACTGCTACTGCTTCACTCTCTTCTACCCGCCCCTCAGCCAGCCTATTTTTATGTTCTCCTCCCCGTCTTCAGTTTTTCCTCCTTACCTACCTCAGCAGCCTCATCCAGGAAAAAGTCTGGCCAAGTTGTGCAGTGCCAGTCACCAGGCCAGGCACAGTTGAGCGGTAGAATCCTCATTTTTCCCTGCACCTCCTCCCCACACGATTTTCTCTTTCCCTCATACTGGCAACTTCCATATCCCCATCTTTTCCTGCTTCCTGTCCTCCTTCCCACCCACCAACTAACCTACCTTTTATCTGCCCCCCCTCCATCTTCAGCTATTTTTATTATTGATTTACATCATTTATCTCCCGCCTTTCTCCACAATGGGGACCAAAAAGATCTTACATCATTATCCTCTCCTCCATTTTTCCTCACAACAACCCTGTGAGATACGTTTGGCTGTGAATGTGCGACTGACCCAAGGTTTCCCAGATCCTAGTCTAAACCTTGTAACCACTGCGTCACACTGGCTTTTTTGGGATAGCTGCTGATGAGCAATAACAAACAGCCAGGTTTGTTATTGCTCTGATAAATCCTGCTTCAAAGGCAAGAATGGCCCTGAAAAGGCCTCTGCGTTTTACTGACAGAAATCAAGGTTGGAAGGCTGGGGGCACTGATGTGGTTGTTGGGCCCATGGACTGCCACTAGGGGTCTGTGGCCAGAGTCCCTGAGCATGGCTCCTAACACAATACGGGCCAAGGATCTTAGTCCACCAATAAGGAGTTTGGTGCAGAGATTCAAACCCCCCAATAGGACTGTGGGTGTGTCTGGGGTGAGTGTATATATTTGGCTGCTGCTGGCCCTTTCTTGTCTTGTGTGTGTATCCAATAAACCAGTATTGTTCAGCATGTCATAGTCCGCCTCTCCATGCAGCAAACCCAGGATTTTTCAATGGTTGCCTAGGAATGGCTGCAATGGCCACTGAGTTTATTAAAGCTATAGGCACTGCTACTGGGGGACTTTTAGTTTTTAATTGGCTATTGAATAGCATTACAATGTTGTAACAAAAAGTATCAACTTCTCTGAATTCCCAGATTTCTTTTTTAAGTAAATCTGTGGTTCCTTTAGCAGAGATATCAGAAAAAAGACAACAGAAAGGGAAACAGGCTTACTTTTTTCCCAGTGAAAGCTGGGAATTCAGAGAACCTGATAAACAGATATTTATAGTGGAACACCTAAATTAAACTCTGCTGATGCTCATGTTTGGGTCAAATGACAGCTGCAAGGGACAGGGACAGGGAAACTACCGCAAAACCTGCCATGTGGAAGCCTTATTGCAGGGGTCCTCAAACTACGGCCCGCGGGCCACATGCGGCCCGCGGAGGACACTTATGCGGCCCGCCGAGTGTTTTGCCGGCCCCCCAAAGCCCCCCCGCCTCTTTCTTCCTCCAGCAGCCCTGGGCTGCAAGAGCGCCCAGGAGCTGAGGAGGAGGAAGGGCGAGCAGGCTGGTCGTGGGGGAGGGGCGAACGCGGCGGCGGGGCAGCAGGCTGGTGGGGGGGGGAGCAGGAGTCTTTTTGGGGGGAGCGCACAGGAGCGCAGCTCCGGGAGCTCAGGAGCCAGGCCCCGCCCCCAGCCGGCGTCCCGGAGAGTCTTTCAGGCAGCCGCATGTCAATTTCAGCTCCATTATATCCTATGGGCCATTGAAGTCAATGGTGAAAACATAGGGTATATTCTGGGGGCTGGAGGGGAGGGGTTTGAGGGAGAGGCTCCAAACTCACAGGGTAGCTGATGGAGCCTCTCCCCAAGATACCCACCAAGTTTCAAGAACATTGGACCAGGGGTCCAATTCTATGGGCCCCCAAACAGGTTGCCTCTATTCCCTCCATTGTTCTCTATGGTGGGAAAAAAAGTTATTTTTTTCCCACCATAGAGAACAATGGAGGGAATAGGGGCAACCTGTTTAGGGACCCATAGAATTGGACCCCTTGATACAATGTTCTTGAAACTTGGTGGGTATCTTGGGGAGAGGTTCCACCAGCTACCCTGTGAGTTTGGTGCCTCTCCTCAAACCCCTCCCTTCCAGCCCCCAGAATATACCCTATGTTTTCACCATTGACATCAATGGCCCATAGGATATAATGGGGCCGAATTGCCGCCAAATTTCTTTCATTCCCTCCTTTCCTTCTCTCTTTTTCCTCTTTCCCTCCTTCTTCTCTTCTCTCTTTCTTTCTTTCCCACATTCTTCTCTTCTCTTTTTTCCTCCTTTCCATGTTTCCCTCCTTCTTCCCTCTCTTTCTTTCCCTCCCCTTTCCTTCTCTTCCTTTCCCTCTTTCCTTCTTTCTAGTCTCTCTCTTTCCTTCCCTCTTTCCTCCTTCTGTGGCCCAACTCTAGTGAGAAGGAGTTTAAACTTTAAACCCCTTCTCTCTTAGCTCCCCCACCCAGACCAGCTGGGGAAGGGAAGGAGAGGCTTTTGAAGATGCCTCCCCCTTTTGCTTCCCCTTCTGACATCACTTCCGGTGATGTCAGGAGGCGTGGCATATGCTAATAGCCTAATAGCTCATTAGCATACCATATGCTAATGAGCTCCTGCAGCTGTTTTTCTACGAAAAGACCCCTGGGAGGGAGCAAACGTGGCAGCGGGGCGAGCAGGCTGGTGGGGGGGAGGGGCGAATGCGGCGGCCCTCCAACGGTCTGAGGGACAGTGAACTGGCCCCCTGTTTAAAAAGTTTGAGGACCCCTGCCTTATTGTATCAGCAGCTGAAGCAACAATGGGAAAACCATAGTTACAAACCTGTCACTGTGTGAAAAGCACCTTGGTAAAACAGTGCCGCTACAAGGTAGGATAGCATGCAGCTGTAGTTTACAAACACACACTTATACTACCCCACTTCAAGTAACACATTTTGATCTAAAAAACCCCTCTAACTGTACTAAATTTGATTTAATAAAAACCACAGCAAAAGCATGCTGCTTTAGTGCTACTTTTGGTAGGACATGTTAGACACGGTGTTCCTTCCTGTGTGCATGAAATCTTCAAAACTATGCACCTTTCACATTACTGTGCCCTTCATGTTTTTAAGCTCTCTTTCTCACAGTATGGAGAACATCCTTATCTACAAATTAAGTATTCTGACAGTGTTATCACTCAGTGGGGCTGCTCTTCCCTGCTGTATATATGAGGCAGATGTTTATTCTTAGACGAATGAGAATTTACTTCTGGATATAAATACAAGGTTTTCACCATGTCTAGCTCAAGGAATATATTTAACAAGACAATGGCTGGACTAACCAATGCTTTCTCTTTTCTGAGCAAGTACATTCTTGCAAGAGAGAGGAGTGTGTACCCCATAGATAACAGGACCTCACTGTCAACATTCATCAGTTTTTCTTCTTTATAGAAATTGCTGTTTTACTTGACAGCCTCTTCGAAGAAATTTATATAAAACTGAAGGTTCAACAGGGTATGTTAAATAATCTATTTTTCTGATATTAAACATGATTCATACAAACAAACAAAAAAGCATTCTGCAGGAAACTCTCTATTATGATCCTGGAAATCATTTCTACTAAATTATAAGTTATGCCTTTTGTGCTTTTTCAGCCAGTCACTTAAGAAGACAATTTGTCAGGCAATCAATTATTTATTTAGATGTTTATCCTGCTTGTTTCAAGATCCTGGTGATGAATAACAAACATTTAAAACAAAATAAAGTCTATGGAATAAAAAGCATACTGAAGTATAAAACAAGTACAGTGAACGTCATGCTGGCTTACTGCATGTATTCTGAGGGTGTATGACAAAAATAAATCAACAATGACTCACTTTTCTCCTCAAATTATACATTCCTAAGCAAGCCACCACTGTATTTCACCTAAAGCAAAATGCAAGTGGAATTCGGAGAATCCTGCTTGGCAAACAGAAGGATAGAGTACACTACAGTCAGACAACTGCCCCTTCCCTCAAAGCGAATGAAACGTCCTTCAAGACCAGTTTTTCCAGTGTATATTGTAGCGAATACTGTGGTTTAACAGGCTGGGACTTAATTCTCTACATTGGAAACAACATACTGGCTTGAATCTTGCCAGTCCACTCAACAAAGATTCAAACCTTCCTCTTGCCAAAAGAGCCTTCCTCCAACGGAAGGAGCTCTTCCTGGAAGGAGTCACTTCTGTCAGAGCTCCTCAGGCTGGAAGAAAGTTTCAAAGTTTTCAGAGTGGACTGGTGGGATGAAAGCCACCATCAGCTGACTTCTAGCTCTCTCAAGATGACCAAGAAAACTTGTGTATTTTAAATTTGCCCTCCTTCTGAAGGAAGAGATTTGTAGCTGGGGTGTGAGTGTGTTAAATCTCAAGTCTCTTCTGTGGCACATAGCATTTTTTTATCAGCTTTGACTGGTACACTGGCTACAGCTCTTCTACCGCTCTTTATCAAAAAGCAAGAACTGGCCTTGGTGATCCAGTCTTTGATCACATCTCGGCTGGATTACAGTCACGTCCTTCACACAGGACTGCTTTTGTTTAGAAACTTCAATTGGTTCAAAATGCACCATCCAGGCTACTGTTGGTGGATAGACCAAACCTGTGCACAAAGGTTTGCAATAGCTGCTCATCTGGTTCCAGTCACATGTCAAAATGCTGGTTCTTTCTTTTTGGGGTCTGGGATACTTGAAGAACCACTTATTTTGTACCATCCAGCCCTCTAGTTATGATTTTCCTCCCAAGTCCTGCTCTGTGCCCAACTGCAGAGGTAAGGTGGATGGCAACCAGAAGCAGGGCCTTTTAGCATTCCTACTTCATCTTCATAATGCCCACCCCCTTCAGACTTACCTGGTAATTGCCATACTGTACTTTAAATGCCAGGGGAAAGCTTTTTAACAGAGTGGTTTCATCTTTATAACCAGTTTTTATGGTCTGCTTCTATCCTGTTTCATAAATGTCCTTTTTATACTGTTTGATGCTATCGCAATCTTGCCCTCTTCCCACCCTCCCACACAGGATTTTCCTTTTTGTTTCTTCTTTCTTGCCGAGCAGCCCCTATATCTATTTTCTTATTTGCTGGTTTATGGCTGTCCCACTCTGCCATGTTATTATATATTTTGATGCTGGCCCAGGCCAGGGACTTGAAGAAAGAGACAAAATCACCTTCTCATATTTTACTCCTGTAATGGCACATGAGAGGCTTTTGTAAGTTCAAAATAAACAAATTATTTTATTTAACTTGGAGGGGAAAGGGTCAGGTGGAGTCAAGGGTAGGATGTATGGGGTGAACTGATAATAGAACTGAGGTAATCACACTAAATTCAGATAATATGTTGCCAACAAGTAGGTGTTTTTGCTTTTCAACAAGGTCTTTGAAACTTTGAGGAGTGAGGCTTTCTTTTCAGTTTCAGTTTAACTCATAAGCATAGGTTTATGAGTTTCACTGACACTTCATGTTTAGGAGGCAGGAATGTACAACCAAGTTCCCAAAATCCTTCTCTATACACGGACCATGGATCACTCCTCATTTTAGAGTATTTCCCTTTCCACTAGGCAAGGATTACTTCTCTTGACTAGACGCTCTGTCCCTTTCTGGCTTGAATGGGGATCCACTGTGATCCACTCACTCCTTCAGCCTCTTTCCCAGTCCTCAGTCAAGGCTAAACTCTCTCTCCTTCAACTATCATTTCCCAACTGTCATTTCTTCAGTGACGCTCAACAGAATTCCATTTGAACTGCCTGTCATTCAAAGGTTCTCAGACTCTGCTAGAACGTTAACCCTTAACTGTCCATCACAGATGCCATTTTACATCCTGCCTTGTTTTTACTGGTTGCTTATGATTTGTAATTTTTTTAAAAATAGTTTATTTATGATAAATAAAACTAACAGACAAATTTCTGAAACACAAACTACAAAGCTATTATAAAAAACCAAGTATACAAGCTCAAAATTAACTTCTCATTCTAGACAGGAAAGCATTCCATTTTCCAAACTTATCAGACATTTGGCCATGTAGTAGACAAGTTAGTTTATACAGATGAATACATTCTATTAATTTCTCTAATCAATCCACTTTCTTTGGAATTATGTTCTTTTTCCAATTCTGAGCAAAAATTAGCCTGGCAGATGTTATGGCATTAAAAACAAATTCACGAACATCTTTAAAAGGGAATTCTACATGATTTAACAACAAAAAAAACAACCCTTAAGGGATAATAGTACCTCTTTCCTTATACTCTTAGAGATAACTGCAGTGATCTTATTCCATAACTCTGCTGCTCTCCTACACTCCCACCAGATATGTATAAAATTGGCATTGGTAGCCCCACATACCCAACTATGCCCATGAGCCCACTGGCATATTTTTGCTAATTTATAGGGATATAGGTGACACATATACCATTTTTATTAAATTTTCTTTGGCAGAAATGTTTGCTGAGAAATATAAACTGCTTCTTAACACTGATGCCCAAACCTCTGAGCTTATTGGGGCTTTCAAATATTTTGTCCAAAGTTTTACAAACAATTTCTGCCATTTACTATCAACATCTAATAGAAAATTATATATTTTAGAGAATATATTCCTTTCATCATTTATAGCTAATTTTTCAAAACTTGTTAATTGGGTTCTTATTTCATCTTTACATAGTAAAGTTTGTAGAAGACTTTTAACCTGTAGATACTGTAGCCAAGAGATTTGCCCATTGCTTTAAAGATGATATTTCTGCAAATGTAACTGTTTGCCCATCAGGGATTAGGGATTTATAATCAAACACCTTCAGATCTTCCCAGATTTTAAAATTTCTTTCTCTGGCAGCTTGGCTAAACTCTTTAAATCTTATAACAGAAGCCAGTGGTGATATTTCAGCAGCTAATTTTGGTCTGACCTTTATCCAGGCATTTTCTAAGGCATTGATAACAAAATTACCCTTAGCATATTAACTATTTTTATCTTTTTTTATGCAACCAAATTCAGACTCTCAAAGGTATTGACACAAAAGATAGTTCAACTAGAGCAGAGGTGTCTAACTCATTGGTTACGAGGGCCAGATCTGACATAATGTCACTTTGTTGGGCCAGGCCATGTATTCCACCAGAGATATAAATTTTATAAAGATAATTTCAGATGCTGAATGGCAATATTAGGCTTGATTGGATTAAGTGTGATATACAGAGGGGTAGTAGGGGTGGAGTTATCAGCATTGGTAATGAGATAGGAAACCTAGGTCTCAGTTTGGTCCAGGAGGATGCAAAGAATAAATGGAAATAAGTCTACAGAAGTGAGCAGTGACTCATGAAAGTTCATCCCCTGCCACAAATTAGCCGTTAAGATGCTTTTGGACTATTGCTCTTTTCTACTGCTACAGAAAGACTAACAACGCTTCCCATCTTGATCTATCTAAAGAAGTAAGCAGTGAATAACATAAGCTCATACCATAACTTACCACAGATATTGTTAGTCTTTAAGGTGCTACTGGACTCTTAGTCTTTCTACTGCTATTAGAAACCACAACATTCAAAAACCAATGGGGGGACATTTTAACTTTCTAGGACATTCAGTTGCTGACCTAAAAGTAGCAGCTCTCTTACACAGGAATTTCAAAGGAAGATTAGAAAGACTGCTGAATTGCAACTGATAATGAAGATAAATACATCCTCCTGAACTAAACTGAGACCTAGGTTTCTTCTCTTTTTGCCAATGGCTACTCTTGTCTTTTGGCATCTAAAATCACTTCACTCTCCAAGATATAAGGACATATGGACTCACATTCTAGCTGTATCTGAAGAAGTGAACAGTGACTCATGAAAGCTCATGCCCTGCCACAAATTTTGCTAGTTTTTAAGGTGCTACTGGACTCTTGCTCCCTTCCACGAATAAGGATTGCAAGCTGTGCTGTTAGGTCCCCATCTGTTAGAACTGAAAATATCTCCCCCCCCCCCGGCTCTCTCTGGCTCTTTCACTCCCCCTCCCTCCCTCTCTCCCCTCACCCCCAAAGAAGTGTGTGCACACATAAAAGCTTATACCTGGAACAAAACTTTGTTGATCTCTCTCTTTCTGGCTCTTTCCCTCCCCTCCCCTTTCCTCCCAAAGGAGGAAGGGGAGAGGGAGAAGCCCTCAGCCAATTGAGGGAAGGGAGGCTTGGCTTTCTTCTCTCCTCTGCAAAGCAGAAAGCAGGAGAGGAGAGACCTGGGCAAAAGCAAGCTGCGATGCAGGAACAAGGAAGCAGGAACAGGAAGTAGGAAGCAGACAAGAGCCAGTTGCTTGTGGGCTGGACAGGAGTCCTGCAGGGGCCAGTTCCGGCCTTCGGACTGTATGTTTGACACCCATGAACAAGAGTCACTGTTATGTCTTTAAATTCTTTTATCCATTTAATTATCCAGCCTATTCTAGCTGAATAGTAATACTTATGAACATTGGAAATTCCCAAGCTCTCTCTTTATGTTCTTATCCTGGGCATCTTGAAAATTTGTCCTATGTCTCTTATAATTCCAGATAAAGTTAGGCAAACATTTTTGTATGTTTTTAAACTCTGGTTCCTGTATCAATACAGGAACATTACAAAACAAAAAATTCAGTTTAGGAAGTATTGACATTTTAATTACATTTATCTTACCTAGCAACATTAGCTTTAACTGCAACCAGGTGGATAATAGGTTTTTAATTTCCTTCATGACTTCCTCAAAGTTCAAGCAATATAGATTTTTAGTGCTTTTTTGGGATATAAATACCAAGATATTTAACAATGCTGGTTCGTTTAACCTTTTTTTAACAAGCCACATACATAATAATCACTTTCTTTAACATTATACAGAAGAGCCTTGGTTTTAGCAACATTAATTCTGTAACCAGAAATATTTCCTCTAATGTTCTGCTCAAATTCTTAATATTAGTTAAAAACATTACAATATCATCAGCATATACATTTAGTTTGTAACAATACTCATTTATAGTTATTCACTTTATATTAGGTGTTTGATGGATTAAAACTGCAAAGGTTTCCAGATAAACAGTGTATAATATTGCTGATAGAGGGCACCCTTGTCTTACTCTTCTCTTTATAGCAAACTGTTGGGAGAGATCCCTACGTATACACAATCTGGTGGTAGTGATTGATAATGTTTCTACTTTATGATTTTAATGTTATTTTATTTTTGTGAGGAGCCTTAAGCCGGTCTCTAGAGAGGCAACATATAATAGAGGTAGAGAGAAGCAATGGGAAAAGGTATTGGAAAGGAAGGGTATAGAGATATGGACATGCTTGGTCCCCTTCCAACCTTTGTCCCATCCTGAGGCATGTCAGCTGTGAGGCTAGGAAAACATAACCTGTTGTGTAATGCCAGGTCCATTAATAAAACCAATAGTCTCCAAAATTATTTTGCGGAGCAGCAAGTGGACCTGGCATGCATGACCAAGACCAGGATTAGGGAGGGTGAAACAGATGCCTTAAAAAAGCTCCCCCCCCCAAGGTTCTCAGTCCTTCATGAGCCCCGGACACTAGGGATGGGAATCGATATTCATCCAAGGGTCATTTCCTTTCAGGTTGCTCCCTACACCAAAGATCACCAGTATTGATTGTGTTGGCTTTACATGGGATGCTAAGGAGAGATTGGCTGTCTGCCTGGTGTACCAACTGCCTACTGCAGCTACAGACAGGCTGCTGGGCCTGCTAGAGGCAGTGGCTGGCTGGGCCTTGGAGATTCTGAGATTAATAATTCTCGGGGACTTCAATGTCCATGCTGATGTGGTTACTTCTAGTCAGGCCATGGACCTAGTGTCATTAATGGCAGCACAGGGACTCCCCAGATTGCAAGAGGTCCCACTCACCAAGCAGGCCACCCACTGGACTTGATCTTTGGCACGGGGATAAATATATTTTTTAAACACATTTTTATTAGTTTCACAGAAAAGTACTACAGAAAAAAGAGAGAAATAAGAAACAGAACAGAAATATCTAACAAAATAGATACTACACTCTTACATCAGCTTTGATATACAATGTAATTATAGAATCTTGACTCTTTTTAGCCATGACTGTGATGTTTTTTGTTTAAAGGCATAATTTAAGTTCTCCAAGATAGTTTTGCATCCACTTATAAAATCTCACCCATTTTCTTTCAAAAGTTCCTTCTTGATATTGATATGATTGCCACTGATAGGATGTCATGGTCAGATCATTATGCCCGGAAGGCCAGACTAGTCAATGAGCTAATTTATGCTTGCCCATGGAGACTAAAAGATCCCACAGGATTCCAGAATGTCATGCGGGATCTGATGCCTCCTGGCATAGGTGTCAACTTCAGGGGGGCTTGAGGGCTGAGGCTACCTCCGAAATTTTCCAGGGGTGACTGAGCCCCCACCGGGCAACCAGGCTCACAAGCTTTGCCACTACCACCCCATGCCACCCCCAACCCATTTTGAAAGCGGAGGGGTTTTTCCCTCTGCTTTCTGAGACTTCAGGTGGGGTGACAGGAAATTCAGGGCTTGCTTCCTGAAAGCTAAGCCCCACTCCCAGCTTCCAGAAACCCTCAGTTGGGCCTGGTGGAGCTGGGGGCTGCACATGTTTTCAGTGCTTTCAGCTTTCTCGAGCAGAAAGGTAAGAAGCTGTCCTGGGGCTCCAGCAAGGGTGGGGGGGATGTTTTCAGGGGTGGGGTGGTGGGCACTAGGCAGAGAGTGCCTAGGCTGGCTGGCTGAGGCCAGCCTCAGGGTGGCTGGGTGCCTGAGCACCTTTCCTGCGGACTTGTGCTACTGCTGTTGTTTTCTCGCTCCCTGCAAGGCTTGCCTTGCAGAGAGCCATGCAAGGAGGTTGGGAGGGGAAGCTGGTATCCTTGGAGGATTGCCGGCCTCGGGGAGGCTGGGCACCCTGCACTCTTGTTCTTCTAGGGTTTTTCCTCTCTCCCTGCAAGGCTTGCCTTTCAGAGCCGTGCAGGGAGGTCGGGAGGTGGGGGAAATGGGGAGGGAGGCTGGCATCTATGGAGGTTTGCCCACCTTGGGGCAGCTGGACTCTTGGGCACCTTTCCTGCAGCCTCGTGCCACTGCTGTTGTTCTCCCATTCCCCGCAAGGTTTGCCTTGCAGAGAGCCATGAGAGGAGGTTGGGGGGGAGGCCGGCATCCATGGAGGATTGCCAGCCTTGGGACAGCTGGGCGCCCTGCGCCCTTGTTCTTCTGTTTCACCACACACACAAGGCTTGCCTTGTAGAGCCATACAGGGAGGTCGGGAGGGGGGGAGGCTGGCATCCATGGAGGATCTCTGGGCGGCTGGGTGCCCAGGCACCTTTCCTGCAGCCTTGTGCCGCTGCTGTTGTTTTTCCGCTCCCGAGTTCGCTACTTAACCAGAGCCCTTTATTTCCTCCAAGAGGAGACTCTTCTGAGTTCTTTGTTGGGCTCCACCCCTTCCCTTGACAGAGAGAGGATATTAGGAAAGCCAGGAATCAACAGTTTACAATCACTGAAATTGAGGGGGAGGAGGGCAGGTGAAACCTCGAAGAGTTTAAATGCATACATTCAAGACCAACTCTCCCCTGAACTCCTGGATAAATTATGGAGAGGGATTTCTATTTTCTTTCTTTTCATTTCTCCCCTCCCTCCCTCCCCCTTCTTTCCTTCCTTCCTTCCTTCCTTCCTCTCTTCCCATCTATTTGCTTTCTTTCCACCTCTCGCCTCCCTTGTTAAAACATTCCTAGTTAGGGTTGCCAGGTTCCCCCTGTCCACCTCTGGGGGATGCGGGGGGAGGGGTGGCCCAATACAGGTTGGGTAACTCCTGGAGATTTGGGGATGGAGCCTGGGGAGGACTGGGACCTCAGTGGGGTACAATGCCATAGAGTCCACCCTCCAGAACATCCATTTTCTTCAGGGAAACTAATTTTTGTAGTCTGCAAATGAGCTGTAATTCCAGGGGATCCCCAGGTCCCACCTGGAGGCTGGCACCCCTAGCTCCAGTGCTGAAACTGGAAACTCTGGTCCTTCTGTGAGAGATGGTGGATGCAGACCGCTGACATTGGCTTGCATCTGCTGAATCACCCTGCTTCATATAGGATGCACAACAGCCAGGTGGAGGAGGGGAGGGGTGTATTTTACTTAGGTGTATATATCCTTGACTGAGAACAGTTCTTGTTTTTTTCATGGTAGTGGGGGGTGGGCTGCTCTTCTTTTAATCTCAAATTGTAAATGCATCTGCATGAACAAGATGGGGGGGGGGCATGCAGATCAGAGGCCTTTTAAAATTTCCTTTTGATCTGTGTGCAGCCCAGAGAGAACACTGGTAAGAGATGTGCACTCTATGTTCATGCTCTTCATTTTGCTGTTACTTAAAATGGTGTGGTAGTTCCAAAGGGCAACCAACTGGGATGTACTAAAAGGAATGACAAGATTGCCCATTGGAAATAATGGGAAAGCCCTGAAAGCCCATTGGAGATAATGGGATCTAGGAATGCCAATTGACTTGCATGGGCTCTGCTGAAATACACTGCAGCCCAAAAAAAGTTGCAAAGAAAATGCAGAATGGTTTTTCCAATAAGGTTTTTGGGCCCAGATAGGTTATTCTAGGACTGTAATGACAGTTCCCAGAGTGGAAAAGCAGTCCCTAGCAATAGAATCTGTGCTGCATTTTAAGGTGGAATTTCTAAACAGTGTGCTAAGAAGGCACCTGTTCCTGGGGTTAGCCCAACCCAGGGGCATTGCTAGGGGGTTCCCAGGCCACCCTAATTTTCTGGGGAGCCCCTCCCTAAATGCCATATAATTCCACCTCCATAGATAGTGACAATGGCCTGTGATGTCACTGGCTCCTCCCTATGATGTCATTGGGTCCCAGTTCTTTTAATGACTTATCAATGCCTCTGGCCCAGCCCCAGCCCCCCCGGGAAATGGCAAAGTCTACGCCCTTGCCTCCTGGTGACTCATTGGAGGCACTGGTAGAGGATTAGAATGCCTGTCTCTCTGAAGCAATCAATGAGATCACCCCCCAATACCCTCTTCATTTTATTTATTTATTTAATTTATTTATTTGACTTATATCCTGCCCTCTCTGCAAGGCAGGGCAGCTTACGAAACTGTATAAAACAACTAAAACAGGAAATTCATAAAATCACAACAATATAATTGAAAAGTACTGGGTTCGCTGCATGGAGAGGTGGACTATGACATGCTGAACAATACTGGTTTATTGGATACTCGTACAAGACAAGAACTGGCCGGCAGCAGCCAACTATATACACCCACACCAGACACACCCACAGTCCTATTGGGGGGTTTGAATCTCCCACCAAACTCCCTATTGGTGGACTAAAAGGTGGACTAGGATCCTTGGCCCCTACTGTGTTAGGAGCCAAACATAGGGACTCTGGCTGCAGACCCCTAGTGGTGGTCCATGGACACAACACCCCTCCCCCATAGTTCAAACCCAGCCTATGTAACATAGTCCTGCAAGTAAGCTGGTGGCCGACGTTCTCACAAGGAACACTGGGGTGCCGGAACGGGGGCGTCCTGGATCGGTGCTGGGTCCTCCGCCACCTGGATACTTGGTGGTGTCGACAGGGACTCTTCCTCTGGCTCCAGCACGGCGGGTGGCACAACTTCTCGTGGTGTCTCGATGGATGGAGGAGGCTGTTCCCTCTCTCCTGCGGTGGGGGTTGCGCTGTCCAGCTCCTCCGGCCTCCCTGGCCCCTCATCTCCCAGCAGAAGCTGGCACCATCTTAGCTGGTCCAAGAGCTGGCTGTCCTCTGTGGACACCTCGTAGGAAACTGGACCCGTCAGTCAGATGACTGCCTGCTAGCCATGGGGGCCCCTTTCTGAAGTTTCTAATGAAGATGGGGTCTTCCAGAGAGAACCCCCGAGGGGCTTCCCTTTGCTCAGTAAACTTCCTTGACTCTAGTGCCTGGTCAGGATGTAGCCAGTCCAACAGAATGGTGGGCCACTGACCCATCAGGAGCTCAGCTGGACATTGGCCGATGATGGGGTTGGGAGTTGCCCATTAGGTCAGGAGGAAGCAGGCCAACTGGAATTCCCAGTCCCTTTCTGTGATCCGGCAGAGGGCTTCTTTGGTTGTCCTCACCATTCACTCCGCCTGTCCATCAGCGGCCGGGTGGAAAGGAGCGGACCTTATGTGCCAGATTAGGTTTCTCCAGAGGAACCCCTGGAAGTCCTCTGACGTGAAAGCCACCCCATTGTCAGAGATGATGGTATCTGGCAATCCATGCGTTGCAAATATCTGGCACAGCACGTGGATGACGGCTTTTGTGGATGCTGTGGAGAGGGAGCTGATTTCCAAACATTTGGAGTATGAGTCCACAGTGACTAGGAAGAGCAGCCCTTGGAAAGGGCCGGCAAAGTCAATGTGGGTTGACTCCCAGGACAGGGTAGGGACACTAAGCGGATTCGGGCCTCACGTAGCACGGTGAGGATGCATTATCTCAGGGCATTGGGGATGACAACTCTGTCTCCCCAGAGAAGGCGCCCCTTGTGTGATGACAGTTCATCTTTCTGGGTTGTGAAGGCTGTACACTCCGGGCCCACGGGGGTCATGGGCCATCCCCTCACCTCCCAGCCCAAAACTCAGGAGATTACAGGGTGTCAGGCTGAATGGCCAGTGACATCAGTGGCCTGCAGTGGTTGATTGGGAAGGTCCTCGATGAGGAGGATGTGATGCGCTGGAGCCAGGTCAGCCTCGACTTCCAGAAGGGGCAGCCTGCTGAGGGCATCAGAGTGCCCCATCGCCTTCCCCAGGTGGTATTCCAGGCAATATTGGTAGCCCATGAGGAATAGGCACCAGCAGAGGACCCACAGGGAGAGGACTTGTGGGGTCTACTTGTTGGCGGTGAAGAGTTTGAGGAGCGGCTGATGATCTGTCACAATGGTGAAGGGACGCCTGTACAAGAAGTCATGAAACTTCTTGACCCTGCAACAATTGCCAGGCCCTTTATATCTGTGCATATAAAGTGCTAGTACAGCTAATGTTATGATGGCGAACATGAATTCATGTCCCAAATTAGCTCCATGGTACATCAACGAACTAAGAGGGGTGAAGTGGGAACTCAGATGGCTAAAGAGAGCATGGTGGCAGTCCCATGACAAAGCTGAAAGAACATCCTATAAGTCATTTATTAAAACCTATGAGATGGTGGTGAAGACTGTTAAAATGGAATTCTTTTCAGTCTCCATGACATCCACTAGCTCCCACCCAGCACAATTGTTTATGATAATTAGGTCCTTAACCTCTCTCAGTGAGAGTACCCAAAAAACTAGTTATGTGATCGTTAGCTGTGAGGCTTTTGCATATTTTTCTGAGGATAAAGTCTTGTTGCTCTGCCATGATCTACCAACCAATCTTGTTGCTCTGCCATGACCTGCAGCATGTGAACTGGAGGCCCCTTGACTGTCTTTGGATTCAGTGTTTGCCAGCTTCAACCAGCTGATGTTGACAGGATTCTGGGTGCTGTTAGACTGACCACGTTTCTTGGACCCATATCTGCCATGACTGCTGAAAGCCAGTGGTGAGGGAATACAGGGTCCCCTGGAAGACATTATCTATCTGTCCCTGGATTTAGAGGTCTACTCAGAGGGATTAGAAGAGGCTGTGGTAACACCACTTTTAAAAAAGGTATAAGCAGCAAACCAGAAGAAAGAAGGAAAGCGATGGTCAGTAGGAGGGAGGAGAGAACTAGCTGTGGAAAGGGAGATGCTAGCAGAGTTCAGAGAGGGATGAAGACTGCAAACAGGTAACGACAGAGATGCTGGGGAAATGCCTCTCTCCAACTTCAGAGGACAGACTACTAAGCAGCCAGGAGGGGTGTGGCCTACCCAGGAAAGCTGACATCGATGCGGAGTCAATGGGAGTGTAAGAACTCCAGAGGGAGCCTCCCTGCAGGCTTCCCAGGACTCAGGTCAGACTTGAGGAAGGAAGGGCTCACCCAAGGCTGCAGGATTCACTCTGGGGAAACAGAGACAGGACTGGTCACTGTAAAGGGGTCGGTGAGGGAACACTGGAGATAGTAAATGGAGGCTTGTGATGACCCTCGTAGAAGGATCCTGTAGGGACTTTCTGCAGCTCTTCTAGGGCTGAAGCCACTAATCTCTTACAGAAGCTATCTCTGGATTCTTTGGATCCTTCCAATTAATGCACAATTTCAGATATCTCATTTTTGGGTAAACTGATTGAGAGAGTGGTGGCTGAGCAGCTTCAGAGTTTCTTGAAGGACACATCGGCCTTGGATTCATTCCAGCCCAGTTTCTGTTGGGGTCAGAGAGTGGTGTTAGGAGAGAGGCTATCCCCATACCATCCTTTGGTGTGTGAAGTTCCTCAAGGGGCAGCCCTTTCTCCAATGTCATTTAACATCTGTATGTGCCCTCTCGCCCAGCTGGTGCGGAGGTTTGGACTGGGTTGCCAGCAGTATGCTGATGATGTCCAGCTACATCTGTTAATGGATGGATGGCCAGACACCGCCCCATCTAATTCGGCTAATGGTTTGGAGGCTGTGGTTGGATGGCTAAAACAGAGCCAACTGAAACTAAATCCACAAAAGAAGGGGGTTCTCTGGCTGGGTTGGGGTGATCCAGGGTTGGGATGCCATCTCCTGACTCTTGACAGGGTACTTTTAATACCTGTGCCAACCACCAAGAGCCTGTGTGTGATCTTGGATACCTCCTTATCAATGGGGCCCAGGTCACAAATGTAGACAGGCTGACATTCTTACAAATGCACCAGGCTAGGCAACTGGCCTCCTTCATATCTCCCTCCAATCTTGTCACAGTATTCCAAGCAATGGTCACCTCCAGGTTTGGATTACTGTAATGCTCTCTATGTTAGTCTGCCCTTGAGACTGATCTGGAAGTTGCAACTAGCCCAGAATGCAGCAGCCAGGGTCCTTATGGAGACCCCTTTAAGAGCACACATTCAACCGGTGCTCTGCCAGCTGCAATGGCTCTAAGTTCAGTACCAGGTCAGATTCAAGGTTCTAGTATTAACCTTCATGGCCTTGAATGGTCTGGGGTCAGCATACCTTTAGGACTGCCTCTTCCAATATACCCCTTGAAGAGCATAATGCTCTGGGGAGCAAAATCTTCTGGTGATCGCTGGTCCAAAAGACATCTGGCTGTCCTCGGCCAGGGCCTTTTCAACTCTGGCCCCAGCATGGTAGAACTCTATGCCTGGTGACATCCGTGTCCTGTGGGGCCTGGTACAGTTCCACAGGGCCTGCAAGAGAGATGTTCTGCCAGGCCTATGGTTGAGCCAAAGACAATAGGGAACCCTTAGTGTAAAAGTATAGCCACAAACAACACCCACCAAGGGAAGACCATCTACAACTCACAACTGTGTTCAAAACTATATGAGCTGTGCCTATATTATTTTGGAAATTGGGTTCCATTTTACCAGCCGCTGTTGAAGATCATTGAAACACTTGACTTATACCTGGGAGGGGCATCGGGATGTTGTTCTTTCCACAGTGGGAGTCTTCTGCTGCAGTTACTTTCTGTTTGGAGGTCTATGGATACTATCTATGGATGGAATTACAGAAGAGCCTACTGTTTGAATATGTTCTTTTAAAACTATGTTTAATTGTCATGAGCAATCTGTTGGATCAATGTCTATACACTCTATTGGGTTGTGATCACTAACCCTTCTTTGTATTTCAATGAATGTAATATATAGTTTTGAACATAGTTGTGAATTGTAGATGGTCTTCCCTTGGTGGGAATTATTTGAGGCCTATGGTTGAGGGCAGCAATGACTCATCATCAAGCCTGGCCTCCATTTCTCACCCACTCCCCCCATGGGTGGGCAATAATTGACATCTAACACCATCAGATGAATATATTACTGCACTGTATTGTGTTTAATTTTTTATTGAATATGTTTAACTTATTTATCGATTGATATGTTTATTATTTATTTATTCAGGAGTTCCTCTCTCCGGAAGCAAAATCTTCTTAGAGATGAAGACAAACAAACTACTTTGCGTGTGGCAAAACTTCTAGCAGCTGTTGTCAAATCACATGACAACCTTTGCAGTAGCAAACTTTAAATTCTTCCATGTTTTCCTGTGGAACAAGCTTTATTGTGGGATGAAGGCTGGTTGCAAACACAGTAAAGCCAATAAGATTGATAGGTTAATATATGTTTATTAGCCCTCTGGGGGAGGGTGGTTTTTAAGTTGAATAAATAAAAATAAATAGTCTATAAATAAAATAATCTTAAAGGTGTAGAATCTCCCTTGTTTCATAGAAGAGCCTAACATAACTGACTATGTTTTATATCAAGTCAGACAATCTAGCACAATGAACCACTGGCACATCAAATTCAGCACTGTTCAGTGACTGGCAGCAGCTCTCCAGATCTCAGGAAAAGATTCTGTGGATCTTGTGAAGGTGCCAGGATTAAACCTGGGACAACCTGTATGCAAAACTTGCTTCCCTGCTTACAAAGCATTCTTGATGTAACAGGATTTCTCTGCTTGTCACAGAATACAAAAATAACTTGATAGTACGTAGAAGGACTGACGTATTGTTATACTCGTATGTCAGAGAATATTTAAGGAGAAAAAAGAGAGACTGAATTTTTTTGTGAACCCAAAAGCACTCTTAAACTCTAAGATTGAGATGTGGGGAGGGAAACAGAAGGGTACTGAATTTAACAGTGAGTGGCATTTCCTCTAATTTACTCAATGAAAATACTTACAAAGGAACATAGCTTTATAATTAATCATTCTTTCTAAATAATCCTGAAAGCTCAACTTTTTTTTCAATATCCGCTTAGTTAGCCTAAAGCATGTGCCTTGTCCTGAAGTAATTATTGAATCTAACCTCTACCCTCTGCCTCAGAAACCAGCCGCTCTTCTAAACTAAGTGTAATTAAAAAACTTAATCAAAATAGAAAAAAGGCACACAAAAGCAATCTCAATTAAACACTCTATTATACCACATGCAAAGCTATATGTCTTTCCTAGGACAAAAACCAGAACTTTAAGAGAAAACCTCAAGAACACCAGAAACAAACCCCCAAGACTCTAGCTGAGTTCATTACGGAAGATGACAACAATTTATTGGGAAGACACAGCAGAAAGAAGAAAGATAATTGGGTCTGTAAATTAAAAATAATGACTTAAACAATGCTAGCAAAGTACAAGGGTTCTGCACATCAGGGTCAATGCAAAACATTTCAGCAGGAGAGGCAGAAAATCCTGTGGCATGATCTAATTCCATGTCCCACAGTGAGAGACAAACACAATAGCTAAACATTTGATTCCCTTAATGGTGCTTGTAACAGGGGTTGCCAACTTCCAGGTGGGGCCTGGACTTCTCCCATAACTACAAGTGATCTCCAGACTGCAGAGATCAATCCCTCTGGACAAAATGACTATTTTGGAGGGTAGACTACCCTGCTGAGATTCAGTTATAATTCCTTTATCAGATTTATATTCCAAAACCACCACCAAAAAAGTACATGCTGTATTGTCTTGAAAGTTCAGAAGACATGAGCTACTTATTTTGAACATTGGTGGTGCAAAGGAGAAAGACCAAGGATGCACTGAGACAACCAGGACCTGATTGCACAATTAAGCCTAGTATCACTGCTATGGTTACCAGATGTCCTCATTTTAGAGGACATGTCCTCTTTTTTTTAGTGTCCGTCCTCTTTTGGGTTCTTTTAAAAAACTGATGAAAATGCCCTCTTTTTGGGTTGAAGGGTAGGAATATTCCTACTTAGTAGCAATTATCACAGCTTAAATAGTAGGGCTACTTAAAATGAGATATGTCATACTGATCACTCGTTTGAAGTAATCAGTCAGGAAATATGTCCTTTTTTTTTTGCTTTTCAAAATATGGTAAATCTAATCACTGCCCTTCCATTCATGTAGATTTCTGGAGATGAGCAGTTTAAATAGGTGTTAATCTCTCAGCGCAGAACAGGTGGCACACTGAAGCTTTTCAGTGGCTTGACTGCACAGAAGCACAGAAAGAGCAGCTTTTAAACTAGAACCTGTATTCTGATCTATTGTGCTACTTAGCTGAATTTACATGTGGGGAAAATACCATTTTTAAGAACCTGCAAAACATCAAGTCTTCAAGATGGCCTCTGAATCACCAGTGTGAATTGTAAGTCTCAAGCCTTCAAAAGATATATTTTTGGTGTAACTGAAATACATGATCAGTTAAACCACTTCTCATTTTGGATGGCCTTTGATTAGGAGACCCTGCCTCACTTACCACAGAAAATACACATAGTTCACAAAAAAGACTTTATGTCTATGTAAAAATCACAAAGAATGACACTACCCCATTCAGAATCCGCCTTGTTAAAAAGCAGAATAGAAACTCCTTCTTTATATTGTACTGAGCAAACATTTATCTGCTAAAGGTTTTCATACATGTGTTGTAAAGGACCACTGCAGAGCATTTTAGGACAGAAGCTGTTTTATACTGTTTTCCTAGCATTTTATTCTCTGAGGCCTAGTGTATTGTGTTTTGTGCTATTTTCTAATCTGTTGCTTATTATTTACTATTTTATCTTATTCTATATTTTTTATTTTACTTTTAATTTGGTTAATAAAAATTATTGCTAGCTGCATCGACATATGGAGAAGCAGCTAACAAATAATCCAAATAAATAAAATATATGTTTAGGGCAAATGGGAAAAAAAGATGCTATTAGAATAAATTAGGATTCTAAAGCACCATAATGACCCAGATGATAAGCGGTCCATCTTTACTATCGGTCTTAGAGGTTAACCCCGAGCGCTATTTTGTGAGCACCATCAATCTATCTAATTCGTAACATGGCCACCATCTGTGAATATTTAAATCCAGAGACTGGAGCCATGAATTGACAAGACAGATATTTCTACAAAATTAAAAATGCCCTTGGGTTTGAAGGAAAATCTGAAATCTAAAGAAAACAACTCTGCAATGGGGAGCTAAAACCCTCCAAAATAACAGAAGCAGCACCTGCAGCTTTAGGAAACAAGCACCATCAGTGGCAGTTGCCAGGCAACCACAATAGTATTGCCAGCCTTTAAACTTTGGGTTCTATCAGTAAAAGGCAGAGGGAAGGGGCAGGGCCATTTCCAGGGCTGTTTAAGGAAGGACTTACAGGGGCCAAGGCCAGAAGCAGCTACTGGGTGACTTGCAACCATCTGACCTGCATGACTTATCCAGGACTGGCTGCTTGCTACTGTTCAACAGCAGCCAACCCACAAAAACCAGTGTAGTATAACAGTTAGACTTTCACAATGGGACCCAGCTTTGACTCAACACTCTAGGTCACATTGGATCAGTCACACACTCTCCACCTAACCTACCTCACAGAGTTATTTCGAGGATAAAGGAGAATGATGAAAACTGCAGTGTGGAGAAAGACAGGGTATAACTAAAGCAAATGAATATAGCTGAAGATGTGGGACAGATAAGAGGTATGTAGGCTGGTGGGTGGGAAAGAAAGAGAGACAACAGCAGGGAAAGGTAAGGATGGGGAGGGGAATACAGGGGAAAGTGAGGTTTCCCACTGTGTTGCTGGGCCTGGACCAGCAGATGGCACGATGCAACTCTCTCTGACCAGCCTGGTTACCACAACCATGTAAAGTTTGTCTGGGGACAAGCTGCCAGAGGGGCGGGAGAGGAAAAGTGGAAGACAGGAGGTAGATAAAAGTGGGTCAGCTGGAGGCTGGAGGGTCAGAAGAAAGCAGGAATATGGGACAGGCTATGGAGGCTTTCATGAAAGGGTAAGCAGAAATAGCGGAGGAGGTGAAAATGAGATATACCCTGCAAATCTTTGTTGTCCCCCACTTGTCAACAAATCTTATTCTTAACACAGCCAAATTTGTGGATACTTGAATCAGAACACTGAAGCTATGAACAGACAAGACAGATCTTTCTACAAACCTGAGAAAAGTCCCAGGTTCCCAGAAAAATCTAACCTCCAAAAAAAACAACAACCCTAAAATAATAGAAGTAGTACCTGCAGCTTTAGGAAACAAATGCCCATTCTGGCTATTGCCAGACAACCACAACAGTATTGCTGGTTGAAGCCTTGATTTCTGTCAGGAAAAAGCAAGAGGAAGGCACAAAGCCCTTTCCAGGGCTATTTTGGCTTTTGAGGAAGAACTCTTCAGGGCCAGGGCCAGCAGTAACCACCAAGACAACTTGCTATCACCATATTTGCATGACTCATTCAGGCCCAGCTGTTTAAAAGCAACCACCACATAAAAACCAATGTGATACAGACTAGGGACTTGGAGAGTGAGGATCACATGGCCATGTGATCTTGCTGGGTGAACCTGGTCCAGTCATACACTCTCAGCCTAACCTAAAAACCAACAGGGTTGTTTAAAAATAAAATGGAAGGAAATGACATAGGCCGCTTTAGGTTCCTGTTGTGGAAAAAGGTGGGGATATAAATGTAGTAAGCAAGAAATATAGTAAACAAGTAATGAATATAGCTGAATACAGGGGCACAGATATGATGTAGGCTGGTCAGTGGTTGTGGATGAGGAAGCAGGGAAAGGAAAGGATATGAGGGCTTTCAGGAGGAGGAAGAGGGGAGGAGGGAAAGAAGAAATAGTGTGGGGAGGGAGATAAAGAGGGATGTAATGTGCCCCACTGTTATGTACTAGGGCTGGAACATTCCAGGACTATCTAACAGAAACTGGCTGAGCTTAGAGATCCAGAACAATAGCCCACCAGGACTCTGGAGATGACCAGTGAAGAAGTAATGTTATGTAAATAGCCTGTCGTTGGGAGTGGGGTACGTCTGGGTGTGGGTTTTGCATGCTATTTAAACAGGGCTGTTGCCCTGGGGTTTTAGTCTTGTTCCTGAAATCACTTAATAAAGTAGAGCTGTTTCACTGCAATGTGTCTTGAACCCAGTATTTAACACTGGCAACAAAGGTGGGATCCTGTTGAGTGAGCCTACAGCCTACCTGCACTGCACCAGGCTCCAGTGCCACGTGCACTGCAGTGCAACTGGGACCATGGCTGCCACTCCAGGACACTTTGATGCATTTGACGCTACTGCTAAGGACTGGGATTCCTACATTTCTCACTTTGAGTTCTTCCTTGAGTACGCCAGGATCACTAAGGGTGCGAAGAAGCATGCCACCTTCTTCAAGGTCTGTGGCCACTCAATGTTCGAGATCACTCGCTTGCTGCTGGCTCTGGCGGAGCTACGAACCACTCCATACCAGATGATTATAAACTGGCTGCAGGAGCACTTTGCGCTGATGCCCTCCGTCATTGTGGCCTGCCATGTATTCCACATGAGGAACCAGGCCATGGATGAATTGATCATGTCCTATGTTATGGCCCTCCAGCATGCCGCCTGTCATTGCAACTTCTGCAACCTGGAGGAAGTGCTCCATGACCGGCTGGTGTGTGGGATGAGTGGATCCAAAGGTGGTGCATAGCCAAGCGGGACCTCACATTCAAGGACATGCTGGAAGAAGTCCTCTCTGCAGAAACTGCAGACCAGTTCACAGCAGAGGTCCACCAATCACTGAGCCCGCCGTCTTCACAGAGACCTGCAGCCCACCATGTGGACACACTCGATGAGGAGGTCCTGAAACTACATCGACCAGCCCGCCATGGCACCCACCACCAGCACACCCACCTTATCTTGCACCATCGAACCTGCCACCTCGACACAATGCACCAGCTGCAGGGAGCCCCACAAGTAGAGTTCCTGTTGTTTTCGAGATGCCATGTGTCAGAGCTGCAGAAAGGTTGGCCATATCGCTTAGGCCTACCATTCCAAGGGGATCCAGAGGTGATAGACAGCCCATCTGGAGGCTGCACACTCCATGGAACTGCACACCACCTCCACCCAGCCACACCAGGTACTTCACTTGCCCCAGGACACTTGCCCAGGAAAATTAAAATGACTGTCCTAATCGAGAGAGCCCTATGCCAGATGCTAGACAGAGGGTCTACCATTTCCATAATCTCAGAGGACACCCTCAGGAGGCTATGCCGAAGGGGGCCCCTCAGACTGGCTGCGTTCACCCTGCGGGACTACCAACAGAATGAGGTAACCATTAAAGGGGTGGGAAAGTTTAGGGTGAAGTACTGGAATTTTGACAGACTCTTGGACTTGTTGGTGGGGGGGGGCATTGCATGAGCTTCCTGGGACCAGCATGGTTCACGCCCTTGGGGTTCCAGGTCACAAGGGTGCATCAAATTACCCGAGAAGACTTTTGGCAGGTGTGCAATGAGTTCCTGGCCATCTTTGATGGAACACTCAGTCGCTACACTAGACCCCCCGTTTCCCTCCAGCTTACCCAGAGGTGCAGCTCATATGGCATGTCCCATTCGCACTGAAACCAAAAATTGATGAGGAGCTGGATCGTTTGGTGGACCAAGGGATTTTGGAATCAGTTTCACATGCCTTTTGGGAAACACCAATTGTTATGCCCGTTAAGCCCAACAGGGACATCAACATCTGCATAGACTATAAATGTACTATTAATAAGGTGCTACAGGACCACACCTACTCGGTTCCAGTAGTTAGCCACGTCTTGGCCTCCTTGGCGGGTGCCAAGATTTTCGAGAAGTTAGACTTGGCCCAGGCCTACCAACAGCTCCCAGTGGATAATGCAATAGCAGAGGCCCAGACCATGGTCACCCACAGGGGCACATACAAGGTGCAGTAGCTACAATTTAGTGTCAGCATGGCCCCAGGGATTTCTCAAAATCTCATGGACTCTCTCCTTAAAGGAATCCCGGGAGCCCAGCCCTTCTTCGATGATGTTCTGATCGCCGCCCCCAGGGAGGGGGACTTTGTCAGCTGATCGCGCGCTGTCCTGCAGTGGTTCCAGTTGACTGGCCTACAGGTGAAGTGGGAGAAGTGCCTCCTGGGAGTTCTGTGGGTTGAGTGCTGGGGGTTCTCTGTCAATGCTGAAGGCATCCACCTGCCCCAGACTAGGTTTGTGCCATCGTAAATGCCCCGCACCTACTTCCAAGCAGGAGCTGCAGGCTTTCGTGGGGCTACTGAACTTGTACCATTCCTTCTTGCCCTATAAAGCTGCGCTGGTGGAGCTGCTGCACCGGCTCCTTGATAAGAAGGCCCCGTGGGTTGCTGCATTCAGGGCTGTGAAGGAGCTGCTCAGCTCCAATGCAGTCCTGGCCCATTTCGACAAGAAGCTGCCCGTCATGCTCACTCGTGATGCTTCTCCATATGGGGTGGGCGCCGTTCTTGGCCACCAGCTGCTGGGCAGCAGAGAAGTCCCCGTGGCATATTATTCTCACATTCTGTCTTCGGCTGAGCGCAATTATGTGCAAATCGATAAGGAGGCACTGGCCATCGTTGTGGGGGTCAAGAATTTCCACGACTACCTCTATGGGTGGCCGTTCATCATTGCGACTGACCACAAGCCTCTGCAAGGACTTCTTTCCCCAGATTGCCAAAAAAACCAGATGTTCTCACCTTGGGTACTTTGTTGGTCCATTTACCAGTACTCCTTCCACCACTGTCCATGGAAGGCGACGGGGGCATACTGACACCCTCAGTAGTTTGCCGCTCTGCTCCATTGATACAGACCTGGCTCCTGCACACCATATTCTATTCATGGAGGAGCTTCCTGACTGCCCTTTGCATGCCATAGACATTTCCCACCACAATGCAAAGGACCAGGTCCTCTCCCGCGTTCTGGACTGGGTAGGGAGTGGCTGGCCCACCAGCTGGGTTGGTCTGGACTTTGCAGCCTTCTCATCCCACTGGTACAAGCTCTCAGCTCACAAAGGGTGCCTACTGTGGGGCAGTCGGGTGGTGGTTCCTGCTCCCCTGAGCCAGCGAGTGTTGTTAGCCCTGCATGAGATGCACACTGGAATTGTGTGGATGAAGGCATTCACCTGGAGCTATATGTGATGGCCAGGTATGGACAGTGATATAGAGCCCTGGGTCCAGTGTTGCCAGGCCTGCCAAGAGACCTGGCCAGAGCAGCCCCGCACTCCCATGCAGCATTGGGAGTCTACCCACAACCCTTGGTCCCAGGTGCATTTGGACTTTGCAGGACCCTTCCAAGGACAAATATTCTTTATTTTGGTGGACTCCTGTTGCCGGTTGCCTCCACCTCCTCGAGAACGGTGATCTGGGCCCTCAGACGAATCTTCAGCATGCACAGCCTATCCAACATGGTCGTGATGGACAGTGGGACTGCCTTCACTTCAGAGGAGTTCCAGGAATTCTTGGGCCACTACCTTATCAGACCTATCCGCTCTGCTCCCTTTCACCTGGCCACCAATGGGCAAGCAGAGAGGATGGTGCAGATCATGAAGAAGTCCCTCAGATGGATCATCCACGAAGATTGGGACCATAGGTGCACCGCACACCATGGACTGTTCTAACCATGTGGAGTCGCCCACACCCATACAGACTGTTCCAGAGCCCTGGAACTCTGCTCCTGACTCACCATCCTTCCCCAGTGGCACTGATGAGACCCCAGACACAGCCCCAGTGACTTCGTCAACACCATCTGAACCAAGATGCTCTTATCGGGAAAGGCACAAGCCAGTGTACCTTGAAGACTATGTGTGTTAAGGTGCTTTGGAACTTTGGAGGGAGATGTTTTATGTATTAGGGCTGGAACATTCCAGGACTGTCTACCAGAAACTGGCTGAGCTTGGAGATCCAAAACAATAGCCCACCAGGACTCTGGAGGTGACCAATGAGGAAGTAATGTTATGTAAATAGCCTGTCGTTGGGAGTGGGGTGTGTCTGGGTGTGGGTTTTGCATGCTATTTAAACAGGGCTGTTGCCCTGGGGGTTTAGTCTTGTTCCTGAAATCACTTAATAAAGTAGAGCTGTTTCACTGCAATGTGTTTGGAACCCAGTATTTAATACCCACACAAGTTTATTATTTATTTTATTTGTTTCGATTTGTATCCCGCCCTCCCCGAAGGCTCAGGGCGGCCTTGCATATTCCTCATGGTTCAATTGGGCCTGGCCTGGCTGACTCCATGCAAATGTACTCAGTCAGCACTGTACAACTGGACCCAGTCCAGCAACTGGTACCACACAATTTGGCCAGAGTTTTTCCAGGGAGTTGCTGCCAGTGGCAGGGAAGTGGGTGGGTGGGAAGGAGAGAAGAATGAAGGAAAAGGCGAAAGGCTAGGGATGACTTTTAGGGATGGGAATAAGGAAATAGTGGAGGAGGGGAAATTGAAATACCCCTGTGAGTCTTTGTGGGTTCCACACTTGTTATTTTTACTACCCTGGAGTACAATAATCTAGAATTTGCTTGCATTTGACAGTTCAAGCTTCAACATACAATGAAAACTACTCTAAACATTTCATGTTTCATGTAGGAGTCTTCTGGCTTTGTTATGTTCAGCTGTACAAATTGTCATGGATGACTGTGGGCAACAGTAGTAAGGCCACACATCTTACCCCCTCTTTTTTTAAAGGTCTTAGATCATAAGCTTATGATAGCTCACAAATGACTAGTTTCCTCCAATCAAGATACTTCTTGAAATGCAGGGGGAAAAGTAGTCATTACCAGAGAGCCAGCATTTTAGATAAATACAGTTATTTCTGATCAAAGCTACAATTTGAAGTTTTCAATTCTTGTCTTTGATCTAAGAAAAATACCCTTTCCATCTGAAATCCTGGGAATTCACTAGAGAGTGATTTCAACCTTGAGTCACTTTTCTTCAAATTATCTGCTGCGTTAGGTAGCTTGAAGCTGGAAGAGCCATTTTACCAAGAACCTGAGATTGCCTTAAGAGTCTTTAAAGGGAATCCTAGGTGTTTAATCCTTTACTAGTTTAACAGTAACATAAAATGAATTGAAGAACAGCTGAATAGGAAAGCAAGCATGATATTGAATGGATTTTAAATCACAGCTGAGCAAAAATTATCCATAGGTTTTTGTGAACACACAAAAAATGCATCCCCCTGCCATTTTTTTCCAGCATTCTGTGTAAAAATAAACTTTTACCTTTCCCTCAAAGATGCTTTCACATAGTGTAACCCGACTGATTTCACAGTACTTCGATGTCATCATCATCGAAGTTACAGTGAGGTCATTTCTGTGACTAACTCAGGAGGGAAAAGGTAACAATAATCAAGAAAGAAATGACACTATATTAGCAGCCAGGAAAAAACAGTAGTACTGAACAGGATTCTTCTAAAGATGAGTATTTGCAACATGGGTTATATAAGAACATAAGAAGAGCTCTGCTGGACCAGACCAGTAGTCCGTTTAGTCTACCATCCTGTCTCGCACAGTGGCCAACTAGTTCCTCTGGCTGGCCAACAACAGGGCATACAAGTTGAGGCCTTCCCCTGATGATTCCTCCTGGCACTGGTATTCAGAAGTTGACTGCCTCTGAATGTGGAAGCTCCCTTTAGTAATCATGTAGTTTAGTAGCCACTGATAAACCTATCCTCCATGACTCTAATTCCTTTTTAAAAACATCAATGCTTATAGCCCTCACTATTTTCTCTGGCAGCAGATTCCACATTTTTATCACTTACTGCGTAAAGAATAATTTCCTTTTGTCCATCCTGTTCCTTACTCAGATAACAGCAGCATCTTTCCCAATGCAAAGAACTACAGGAAGGTTTGATGTACCACAGGAAAGCACCACCAATAGCTGAGCAGGTGAGACCCAGTGTCTTTCAATCAAAACGTCTCTCTTATTTAAATCAGCAGCTTCTACTTCAGAGTTCTAAAACATTCTGAGACTACACCAACAAAGACTCTTCACAATGGTTTTGCTTAAGTACAGCAAAGTGTACCACACACTCATCCCTGCATTTCCATTACTAAGAGTTTTCAGAATACAGGTGATACATTCTATGGGTTGAAATGGGCAACAGCTGCATTAAACCAAACAAAAAACCATAAGCCATTGAAGTGTCAAACTGCATACTTTACTCCCAAAGTTGATTGATTTTTGATTGCTTTATTAGATTTTTACCCCTCCCACCCAGCCGAGGCAGGGTATTCTTGGTACTTGGAAGGCTGCAACTGGAAGGTTTATATTTTGGAACAAAACAATTTACTTTCAAAAACATATGATAAAGAACAAATATTTTGCTAGTTAATAGTATTAATGAAGAAGAAGAAGAAGAAGAAGAAGAAGAAGAAGAAGAAGAAGAAGAAGAAGAAGAAGAAGAAGAAGAAGAAGAAGAAGAAGAAGAAGAAGAAGAAGAGGAGATTGGATTTATACCCCGCCCTTCACTACCCAAAGGTGTCTCAGAGCGGCTTACAAACTCCTTTCCCTTCCTCTCCCACAACAGACACCCTGTGAGGTAGGTGGGGCTGAGAGAGCTCTTGACAGAAACTGCTCTTTTTCAAGAACAGCTCTTATCAGAACTACGGCTTGCCCAAGGTCATCCAGGCAGGTGCAAGTGGAGGAGTGGGGAATCAAACCCGGTTCTCTCAGATTAGAGTTCGCGCACTTAACCACTACACCAAACTGGCTCAACCCAGTCACCCCCTACTCCCCAACAGACAGGTGGACAGAGGACGCACTGCTTTTATTGCATACTTTTAACATAATAATCATGGAAGAATTTCTTACCAGGTGAAATTATATAGAAGAAATCTTTAAATTCATCCATCCACACCTCCGCCAGTCGTCTATTGTTCTTGTTAATTACATGACCAGTACCACCCGGAAAAGTATAAGGTGTAGCTTTCCGAAAGACATGGCCTACGTGTGAGCATGTTACAATCTCCAGTGAGCCTCCACATTGCCAGATCTGAAATATTAAATGTAAATCAAAATTAATCAGCTTGTCTGCAATCAGAAAAAAATTAAGTGTTGGTATGCTACCAACATTGCACAGAAAGGGCTATGAAAACTAAAAAGAGGAGCTCAATTATGTGCTATCCTGGGAGTATGGCTCAATGTGTTATCCTTGAAAACACTCTAGCGGCTCCTTAACCTTCTCATGAACACATTTATTTGGAAGTCCCACCAACAGAACTTAGGCACACTTACAATGATAATTTGGGTGGATGTTGCTAGCCAGCTTTTTACAAATAATTGAATCCATATACAGAAGAACCTCCTCAGGAAAGCTCCTCCATTAGCATGTTTTCACAGCCTGGGGAACTCCTACAAGATAATGACTCAGCCCTACCCCACCTTCCTGAGTAGATATAAATTACCTGCCTACCATTTTTCTTCTCAACTTGACACTGAGGCTACTCCATCTTTTTATGTTATACCTCTGAGGATGCCAGTCACAGCTATTGGCGAAACATCAGGTCCTACAATGCCAAAACCATGGCCATACAACCTGGAAAATCTACAACAGCTAATGAACTCCGGCTGTCAAAGCCTTCGACAACAAATTAAATAAAGTACTGAAATATCCAGGTATGCTAGATAAAAAAAACCAAGTTCATTTCTGAACAAATATGGGAACAAATATGGGAAGTGCTTTAACTTGCAGGATCACTGACAGTGATCCACAAATCCCAGGACCCACGGATCACGTATCTGTAGGGATGGGGCTCTAAGTATTTTGCATGTTAAATGTCTTACCTGGCTACAATGTGAAAGCCACTAGTACTTTCCCCACTACATTACAGTGTTGCCTTACCTTTGGAATGCCCTCCCACTTGAAGCTTGCCTGGTGTCTACTTTCTCTTATGTGCCAGTCCAAGACACTTCTTTTTACCCAGGCTTTTAAAATTGTTTTATGGTCTGCTCCTAGCCTGAGGACTGTTTATGCATAGCATTTCAGAGTGCTCCATTTTACATGATTTGATGTCCTAGCTTCTTTTATCGGCATATTTTAATTGGATAGATTTACTGATATGTTTTATTGTTGTAATTTGTTATAGTTTGAATTATCTTTTTGCTTGGTTTTGTTTTATTGTTTTGAGCGACTTTGAGCAGGTTTGGTGAGGCAATATACAGATTTTTCAAATAAATGTTTAAAATAACATTATCCCATCATTTTTTTTACTAGAAATTGGCAGACCGCCTACTCAAATAGGACTCATGCAGATCAGAAAATGTGCTTGTGAACACAGCACTACCAACTAATTCTGTGGAGAATCAGGTAAAACAGGAGAAAGGGGCAACATAAGCAAATGGCTTTTGCCCCCTCCCTAACCATGCAATGCAAGTAGAATATACTTTTCTGGGTTATGCCTCAGGAACTTTCCCCTTCTTACATCTTCCCATGCTACCAATTAAAGGGTAGTGGACCGTATCCAGCAGAAGACTTCCATGGCAAGAAGGAATATCTGTAAGTGGAAGGCAACTTTCTTACCTTCTCCTCTCACTGTAGCTCCAAATGCCCCCCAGGGAACAGCAGAAACAGCATGAGGGGGAGTCCAAGGTTGCAGTGGGAGATAACTGGCAAAATGAGCCCCACCTTTGTCTGCTAAAGTCTTCTGCTGGATCTGCTGGGAGCTTAAATGCCCCCTCCACAATCCTCAGATGATTAACTGACCCGCATGAGGATTAAGAACTTTTGCCCATGGACCAACAGAAGCCTTCTGCTCCATTCAACAATGGCATGGGCACAACTGTTACTGCCTGCTGGAAAGTGGGGAAGGACCATCTGTTTTCTCTCTCACTCACACACAAAGAAATATCCAAGATGCTACACCACTGTTTCCTTGGCATACAAGCTTCCAGGGTTCATCTTCTTCCTAAAACAAAAAATTCTAAATGTGTGGGAAAGCAACAGGAGAGAGGAATTTTGAATAGACAAAAGGCAGGAGAGAAAAAGTGAAGTCGCTCATTTGCCTTTCTTCCACTCCTGTTTGCTGTATTCAAGATGTATTTCACTAAGCTAGAACTCAATTCAAATGTCTGCTATGAAATGTCACATTTGGGCTCAAAGAGTGACTCAGTGTTGAAAGTTTTATGAGAGACGCAGTCAGCCTTTCATCTCAGACTGGACCATTCACACCCGAACAACATATATTATGCCACCATTTCCAATGTGACAAAGCACCTGTCCTCTTTATTATATTTTCTCCTGCATAAATAAAGAAGTCAGGTCCAAAATAGTTCTACTCAGCAGATGGGAGAGGGTAAAATTTAAGAAGGGAAAGCAGGAGAATTTTAAAATGTACACAACAGTGAAAGCTTCTTTCACAGAAGACCTTCAGTATATAAAAGTCAGCTGATACTTAGCATGTAAATATTTTAAAGTAACTGGAAGCACAGGTGAATAAATTAGCTTGAGCATTTACATAAAAGAGGTACAAACATTTTTAAACTTTCTCTTCCCATATGAACTGTCAGTCTCACAATTTGGTATTCTAGACTGGAAAGGTGAGTAGTGGTCCAGAAGTAGGAAAGATGCCAACAATGACCATGCCCTAGTCAAATTACTATTTAGCAAAGTTTAGTCTTCAAAGCCCTGATCCTTCTTTAGCCAGTAGATATTTTTCAAATTTTGAGAATGAGTAGTGGACACCATCACAAAATGACTGTCTTGGGGGGTAGCACCAATCAGGAAATGGCTGCCATGGTCAGCAGAAGATACCATAGTCAGCAGTAAGGCATAATGGTATCTACAAGGAGATCATTGGAGATCACTGATTTAGAGTGTCAGGGATTCCAAAATCTCCAGGAGCTAGAGATCTGTGCATCTAGCAAAGAGACTTAAAAATCTGGATAGGTTTCAGAGCCCTCTGAAGAAATTTGTGATAGACATGGGTGGCAGGTCATTCAGTGCTGTCAAATACAAAAATGGCCTTGGCTGTAGATACAATCACTACTAGATGTCTTGCTCTGCAGGCATAATTAGATCAGTTTCCCACCCCAGCATATCAGACAGCGCGGAGCAATGAAGCAGCTGAAACTATAACACAAATGGAGAGACATTTGAAACAAATCTGATCAAGCACAGTCTTACTCTGGGGCAACAACGAACAGAAGAAAAATTGTAGTTTTCGCCACCTTTGTTGCATGCTGTCCAGAAAAGTGGCTTCAACAAACTGCCAGGATATGTTCCTTTAGCACTTTCTTCCCTTTTTTTTATTTGGATCACTTCAGTTGCAGCCTGAGTATGTTGTCACTGGTTGGAGAGGTTTAGCTTGCTATGTGTATTTTTGACTCTTGCTCTTGACCAGTATCACCTAGCCAAGTGGGAATGGCCAATCTGAAGCTTTTCATTCCTTGTTTAAAGAGGAGGTGGGTCCTGATTGCCTTGAAGGAGACACTTCTTCCTTCCCTGCATGAGGCAGTAGATGTTCGTGCTGCCTTGCCGGGCTGCTTGGATTCTGGATGTGTAGCCCTCACATGCCTGTTTTGTCTAAGTTGCTCAGTGAAGTCTGTGCTTGTCCTTGCCAGATCCTCCAGTACAGTAAAATGTCTCTTGCCTTTGATTTCTGATGGCCACCTCCCTGATTGTAGGGGAGAAGGGGTGGCTTGGCTGGCACTGTGGCGATGTGATGGGGGTTCTGGGCATATTGTGCAGGCACTGGCTGTCTGCCTTGAAGTTGCTGAGAATTCATGGTGCGGCATGGGATGCCTCTCATTCAGGAGGCAGAACAGCCAGTGAAGACAGTGCTGCCTCGGTGATTCTGGAACAAACCCTACCCATTGCAATCCATACAAATGCTTTCTCTCTTTTGTATAATACACACCCAGATGCACAACCATGTGCCAATGCAACTGGTGTAATTAGACGTGTTATTGGATAACCCAGGACCTTTGGCATTCAAAGCAATCTCAGGGGGGTTGGCATAAGACTTTCTTATGTCTCCCTGGAGCCATGGGCTGTATTCCCTAAAGATGTCCTGCCAGAACAGCAAGGTGCTGCAAGATCAGAAAGGCTACAGGTCCAGCTCACAGCTCAGCAAAGAGGAGAAGAAGAAGAAGAGAGAAGAAGAGATTGGATTTATACCCCGCCCTTCACTACCCAAAGGAGTCTCAGAGTGGCTTACAAACTCCTTTCCCTTCCCCTCCCCACAACAGACACCTTGTGAGGTAGGTGGGGCTGAGAGAGCTCTGACAGAAACTGTTCTTTTCAAGAACTGCTGTGCCAGAACTGTGGCTTGCCCAAGGTCATCCAGCAGCTGCATGTGGAGGAGCAGAGAATCAAACTCGGTTCTCCCAGATTAGAGTCCACGCACTTAACCATTACACCAAACTGGCCAAATGTCTTAATTATGAGGCATTCCCCCACATCAGCTCAAATTCCAGCATCTAGCTCGGTGGTAAATACGAGGGTCACCCCACCACCATCAAAAGTGTAGCGTACTATCAGCAGCAAAACCAGAACCTTGCACAAAGAAAGGCTTCTGGCTCCAGTCATGTTTACAACCCTGTGTTTGTTCTGCTGACTGTGAGTTAAGGCACATCCTTCCTTACCTCAGCCTTGAACAGGAAATAGAAAATGTGATGGTTTAAAACCAGCTGTGCATGAGCACATACCAAAAGTACAGTGATTTCAGCTCATCAAGTTTCAGGTCAAGATTTTCAAGTTAACATTTTCAGCAGTTTCAACTGCTCTATGCAGGCTTTGCTGGGAGACTGCTCTGAATGCCCAGCCTGTCACCAGCCCTCTCCTTTAAAACATGCTGCATGGATCAAATTGGAACCACCATCTATTGGATCTTCTGCATCTAGGGTTCCTAGACCCCTGATCCGGGTGGGGAATCCCCCACTTTTCAGGGCTTCTGCCCACTACTGGCTAGCTGGCTGGTGGGGGGAGACCCACCCATGAACAACAACATCACACAGCAACGTCCCTGACACAATGACATCACTCGGGACTGGCATCATCCTGTCAGCAATGCTCTGCTTTGGGGGCAAAACGCTTATGTTTTAAGCCCAATTTTTACCATAAAGTTTGCCCCAAAAGCAAAGAGCTGACGTGATTATGTCACTTCTGCATGACATCGTCAGGTCAGGGATGTCGCTGCCCACTCCCAGACTGCCCCCCCAATCCTTCCATGGTGCGAAGATCACACCTGGCAGCCATAGCTACATCCCACCCTGAACTGTCCGACTGGAGGCAGGCTGCAGAAAGTAGCATCAAAGCCTCCTCGTTGAGCCAACTTTGGGCACAACTGGAACAGCAGTCTATTGGTTAGAAGCCTACTCACAGCTGATCTGAGGATCAGCTGGAAGTTGGGTTCTCATTCCTCCCACTCAGCCAAAAGGAGCAGAAGTTGCAACAGAGAGAAGAAAGTGCTCATTTCACCCACCCCCACCCCAGCTGAGGAGGGACAGAAGCAATGCTTTTAATGCCTGTGTTGCAAAAAAAAAAAAAAAATCAGTCAAGTTTCAGATCTATTGTTTTACCAAGCACACAACTGTAATTCTTCTAATTGTGAGCTGCCTTGAATGTCCACTGAGGCAGACCAAAGGCATGCAACTTTTTTTTTTAAAATCATAATAATATTTCATGTGATTGATCTAGTTCAAGATTAGTCCAAAATTACATTCCATGGCCTTGAACGATTTGTGCATATCTGGCTGACATTTGACAAAATAAAAACAAATGAAGTTGGGTTGTATTATGTTGCTGGAATAGTACAGCAATTGGATATCAACATTTAAAATATGGTTTGGAACATTTCACTTTCTCCTAAAAGACTACCCTCCAAGCAATCATTAAACAGTGAATGGCAGGCAGGATTGTTCTGAACAAAATGATTATCTGTTAAAGCCTCTGGCATCCCAATGAGACACTGCTATGTTTTTATTTATTTAGCACATTTCTATACCCCCTTTCCAGAATGAAGCTGTCCAATGTAGCTTACAACTTAACAATATAAAACAGAACTGCCCCCCTCCACAAATAACTAAGCAGCAGTCAATCAGAAACAAAAACAAGCAAGCAACAGTAAAGTTGAATGATCAGTGGGCACATTAAACAGAAAAGCAACAAATCAACAGCGAAGGATTACTGAAAACATGTCTGGGGTGAGCACAAAGCCAAACGGTGTCATCCAGCATGAAATCAGTGCCATAAAACAGGTGATAAAATATTAATATGGCCAAAAGGCTTTTTTTTTTGGGGGGGGGGGTTCCAGAGAAAGATAGTAATTCAGATTAAAGTGTGCCCAAAAGAAAAATCTTAATCTGGCACTTGAAAGCCAAAAGGGTAGGCACCAGGCAGTTTTCCAGGGGGAGAACATTCCCCATGCAGGGTGCCACTGGTGAAACAATCCTGTCCCTGGTTGCTACCCACATAAGTGAGATCAGAAGATTTGTCTCACCATGAATCTTCCTTCTCAGTGATCCAGGGGTGGGGCAGTCTTTGCTTCTGGGATGCAACTTCTCCTCTTAGCAGGCAAGGTTGCCACTCTCCATGCAATTCTTGGAGGGGAGGGGCTTCTCCCGTAGAGCCTTAACACTCCCTCTCCCAAACTATCAATCAACTTCAAACAGCCAAGGGGAACTTCTGACAGAGCTGACACTAACGAACAACCTCAGATGTGGAAGAACACATAGAACATGGAAGAAAGAACTCCCTAAGAAGCTCACTAGGACACAGAATGACTGTAGATTGTGAGGGAAAACTTACTTCCAGACAGCACACCCCATCAGCACCAACAGCTGGTTTCTGGATACCTTTGGGTGGGAAAAGACTGCCCCATCCCTGGTTCACCGAGAAGGAAGATTCACAGTAAGTGAGACATATCTTCCAATCTCCAGTGGTCTGGGGTAGGGTAGTCTTTACTTCTGGGACATAAAAAAGCAGCATGCCCCATGGAGGGAAGAACTCAGCTGTTAGGCCAAGAAGGCATGCTGCAGGACCCTTCTTCCAAAGGTGGCCTTTACAGAGGCCAACTTATCTATCTTATAGTGCCTGATGAAAGAGTGAACAGACCTCCAGGTGGCAGCCTTACAAATGATCTCTAAGGAAGGAAAGCATCTATAGGCTGCAGAGGTTGCCACCCCTCTAAGGCAGGGTGCTGTAATGCCCAGAGGTGGGTCTAAACCTGGCCACTGGCTCAAAGGGAGCCCAGGAGGACAGTCTCATTAAGTCCTGAAACCATGACCTCTGTGGCCAGAATGGAGCCACTAGTACTACCTCCACCTTGAGGTTAATGACTCTCTGCATCACCCTTTGGACTAATTGCGCGGGAGGAAAGCCATACAGTAACTGATTTAGCCATTTGAAACTTAAGTTGTCTACTTCTTTGGCTTGCAGTGATCTTGTTCTTGAAATGAACCTTGGAACCTGGTGATTTCGCTTCGTCACAAAAAAATCCACTTCCACCTTGCTGAAACTGAGAGAAATCAGTTGGAAAATTGCCTTGGTTAGCATCCATTCCACTTGATTCAGAGCTTTCCAACTGAGCCAGTCTACAAGTATGTTGTCCTGCCCTGCCATATGAACTGCCTTTAAAAATTTCAGGAGAAACTTTGTCCATTGCATTATCAGCTTTGCCTCCTTGTGGAACGACTTGTATCTGGTACCCTCTTGGGGATTGACAGAGGATGTTGCTGTCATATTGTTCATATGAACTAGGATGTGCTGTCCTGATAAGAGATCATGAAATGACAGCAGTCCTAGCCTTATCGCCCTGAGCTCCAGGAGGCAGATTCTTATGGATGACTCTTCCCTGGACCAGGAACACTGAGCCATTCTCCCTTGCTCATGGGCCCCCCACCTGGTGAGATTTGCATCTGTCATCATTGTCATTCTCTTTAGTTCCCTTAGAGGCATCCCTTCCATTTACCTGGAAGGCTCTATCCACCACTGGAGTTCTTGAATCAGGTGTCCAGGCAATAAACAAATTTGAACTGCTTGTTTGCTATAACCTCCTGGAAGGATAGGAGAAACCTCTGAAGCAAGCAAGCACGAAACCTGGACCACAGAAGTACATCCTGACAGGAAACCATCATCCCTAGAAGACTCGCCAGGAGCATCATCTCCACTTTCGATCTCGCTATGATGTCCTGAATGGTAGTTTGAATCTTCTCCTGTCTTTCTTGCAATAGGAAGACTCTGTCCTAAGCTGTGTCTATTACTACTCACAGGTGTAGAACTCTCTGAGCCAGATATAAGTTGCTCTTCTCCCAGTTGATGACAAACCTATAGTCCTGGAGGTAAGAAACTGTTCGACATACATCCTCCATTCTCTGCTGTTGCAATGGGGACCTGATTAAGATGTTATCTAACTAAAGAAAAAAGGACACTCCCTGGGTTCTCAGATGTGCTTTCAGTGAAACCAGAACTTTGTTGAACACTTTCGGTGCCATTTTGAAATGGTTTCAATACTGAAAACAAAGCCTGTCGTAAGAAAACTGTATGGAACTCCAATGTGCTTCCCAGATTGGGGCATGTAGGTAGGCCTCTGAGAGATCAACTGAAGCCAGGAAATCTCCTCTCTGAATTAATGATACAATAGACCTGAGAGTTTCCATTCAGAACTTCTTTCTTCTTATCCTATTGTTCAACCATTTGAGGTCTAGGATCGCTCTAACATCCCCATTCTTTTTTGGGACTCTAAAAAGAACTGGGTATACCCCCAATGTCTTTTGTACTCTGACACAGGTTCTATCACCCCAATGTACAACAGGTGTTGTATGGCCTTGAGGAGAAGATGTTTCTGAGAGGCATAATTTCTTGGTATCTGTAGAAACTGAGTTCCAGTGAGTAGCCGTTTGCCACTGTATCTAAGACCCACTTGTCATTCACCATAGATTCCCATTGAGCCACAAAAAGAAGAAGGCGACCTCCTAACCTTGGTATCTGAGATCTTGATATAGCCAAGCTGAAGAGCTCTTTTGGGGGTCCTTTGAACTCGGTCCTGCTTGGGAAGGGTGCTGCTCTACTGCCTCCTGGCTGTTTGGGCTGCCATCTTCCCTTGAAGGGTCTGGCACTGGATCCTGAGGGGCATTTAGAGTCATGAAAGGAAGAAAAATGTTTCTTCATCTTGCTGTCTTTGTTATGAGAAGGAAGAGATTTCTTCTTGTTTTTATTTTCTACCAGATATTTATCCATACCTTTGCCAGAGAGATGTACATATTTGAAGGGTTCACTGGCCACTCTGGCCTGGGCCAAAGGATCTACTTCCCAACTTTGAAATATCCTAGGAGTATATTGCTGTAACAAAGACTGACTTGGAATTGTGGCACTCTCCAAGCTGCAGACAATGAAGTCCTTCTGCCTTAACGCAGGGCTGGAGATGGGCTCTTTAGAAGAAGCCCCTCCCCTCCAGGAATTGATCGGAGACTCTGCCTGCTACGAGGAGGAATTTAATCCCAGAAGTAAAGACTGCCCCACCCTGGACCACTGAAGAATGGGGTGAATACATTAACTGATGGCTGGGAGGGATTAAACAGAAGGAGATGGCCTTTTAAGTCCCTGAGCCATTTAGGTATTGAAGTGAAAGAAAGCACAGGGATATTTAAAATTGATTTGCATTAATGGAAATGTTGCTATAGTACCTGATTGCAGAGTTTATTTAATTAGACCTAAAGCAACTGAAAATAACTCATCAGTATACCCAGTAAAAGAATTGGGATCTGCAACAACTATCAAAACAAATCTTTGCCATCTTATATGTCACATAGCTCCAACAGGTGAAAGCTGTAGTATCCTCCAAGTTCTGGTGGGAAAGAATGAGGTTACCTATCAGATCATCTTTCAGTCTTGCTCAATAGCCAGCACACAGGAGATTCTGTAACAGGTCTTCAATAACAGGTCTCTTAATTGCTTCCAACTGGGAAAGAACACTCAGATTGGGAGAATACGAAGAGAAATACTGGAAAACAGCAACCAACACACACTGAACAAGACCTACTTGAGGCCCCTCCCATACAGGACTTGAGGGGGGGGGAACTAGCTCATGATGGCCCAGTTAAAGGAATATACATACATGTGGAACCTGGTTGTCCCATATTGAAACTACAAGACTGGTGCCTTGAACAAAAATTATGATAAGTAAAGCAGTCTTAGTTGATATGAGATATCGGCAGTCTCTTGTGTTCTGAGGAGGAGGAAGATTACCTGACGAAGAAAAACAAAACTACACCCTGGAAAGCACATTGTTATCAAGAGTGTTATCAAGAGCGTTTTGTCAACTCAGTGGATTTGGATTGTGTTGTTAAGAGTATTTTGTCTCTTCAATGGATATGGACTGTAGTCAAGAATAATATTGTTTTGAGTCTTGCACTGCATAATAGATCTGTGAAGTTAGGATTGTTCTTCTTATATTGATTGTATATGCCTTGTGGCTATGTAAGCAGAAGACTTCGCGGTGAGCATATAATTATGAGAAATGAAGACCAATGCAATGTGTAAAAATTTAATAAGTCTTTATTGAATACAAACAACTTTCAATCTTTTGCATAGGATATGTATACTTGTTGAGCTGCCACTATTATTTCCTATTCATTATTGTATATTACTTTGGTTTTCTTACTTACTGGTTGGCTATGTGGCAAGATAAGGCAGTCTTGAACACATGAAGCTGCTTTATACTGAATCAGACCCTTGGTCCATCAAAGTCAGTACTATCTACTCAGACCAGCAGTGGCTCTCCAGGGTCTCAGGCTGAGGTCTTTCACAACACCTCCTACCTGAGCTGGAGATGCTGGGGATTGAACCAGGGACCTTCATCATTCCAGTCAGATGCTCTGCCAGTGAGCCACAGCCCCTCCCCAGTCTTATTCCCCCCATATGCCACAGGGGACATTTTGGCACTTGAAAAGGCATTAGGGCTGCTAAGCCCCAGTGGAGGCAAGGCATCCCCTGCCCCCAGTTCTTGTTGTCAGCTGCCACTAGAAGCAGAATTAGGAGAAAAAAATGTAAAAGAAAAATAAGGCCTCTCCTATTTTATAGGAAGTTCTTACCCTAGATTTCCTGGCGATTCCTAGAACTAACCAAAAGTGACAAAAGATAACTTAAGAAATGGATGGAAATTCTATGGTAAGAACTTCTGATTTTGCCACAGAGTTTCTGGCAATTCCTAAACCTATCTATTGTTATTTCTGGGTAACTCTAGGAATCAACAGGAGCTCTGTGGTAAGAACTTCTTGTAAGTAGGCAAGGCCTTATTCTTTTTATTTTTCTCCTGAGACACTGCCTTCCCCACAGCCTTCCTGATGGCTGCCAGGCATTGCCTGGCAACCCTAAAAGCCATGTGGGGGGAAACAAGAGTGCTTTGTTCCACTGAGCTGCAGGCATGATCAGGATTGGGCCCATGTGGCAGATCTGGTGATGCCTTCACATCTAGTTTGGCCCAGAGGTTCAAACCTAAATAGATGTTCTCAAACAAAGATTTCTTCAGGTACACATTATAGTGAGTCCAAAAGAACTGCACATGGACTTTGCATTATAGATTATGGCCACTTACATCTCCCAGCAGCTCCTGAATTCCCAAAACAGGATCCCCAGAACACATGCTACAACAGGGGTGTCAAACATGTGGCCCGGGGGCCACATCAGGCCCCCAGAGGGCTTTTATCAGGCCCACAGTGGAACTGGCTGTGTTCTGCTGCTTCTTCCAGTTCTGCTGCATCATTGTAGGTTTGAATCTTACAGATACACACCTGAACAGCATACTCAAGATTACAACAGCACAGACATTTTGATGTAATAATTCAAAGCAAGAGGTGTCAGTGATCGGACACTGTTAAATAAACAAAATATTGCAAGAGTGCTAATGTTTTAAGCATATTTTAATTTTAAGTAAAAACAACCCTTTGTGTTTGTGTCCTTTATAAAGTTTATATCTTTGCTACCTGGAATTACATTTTACGACACACATGGCCTGGCCCAACAAGGTCTCATTTATGTCAGATCCGGCCCTCCTAACAAATGAGTTCAACACCCCTGTGCTACAACTTGCAGCAAGAACAACTTCTGGTAAGTTGACTGTGTCGTTGTGGCACACTCATACAGGTTGATAAATACATAGATGAACTTTTCTTATACTGAATCAGACCACTGGTCTACCCAAGTCTGTACTGTCTCTCACTGGCAGTGGCTTTCCAGGAGAGATTTTCACATCACCTATTATTTGACTCTTTTAACTAGAGATGCCCAGGATTAATCCTGGGATCTGCATTCAAAGCAGACATTCTACTACTGAGGCATGACCCCCCAAACTTGCAATTGCATCCCTTTCTTTATTGAAACAAAAGAAAGAGGGGGTGCGTTCATGCAAGTTCCCTTTCCTGGTGGAGCCCACTCCCAATAGCACGTTGGCACCATGTTAAGGGCCCCCCGACTTCAACAGTGTGTGTGTGTATGTTGGGCAAGCCAAGAAAAATATCTCCTGTGAATGTACTCTTTTTATGGAAGCACTGGATCCAACCCCAAGGTTTCTTAATTTCTTCACAGTTCCAAATACTACTAAACTTCTCTTTTTGAAAACAGAAGTCCATGCTTGACATGATCAGTTCCTATGATTAAGGCTAGATAGTGACACATTTTTAAAAAAGTATAGAGTGTGTTGCTGGGCCCAACTTCAATTTCCTATCTCACCTGCTCTTATTTTTTAAAAGGTGGGCTCTGGTTTTCATAATTGTGAGGAGACAAAGGCTGAAGAAATCTCAGAAGCCAGAGAAGTGGCCAGATATGATTTCTAGTGGATGGAACTTCAGTGTGTATAATTGTTTGCTCTTCTCAGGTACTGCCATTAAAACAAAATTGGAATATTTTTATCTTGCTTCTCAAATTCTGGCTGAGGTGGCAAATCCCAAGTTACTAATGCAAAAATTACACTGGGGTGGACCCTCCTTTGAAATATTTCATGGTTTAGAATGCTTTAGTAAAAAGATATTCAGAGAACAGTTCAGCTCTCAAAACTCTACCACCACATTGTAAAACCAAACATGACCCAGGTGCACATCTATGTGTGTGTACTACAAACAGTGTCCTAAAACCAGTGACCAGGATGTAAGCCCAATTTGTTCAGAAAGCTGCACATTCCCCTCAGTACGTGCGGACATCAGTGTGTCTGTTCCTTGCCAAGAGTTTCAGCTGCTAAGGGTTTAATTAACAGCATAATTTGAATAAACAAGTACATGGACATAAAGGCTGCCTCCACAAAGACCTGCCAGGTACTGTTAGATGCAACTGAATCAGGATGAATTATGAAAAGCTTAGGCAATTGCAAATACTACAATTTTCTGAAGTAATATATCTCAAAGGGCTACCTCACTAGGTTTAATCCAAAGTGCTTCTTGCATGATAAGAAGGCAGTCCTGCTAGACACTCTGTGTGTGTGTGTGTGTGTGTGTGTGTGTGTGTGACAGAGAGAGAGAGAGAGAGAGAGAGAGAGAGAGAGAGAGAGAGAGAGAGAGAGAGAGAGAGAGAGAGAATCCAAGATTTCTGATCATTTTTCCCTTCTAGCTACAGCCTCTCCATACCCTCTGCAACCCTCAGTAGCATTGACATTATATATTATATTCTAATAGCGAAGCCAGAATATCTTTGGATATTTAAATCCAGTGACTGGAGCAAGACAGGGCCCAAGGTTTGCAGAAAAATGTGAAATCTAAAAAAATGCACTGGGCAGCTTTAAAAAAATCCAAAAATGATAAAGGAGTTTCTGTAGCTTTAAGCAACATATTTCCTCAGTAGCTGTTGCTAGGAAGCCACAGCATTCCAAGCCTTGTTTCTGTCAGTAAAAGTAAGGGGAAGGAGGCAGAGCCCTTTCCAGGCTTATTTTTGACCACTGAGGGACGGCACCTTGGAGGAAGACCTGACTAGGGCTGCCATTTCCAGGTTGGGAAATTCCTGGACATTTTGTGGTGGAGTCTGAGGAGGACAGGGTATGGGGAGGGGAGAGGTCTCAGCCGAATATAATGTCATAGAGTTTACCCTCTGGAGCAACCATTTTATCCAGAGGGACTGATCTCTGTTGTCTGGAGTTCAGTTGTAGTTCTGGCAGATGTCCAGGCTCCACCTGGAGGTTGGCAACCTGAGGCCTGGCAGCAACCTTTGAGTGACTTGATACCACTCAACTTGCATGACTCAGCTTGCCTGACTGCTTGCTACTGTATTCAACAACAGCAACAAAAAAGCAATGTGAGAAATACGGAATAAAAGTCACAAAAATACAATAATATACCCATGAATACTTAATAAATATTGGTCAAATTGGTTTTTTAATATATTGTATAAATGCTTTCATATAAAGTGCAGATAATTATTACAAAATTACATATGTGTTATGTAATTTTGTAATAATTATCTGCACTTTATATAAAATCTATATACACACACACACAACCAATTTGACCAGTATTTAGTAAGTATTCATGGCTATATTATCATATTTTTGCTACTGTTCAACAGCAGCCACCCTATGAAAGCCAGTGTGGTACAACCTTTAGCACTTCAGAGTAGGGTATGGGAGACTTAGGTTTGAATCCCCATCTTGTTGCAGAAGCTCATTGAATGATTTTGGATCGGTCACACACTTGCAGCCTAATCTACCTCACAGGAATGTTGAGTGGATAAAAAGGAGTGGAAGAGAAAAATGTATGCCGCTTTGGTCCCCATTGTGGGGAAAGGCAAGTATAAATGAAGTAAATAAATAATAAATATAACTGAAGGTAGGAGGCAGGTAAAATGTAGGTTGGTGAATGGCTGAGGAGAGAGTGGAGCAGGGAACTGTGGCACCACACAACTGGGCAACAGTTTTCCTAGGCAGAGGCTGCTGCAGGGTGGAGGGAAAGTTTAAGACAGAGGAGCAGGTAAAGGTGGGTTGGCTGTTAGATAGGAAGGCGATAGGGTTGTCAACTCCAGATAAGGAAATTCTTGGAGATTTGGGGATGGGGACTGTGTGGGGTGGGCCCTCAGAAGGGCATAATGCTATAGGCTCCATCCTCCAAAGCAGCCATTTCCTCCAGGGGAATTAGGGTTGCCTATCTGGCAGGTGAGGGCTGGAGATCACTCAAAATTACAACTCTGTCCTTATGACAGAGATCAGTTCCCCTGGAGAAAATGGCTGCTTTGGAGGCTGGAGTCTATTGCATTATACCCTGCTGAGGCTGCTTCCCTCCCTGAACCTCACCCTTCCAAGGCTCCACCCCCAAATCTCTAAGAATTTCCTTATCTGGAGTTGGCAACCCTATCTCCTTCCTATCTAACAGCCAACCCACCTTTACCTGCTCCTCTGTCTTAAACTTTCCCTCCACCCTGCAGCAGCCTCTGCCTAGGAAAACTGTTGCCCAGTTGTGTGGTGCCACAGTTCCCTGCTCCACTCTCTCCTTCTCAGCCATTCACCAACCTACATTTTACCTGCCTCCTACCTTCAGTTATATTTATTATTTATTTACTTCGTTTATACTTGCCTTTCCCCACAGTGGGGACCAAAGCAGCATACATTTTTCTCTCCCACTCCTTTTTATCCACTCAACATTCCTGTGAGGTAGATTAGGCTGCAAGTGTGTGACCGATCCAAAATCATTCAGTGCCCTTTTCTGCATTTTTCCCAGTGCTATAAATATTCCTTTTGAGGTGTGTGTGGTGTGAGTGGTCCAATGAGGTTACACCATCAATTTATACATGTATAAATGTTGTTCCTTTTGGTCTTTTAGGGTTTCTGTGTGGCACTGTGGTGTGCTTGCACTGCCACAGTGCCACTTGTTCTGGAGTGTGCCACTTGTTCTCATGGCAAACAAGCACCTCCCAAGACAGTTCACTTTCCCTGAGATTCTCTGGGAGAGTCTGACTGCTGGTGCTGCCTGCTTGCCTGCCTTAAGTGCCGCTGGTTGGGTTTCCCCATTGGAAACAATGGAGGTAATGGGGGTAACCTGTTTGAGTGCCCATAGAATTAGGCCGGTTGGTCCAATTGCTTTGAGACGTGGGGGTTTATGTGGGGAGAGGCTCCTGAAGCTACCCTGAAAATTTGGAGCCTCTCCCTCAACCCCCCCCCCCGAGCTACTAACAGCACCGTGGGAAAAAGTAACTTTTTCCCCACCATAGAGAATAATGGAGGGAATGGGGGTAACCTGTTTGGAGGCCCATAGAATTGGACCCCCTGGCCCAATGTTCTTGAAACTTTGTGGGTATCTTGAGGAGACGCTCCATCAGCTACCCTGTGAATTTGGAGCCTCTCCTTCACACCCCCTCCCCTCCAGTCCCAGAATATACCCTATGTTTTTGCCATTGACTTCAATGAACCATAGGATATAATGGGGCCAAATTGCCGCCAAATTTCTTTCATTCCCTCTTTTCCTTCTCTCCTTCTCCTCTTTCCCTCCTTCTTCCTTTCTCTCTTTCTTTCTTTCCCACCTTCTTCTCTTCTTTTTTCCTCCTTTCCCTGTTTCCCTCATTCTTCCTTTCTCTCTCTTTCTTTCCTTCCTTCTTTCCTTCTCTCTATTCTCTCTCTTTCCTTCCCTCTTTCCTCCTTCTGTGGCCCAACTCTAGTGAGAAGGGGTTTAAACTTTAAACCCCTTCCCTCTTTGCTCCCCTACCCAGGCCAGCTGGGGAAGGGAAGGGGAGGCTTTTGAAGATGCCCCCCCCCCTTTTGCTTTCCCTTCTGACATCACTTCCGGTTATGTCAGGGGGCATGGCATATGCTAATAGCCTAGTAGCTCATTAGCATACCATATGTTTATGAGCTACTGCAGCTCTTTTTCTACAAAAAGACCCCTGGTGCTATCAATATGCAGATGACATCCAGCTATATCTGTTGTTGGGCGGTCAGTCTGACTCTACCCCAGATGACTTGGAGTGGGCGCTTTGCAACGTGGTGGGCTGGCTTAGACTGATTCAATTGAAATTGAATCCAATGAAGATGGAGGTCCTGTGCCTGAGTCGGAGTGGACCGGGGGAAGGGATCCCACTCCCGACCTTCAATGGGGTGCCATTGGTGCCAGTGCCGAGGGTTAGGAGTTTGGGAGTGCTCCTGGATGCCACCTTAACAATGGAGGCCCAGGTAGCAGCCACTGCCAAGGCAGGCTTTTACCATCTGCAGCTGATTAGGCAGTTGGTTCCCTTCCTCGAACACAATGAACTGGCAACAGTGATTCATGCTATGGTCACCTCGAGATTAGACTACTGCAACACTCTCTACATGGGGCTGCCCTTGTCTCAGATCCAGAAGCTGCAGATAGTGCACAATGCGATGGCCAGGCTGCTGATGGGTCTCTCTGTATGAGACCACATCCAACCTGTGCTGAAGGCACTGCACTGGCTGCCAATAGCTTACCGGATTCATTTCAAGGTGCTGGTTTTGACCTTTAAAGCCCTTTATGGTCAGGGGCCTGCCTACTTGAGGGACCATCTTTCCCCACATGTGCCCCACAGAGCACTGAGGTCAGGGACACAGAATCACCCGATTCTTCCTGGCCCGAGAGACGTCAGGTTGGCTGCTACTAGAGCCAGGGCCTTTTCAGTGGCGGTTCCATGCTGGTGGAATGAGCTCCCAGACAACATCAGGGCCCTGCAGGACCTTTTACTGTTCCACAGGGCCTGCAAAATGGAGCTCTTCCACCAGGCTTTCGATTAGGAGCTGCCACCGATGAATGTGCCACTGGTGAATAAGTCACTGATGAATGCGCCGCTGGAATACATTACGGCCCGCATGAAACAGCGGTTGGATATTGCCTTTGTCTGTATATTGTATGCTGCCATCATCATTTTATCATTTGTACTGTTTTTGTCAGATTTTTAGGCAGTTGTATTTATATTTTATTGTATTTTTACTGTATTCACTGTTTTATTGCTTTTAATGTTGTTAGCCGCCTTGACCCAGTTCCGTGGCAAGGCAGGATAAAAATTGAAATAATAAATAAACAAACAGCAATCACTGTATGAAAGCTAGTGTAATGTAGCAGTTAGAGCTTCAGAGGAGGGTTTGGGAGACCCAGGTTCAAATCACTGGTCTTCCTTGGAAGCTCACTAGATGATGTTGGGCCAGTCACATACCTTTAGCCTAATATAACTTACAGGGTTGTTGTGAAGATCAAAAAAGGAGGAGAGGTTAATGATATAAGCTGCTTTGTCCCCAGTGTGGAGAAAGGTGAGGTATAAAGAAAGTAAATAAATAATAAATACAGCTGAAGATGAGAGGCAGATAAAAAGTAGGTTGGTGAATGACTGAGAAGGCAAGACTGAGACATGGAAAGGATATGAGGGCTGCCAGGAGGAAGGAAAGTGGAAATAGTGCAGTGAGGGAATACAGAGGAAGGTGATGTGCTCCTCCCAAGACCCTGAGGGTTCCCTACCACGCAAGTGGGTTTAGCCCCACAGCAAAACACTGCACAAATGAGCCATAGTTTCCCTAGGTAGAAGCTGCCAGGAGGGGGGCTGAAGACAGAGGGGCTATTATTATTATTATTATTATTATTATTATTATTATTTCGATTTATATGCCGCCCTTCCACAAGGGCTCAGGGCGGAAAACAAGGGCAGCAAATAAAGGTAGGTTGGGTGGAAAGGAGAGAAGAAAGGAGAAAAGGGAGACGGGCTATGGGGCCTTTCAGGAAAGGGAGAGAGGAAATAGTGGGGGAGGAGGAAATGGGTCCTTGCAGGTTCCCGTTGGTATATTCAATATACCTTGTGGCTATGTAAGCAGATGACTTCCTGGTGCGCATATAATTATGAGAAATGAAGACCAACAGGCAGACATCACCACTCCATCTTAAGTGCAGTTAAAACATCAAAATGTGGGTGAATCCAGGCAAATATTACCAATGAGATACAAAAGTTTAAGATGCAAAGAAAACTCATACACTGCTTTGCAATGGGAACAAAAGATTTTTCCCTTTGCATGCCACACAGGTAGCATGGTGTGAACAAATGCAGCTTTTTCTCCTGGGACGTCTGAGATGAGCAAAGCCTCCCCTTTGCATTTTAACAGCTTCCTCCCTCCCTGGGCAGAGAACGGGGGGGGGGGAGTCTGTGCAATGGCTTTTCAGATGTACCTAAGCTCACCTTCATTCTGATGCTAGCAGGAGAGGTAATACGTGGGCCCCTTTCTGCTAGCAGGGAACAGAGATTTGGAGGGATAAAATCCTAGACAGTCTTCTGGAAGGAGATTCCTGGAGATCTCCAGAAAATGCCTCTTTGACCTAATGTGACCTGGCCAATGGGTGGAGAAACAGATATGATAAAGACTTGCTACAGGAAGGAGGGCTCTTTTCCCGGAATGCTTAGTCCATGAAAGGACACAGTCCTCTCCCCTGGGAAGGCAGCCTTTTTTTATCATGTGCTGGCCTAAAGAGCTAGAGGGAACTTCACGGTAGGGGAAACTTTGTAGAGATTTGTAACTACTTAAGCTAAAGGGGCTTGACCTATTTTAACACCTGATAGGGCATGTATAGAGAAAGAGTCAGAGGATTTGCGATTTTCCCCATTTCTTTTGGTATCCCTTCCTCAGTTTGGTGCTGTGCTAAAAGTACACTTGTAAACCTCTTCTTTTAAATAAATACTTTATAATTTTGTTTGCTGGGAATGGTTCTCTGTACTACATAGACCTCCACTATCTTGGACACACTATTTTAAAAGGAGCACCAGGGGGATGTTGGCAAGTGGCCATTCCTCCAGGTGAGTGCAAGGCAGTAATTGTCCCTGTGGTGACCAGAAGTTGGGCAATGGAACACCCAGAGGCAAGGCCTCAGAACTCGGAAGGGAAGCTGGGAGTCCTGACCCCCCCCCCCAGTGGGCAATTTCATACACAGGTTGGGTGGAGGTGATGGGCTATGCATGAGTGGAAGAAAAGCCCCTCCAGCTGTGGAGAAACACCTAAGAAGACAGGGCAGCATAGGGCCTGCAGGCCAGAACAGGCTGGTTCTACCACACATGAAATGAAAAGCATGACTTACTTGAGCACGGTATTACCACACTGGGGGCCAATAAATCTGATAGGAAGTCTATTTTATGGACTTGATCTACAGTCATGGGCAATCTTGGAACAATTTTCATTTTCCATCCTTTCTTGATTTTTTAAAAAAATTATTACAGTTTTTGGATGAATTTTGATATCCAAACTATACATAAATTCAAAACTGACCCCAAAGTTGCCACAAGGGCATGTTAAACTCATCATATCCTTTGGGGCGTGCATTTTTAGCCCACATGCTGATACATAGCAATGGAATTCAAGTAGGGCTCAGTGCACTGAATTATTTTTTAAAGCAGGTTTAGCATACTAAATTGATACTATCGTGGGGTCTCATTTAACCTTTTACTTGTGTTAGTGCCTCAGCATATTTTTTTTACTTAACTTACATTAACAAAAAAAACCCAATGCTGTCTTTTATCCAAGAATTTACTCCAATACTTCAATCACTGTGATTGCACTCTGTGTGCTGAAACCCGAAAGGCCTGAAAATTGTGGGATTCCCCACTCCCAACTGTGGAATGGCATCCTTACAAGCCACAGAACAGCTACCACAGCTGGCTTCAGTCACACAGTGAAGATCCTTGTGCTGCTGCCAAAGCAATGTTTTAAAAAATCTGCAGCACTAATCAAATCTCCAGTGGTCCATCAGAAGTCTTGCTGGCAAAACCCACACCTGGCCCTGCCCACGTTCTAAACACACTTCGTGAGTGTTATGGAGCCCACAGACTCAGTGTTGGGGACCCATGAATTATATTTGAATATTACTCTTCCACTCTTTTTTGTTTGGTTAAACCACACTTTGCATCAGCTATCATTTCCTGCCATCTCTCATCTGTCCAAGATCAATCCAAGTCCACCGGCTTATTTGCCTATGTTTCTACTGGAATGCATCCAAAGATGCCTTTCTGCAAGAATAAAGCATCTTCCCAAGAGGTAAGGATTGTTTTACATGGTACACAAAAAGGACTGCACAAGGGGAGGGGGGGGGGAATGAAACGGCAAGTGAAGCACGAGAACTGATACAGAACCTATTGTAGCATTACATTTCCTTGCGCAAACTCTTGTTCGAGTGTTTGTAAAATGAACTACTTTCTTTCCACTCATGATTTTTTGGATCCAAATACTCTCTCTTCAGTCAACGAACTTCTAAGACAAATTGTTGGTACTGTGGAAGATACAGCATCATCAATCCCCACCAATCTAAGTGTGGCTGCTGGTACCACACCCAACGTTGTCCTGTCACAGAATTGGCTGTGAACAGTTTTGCAGTAATTGCCATAAAACACTGCTTCCAGATAGCAACTTAAAACTGGTTTTCCAGGTGGTCCAATAATTGTGTGCATTATCTGTGTTACATATTCCTAGTGAAGGTCTGGCTCTGTTATGGGCAGTCTCTGTGTAATTAGATCAAACCATGTGAAAAGGAGCTTTTCAACCTGATAAAGTTGCTATATGAAACACCACCAAGCTGCATTTTATTTTGGTGGCCACTGTAGGGTATCGTAACATAAGAAACGACCCTTGATGTACCAGTCAGGTTTTCCCACTAACATCAGGTTTACTTAAAGAATTTATCCAATTAGTTTTACAGTTCTTTAAACAAAACTGCTTATTATCTTTTTTATCAATGTTGCTTACTCTCTTCTCAGTAGCCATAGCAGTCTCTAAAAACATGCACTTTGCACAATTCCCCCTCCCTTGCAATATAGGTTTTATTATTCCCATAGACAATTTGCTGTATTTCCCCCCCCCTTTTTTTTGTTTGATTGAGCTGTTTTCCTCTAACTGAGAACCCGGCAAATGTGTTTTTGTGGTTCAGGTACAATTCATGCCTATTTTTTTTTTAAAAAAATGGCAAATGTGCAATGAAAAAAAGAACATTTCCTCTCCAGCCAATTTATTACTTAGATTTCCTAGTCATCCAAAAGCACAGCTAGGCTTCATACATTTAACTCCTGCCAGGAGTTCACTCTGTCACACAAGGCTATACAATGCAAAGGGGGAAGGGCTAGTAGGAAGAAACATAAACCATGCTATGTAATTTTGTACCATTAAACCCACACAAAATATATTTAGAACAAGTAAGGCCTATTATGTTTTCATTTTTTATTATTAGAACTCCATTGTAAATGTCGACAAAGTTCCACTATTTTCAACCCTTTAATATTATTTAGCCTTTCCCAGGGGGTCTCAGATTATGTACTACACCCAATGACAACCTTCTGGTGTTTAAATTATACCTATCTCTCTGGTTATAAAACATATTTTACACTAACAGATTATTTGCTTCTGAATTGTTAAACGTTTCACTTCATTTCTGTATGGTACAAAAAGAAATATAGGAAATAAGCAGTTTCTTAAATGATCCTGAATGTGACCCAGTTGTATTTGGAGAATGAACCAATGTGACAGACAAGCAATACGCTATACATCACATCTATGATGAAGATGTTTACAGTTTCAAAAACTGAAAAAAGCCCTCAGTGTAATTCACTCAATTATCTGGATGAGTAGAACTCCATACTCTTCAATTGTATCCATTCATAAATCAAGTAGGACATTTCCTATTTTAAGGTAGCTGACCCTAAGGTAAATCACTCTCCCTAATCCACCCCTCATTGTTTTAGGGATAGTGCTACCCAGGGACTGGGGTGAATACACGTATGCCATTCACACATGCATCCCCAACTCTGGGTCTTTTCAGATCCAAGTCTTTGTATATACCAGGGGTCTCCAACCTTTTTGAGCCCATGGGCAACTTTGTAATTCTGACATAGTGTGGTGGGCACAGCCACAAAATGGCTGCCTAGCTTACCTTCAGTCACACAGTGAAGTTCCTTGTGCCTCGCTGGGTAAAAGCCACATCTGGCCCTGCCCACTTTCTAAAAACACTTGGTGGGCACCAAAAAAGCTTTGGCGGGTGCCATGGCATCCACAGGCATGACACTGGAGACCCCAGATATACACATATTGCAGATTGATCTGGTACATTTCCATAAAAGAATGAGGTCATTGTTTTTAAAAAGATTAACTTTCATTTATTACAGATGGATAGACTGAAGGCAAGACAGAAAGGAAATTTAAAAAGCAGCTGGATATCAACACATTTGGCAAATCAAAATAAAATGCTTCAAATTTCTACTAAAGTACTCATCAAACAATTAGTAAAATCTCTGATAAATGCCCAATTATGACTCACTCATGGCTTTGTCCATGAAAGAGTTGTGGGTATGTGGGGGTGTCTTTGAAGAATCAGAGATAATGAGAGGAGGCCTGGGATCTGAGATGGAGAGATGTGCCTGAGAGACAGACAAATGGCAGGAGGGGGGGAGGGAGCTGGAAGGGATTAGAGAACCAAGAAATCTAAAAAGGGGCTTTTTAGAGAACCAAGAGATCTAAAAAGAGACAAAGGGAGCCTTCATGGCAGGAACCAGGAACTGTGCCAGAGTAATGGGGAACAAGAGTGTGGGGACTATAGGTCACAGTGAGAGAAAGGAGGGAAATTAAGAAAAAAGGAAAATTTAGACTTATAGCTACCAGTGTTGAAGATAATGGTTGTGGTAGATACTGCTAGAGGTTCACTTAGATGGAAAAATCTGACTCAAAGTCTATAGTTTAATTCCAGACCTTGTATACCCAATTGTCCATGGGGCAGTTGTCATGTGATAGTTACTGAGTTAAATTAATTTTATTTGCTAGTTTCAGGCTTCAATGAAAATTATTTTCTCCACTAATATCTGTTTGGGGCAAACAGTGTGAGCTAGCTCACAGTTTTTTAGCCTCCGGCTCATACATTTCTGTCTTAGCTCATGAAGGATGGCTCCAGAGCAAACTAATTTATGCAGCAGCCAAATCGCTCACACATAACTTTAATGCCAGTAGCTCACAAAGTAGAATTTTTGCTCACAGCTTAGAAAGCACATCGGTTCAGACTGAGGTACAGGAGATGTGTTGAGCCATGATTAACTCAGGAAGGAGACTAGATTGTTCCCTTTGATGTGTTAGGCATTGTCTTAAACATCCCTTTAAGACTTATGTAATATTTGTCCTTCTCTATTACAAGCAATTACCATTCTTTTGGGGGCCAGAATCTGAAATGATCTCAGCTAATCAGGATGTTCATACTTAGGATAAACCTTCGCACAAAGGGCACCCCACCTTAGCTTTAGAAGGCCATTTATTTCCTCTGAGTCTGATCAAGCTGCATCTCCCCTGGCCTCCAGGGCTTTTGCTCTCGGGGTCTGAAAATGAGGTGGGGCAGTGCCTTTTCATGGCCCTTGTTCTAGGATGTCATAGGACACTAGATGACTATGGGGTGTTGGACCATTGATGGGCTGTAGATTGAAGATGGACAAATGGAAATAGTTCTTTATACAAGTGATTAAAATGTGGAATTCACTGCCAGAGTATGTAGTGATGACCACAGGCATAGACAATTTTAAAAAGGGAATAAATGGATTCAGGCAGAATAGTTTTCTCAATGGCTACCAGTCATGGTGACTAAAGGGAGCTCCCCACATTCAGAGGCATTAAACCTCTGAATACCTCTGACATGTGACTGTTACAGTGTCAGGAGGAAACATCAGCAGAGGCCTCATACTCTGCGGTGGGCACTCCAGTGTAACTGGTTGGCCACTGTGTGAGACTGGATGCTAAATTAGATGGTCTTATCCAGTAGGGCTCTTAAAGAGTCCTTGTTAAAAATATTCTGTGAATACAGAATGTCCCATTTGCTGTAGAGGAACAAAAAAAGCAATAAAGCAATTATTTTCAATCCTTAGAACAAAAAAAGCTATGAAGCAAGTATTTTCAATCCTTAAAAAAGTTATGGGGACCAAGTCTTCTTTTCCTCAAAAAACTATTTTAAAGGTATGTGCAAATAATGTAATTTATACAGGAGTGGTGACTGAATATTACTGAATATGAATCTGCAAGAGCATATTTGGTTTTTCATAAATCTGGTTAAGGACTTTTTAGTTAGCAGCATGTGAGAATTCATTCTGCCATCTAGTAGTGGATAGTTGCTTATCAATACAGCCTCACTAACCTCAACATAATCCCTCCCCTTTCTTTATTCATTGTAACTGCTTTTTATTGATCAAACACACAAATATTGTTCCTCTAAATTTCATACTTCACACATGAAACAAAGAGGCATCATATACCACTCTTCAACAAAACAAGATTACAGAGATAATATATTCTCCACACAGATCCTTCCCTATTATATAAAAGCGTAGTGGTCAACTGGCATGCCCAAATAAGGCATGCTCAAATAAGGTAAAAATCTGTGGCAAAATAGGTTGGCTGCGGGGGCTGCCACTCACCATTGGGCCCTGGCCATTGGCTGGCGTGCCTGGCTGCGTGGGCTTGCTCCCGCCCACACAGCCAGCTCACAGCTGCTTTGCCCCAGTCTGCCTCCAGCCGCCGGATTGGGTGGCTGCGCGCTGCCAACCAAGGCTGGATGGTGACCTCCCTCGCTGCGCGGCCAACCCCCCCCGGTAAGTGACTGGGGCCAGGGACGCCTTGCACAGTGGGGGGGGGCACCAGAGCTTGCCTCGCCATGCACGCGCCACTGGGAAATGGCACCACAAGCGACTGGAGCTGACGGTGGCTCACAACGACTGACGCAACGGGGAGGCCACGGCGGAGCTGGCTGGCCCAGAGAGGGAGACGGCCTCCCTCGTTCGCTGCTCCGCCACTGCAGGAACACGCTTGGAGGGGGAGCCGGGCCTGGCCTTGCCCTGCAGGCGCTGCCGCTTCAGAGGGGGATGGCACCTCCATAGAAAGTCCGGCTAGTGCCCGTTGCATCGCGCCACGCAACGGGCCTTGCTGCTAGTTTACATATAAAATAGAAGTGCATGTGGGCTAATTTTTTTTTATCCATTCTGCTCATGGCAGAGCTTCCCTCTGACACACGAAACTTTGTGCTAGCAGAAAGCTCTGCCATTACCAAAGTTCATCCAGAATATTGTATCCAACAGTCCCTCAGTGGAAGGTCCTGATGGTCACAGATCTTCCCTGAGTTTCCCTCCTTCCAGCAGACCTTTCTGATCCTGGGAAAATTTATTGTTGTAATCATGAGACCCACATGGATTAATAGTCACATGGGTTGGTGTGACAACCCTTTATCTTTATTCATGACAGATATCCCTTTGATGGATTTTAAAGTAATATGTAGGGGTGTGTGATTTTTTCTCTGTCTATTGAACCCGAAAAATTTTTAGGATTCCCCCCAAAAAACCCAGATCCCAAGACTGGTATTCGAATCCAGGGTTTTTTTGAAATCCCGATTTTTTTCAGGTCCAATGGAACTGAACTGCAAAATATGGGGGGGGGGGCAGCGGTAAAGCCGCAAAAAACAGCTCAGAGGGGCTCAGCTGCAGCTCTTTTGGGCAGCCCCTTTAAACCAGACTGCTCAAAAGAGCCTGCAAAGCAGCTAATCCTGTGGGGAGAACTCTCCCTCAGCTCAGCTGGGGCTCTCTTGGGCAGTCTGATTTAAACTGGGCTGCCCAAAACAGCCTGCAAAGCAGCTGATCCCACAGGGAGAACTCTCCATGTGGTTCAGCTGGGACTCCCTTGGGTTTACTGAACTGCCCAAGAGAGCCCCAGATGAGCTGGCAGGAAAGTTCTCCATGCTGGATCCGCTGCTTTGCAGGCTTTTCTGGACTGTCTGGTTTAAACTGCACTGCCCAAAAGAGCCTCAGCTGAGCTAGCAGGAAGGGCAGTCCCCCACCTAGGCTTAGCTATTTTGTGGGCTGTCTTCTGTAGCCCCTTTAAACACCCCCTGTTTAAAGGGACCACAGAAGAAAGCCTGAAAACAGCTGAGTGGCAGGAGCAATCTGCTCCAGCCCCTCAGTTGTTTTTCAGAGTTTGCTGGCAATTCCTGAATATATCCCAGTTTTTTTTCTGGATTTTCCCCCCAATTATCCAAAAAAATCCCAGATACATTTGGGATGCCAATATATACCCCCAAAATACCGATAAGGTGTTTCCAAGGTATATTTTTGGATCAGGTACATCCAAAAGCACACCCCTAGTAACATGATCCAGTTTCTGTTCCAATGGCTATATTCATATGAGTTCGTTATTGAGAGGAATGATGAATTATTTGAAAATGTGACTGAGGCACAGGAGGCAAGATTAGAAAAGAATAAATTTGTTTATTTACTTTCATAGTAGGGTTTAACACTGTATTTAAAAACAGCTGCTGTATGAATATACTATAACAACATAGCATCATAGCTTTAAAATGATTTTTTCCCCTTTTTCGGAGCATTACTGCTACAAGTGTGCTTAAATACAAGATAACCCAAATCACTTCAAAGCTTAAATGTACTGTCAACCCTGACTGACAACTGTTTCACTTAATCACTGAATGAGAATATTTCATGTCCTTCAAATACACCAGACCCCAGAGTCACATCCATACAGAGGTCTCTAGTCTACTTCCCTCAGAAGATGACTCACTCTTAATTAACATTACTTTCCCTTAGTAAACTTAATCAAACAACTAGTCTGCTTTACCTGAGAAAGACTCTCCAGCCCACTGATCCTCTCAGTAGCCATACTCTTTCTCCGAAGAAACTTTGGAGTTGTCAGTTCACTCTCAATTTCTCCTCTCCCCTCAGAATTCAACATTCTCTCCTGACTAGATGTTGCTACAACTCTGAACATTTAAAACTTGGTGACAGGGGATTGACACATGACTTGAAGGGCAGAACAGCATCAGCATCAGAAGGCTGAGGTAGGGAACTAAGGGCACTTTCTGTCTTTCCCATCAGTACAGGTCTGTTGACAGAAAAGGGAGAAGGAAGTGATTTCCACATGGGTCCCATAGCCCTGGGAATAAACTTTCCTGGCAGTGGAAAGGACTGCCGGTAGAGGAGAAAGGCAACTTGGAAATAATCACAATCCTTGCATCTACAGATCATTTGATCAGACTCAAAGGATAAAACCCTACCTACACATACGTAAAGGTTTCCCTTGCTCAAAAGCCAGTCGTATCCAACTCTAAGGGGCAACGCTCATCTCTGTTTCCAAGCCAAAGAGTACAAGCCAACTGTCCAAAGACATTTCCGTGGTCATGTGGCCGGCATGACAAACCCTGAGGTGCACAGAACGCTGTTACCTTCCCACCGGAATGGTACCTATTTATCTACTTGCAACTTCTAGCTTTCGAATCGCTCGGTTGGCAGGAGTCCTACACATATATCCCCCTAATATAGTTGATTCTTTCTTATTTGTGTCAATACATAGGTACATATTTACATTCTAATCATCTTCCACACATGCTACAAAGATAGCAACACTCATCTTGTTCTTAAAGTAATATATATTTAACTTATAAAGTTTATTGTCAGACAGGCATTCACAGAACAATGAATCTGTGAAGTCCAACCAAAATTCAATAGTAGGATGCTCCAGATTTCACAACCACACATTAAGCAATTCAATAGGAAGATTCACGTATCAAGTTCAACCTGTAGTGTAACACATTAGATTTGAAGTGAACAATTTTGCCCTATTACAGGTACCTGGGTCTATTCAAGAATTAGTAAAATAATCTAGTGTAATTAAGATGTTTTGTGCTTGCATCATCTATTACTAGATCTTTATTCTTTTGCTTTCAAAAATAATCTCCAATGTTTCCTTATGAATGCATCAAAACATGACCTACATTCCCCCTGTCAACTCTAATTTGCTATTTTCTACATTTTTGAAAAACTATGTTAAAATGCCACTTACTAAGTTTATTTAAGAGTAAAGTAAGCAAAATTATATATTTATTTAAAACATGTATATCCTGCCTCATTAATTCAGACTGAAAATGTACCCGCCCAATTAAAACACAGATTAAAATGCACAAACTGCAAATTAAAAAGCACTCAGTTTTTTAGAAAAACACACACACACAAAATTAAAATAAACACTGCCAAATCTGCTGGAACAATTTACTCTTCATCAAGTGGCCTCTGGAATAAAACTGTTTTGTATGCCTTTCTAAATGTAGCAAGCATGCAGTACGGCTACCACCTCAACAAAACATTAGCAAAAGAAACAATAAGATATAAACTCAAACCACTGAGGCATTTCAGCACAGGAGAAACTATAAATAAGATGCAAGATGAGATACATTTTCTGAGAGAAGATTCCCATGTAACATCACAACCAATTAGAAAGTTTACATGGAAAAGACTTTCGAATCCAAATTGTGCCATGCTGGGACACACTTGGAAGCAATGAGAATGTCTCTCATCACTGTGTGCCCCAACTAGTATGTGGTGAATGAAGGACCTCGGCTTTCCAAAGGACTGGGGTGGCCTCCCATTTCACTCTGGGCTGGGAAACGCTCAGAAGTGGCCACAAACAATTCTTATACTGGGCAAGTTAACTCTCCTATTTGACCTTTGAGGGAAAGGATCAGCTTGTCAAGTGGCACTATGATTTGAAGTTACTCAATTTCTCATGCTACTTTTGAACATAACCCAAGACAATCCACAATAAGACAATATCCACTACTCTGTCCCATAATAGTTCTATGTGTTCCAGAGGAATGGCAGAAAATGAGACATCTCTCTCCTTCTGAGTTCAAGGATGGAAATAAGAGATTTTTTTCTCACCAGTGCTGAGCTGCTAAGAAAATGCATTTGCAGAACCCTTAGTATTATTATGAGGTGTATAAGGGCAGGAAAAGAAGCACTACAAAATATCACTCATTCCCACAGTACATGGTTTACAGATTCCTGGAAATTAAGACAATGTTGAAATATACCCCTTGTGTCCAGATGCAAATGTGTTGTTTATGAGTTGCTTGGATAATATTATGTCACAGGCTGTATTAGGGCAGTCAGAGAGGACAAAGCACAAAGACACAAAATTAACACAATCTATCACGTTATAGCACTCAATAAGAAAACTGAGAGACAGTGTGGTGTAGTAGGTAGTGAGATAGACAAGGATCTGGCAAGCCCAGGTTTAAATCCCCTCTCTGACAGGAAAATGATTAAGTGACCAGTCACTATTTTTCAGGCTAATCTACCTCACAGGGTGTTACGAGGATGAAGCTGAGAAGGGGAGAATGATGCAGTACACAGTCCTGAGCTCTTTAGAGGAAGATTGGGATAAAAATTTACTAAATAAATAAACCAAATATCTTCAACTAATCCATTTGTCAACAATATGAAAGTTCACTAGGAAAAAACTGATATTGGTTAAGTTTCTCCGTCCTGGGGTCATGTCAATTTCTCATCAATATTACTGAATTCTAGTCTTAAATACAGTGGGGGAAAGACACATTAACAGTATTTTCTTCAAAAGAAAGCTATGGTAAAAAACCATGAGTTGGCCCAGCCATTCCTTTCCAACTTTCTCTGGCTGAAGGAAGCCCCTTACTCATATACTCACCCAATTGTGTGTACAGTATCATCAATGTGAGCATAGATTGGTTACTTTCCTCCCATCATGTGTACCATCTATATACTCAGTCTCCATAATCCATCCATGTCTTTTTATGAGAACTGGGCAAATGCATGTAGATACATGGACGGCAAGGCTGGCCAGCCTTTATGTGAGCAGCATACATGAGGCTGGTTGTCCTGCCAGTGGGCAAGTAGGTCAACCAATCCCAATTTTTCTAGCACACCTTTGTTCAGTCATTCATCACATTCTGGCACCACACATATTATTTTTAAAAAATCAATTTACTGTTTTCATATGTTTAGAAAGTAATTCTAAATAAAGGAAGTCCAGTCAAAGATCTGGTCATAATCTCAAATAGAGCAGGATAAAAGAAATCCCATTAATACGCTTCTGAATTCATTTGGAAGCTCCTGCTGAAAATGCATGACCATTCTCTATGCTGTATATTTGCTGTTCATTCATATCAATTGTCATTTGCATTACCTGACGAGCATATCAATTTATGCATATCTCAATGATATTTTTAAGTACCAAAGATTTCTAAAACATTGTAAAACATTGAATGCAATGGAAGGGGCGGGAAATTACCAAACTAAAATTTGCATTTTACATAAAATGAGCAAAATGAACCCACTGTGTCAACATTTTTACAGAATAACCATGCCAGTTGTCAGAAAAGGAAGTAAAATGGTGAATTACCCTAAAAGACATTTCAAGATTCTCTCCACCCCAGATATCCATTCCTGCATCGTAAGTTCCTATCTCTTCAAAGTAGTTTCTGTCAATAGAAAATAGGCCACCAGCCATAGTAGGGGTCCTAGTTGAAAACAAAAAGAAAAACAAAAAACAAATACAAAAACAAAGAAAAGAACCTTTTTAAAGATATTGTGTGGAATTTAATAAGTGATACTATAAGCACACATCCTCCAGACGCTTCAGAAATATCACAATCTATCTATGATAAACTGAAGGTGTATATTGCTTTTGTCCTGTATTTGTCCAGAGCAAAAGTCTCATACCTGGCCAAATCATGCATGCACTTCAGATTTCTTTTTGAAAACCATTCTCTCTTCTCTTTTGTCTTAAATACTACACCTCACATTGCTTAGAAAATAGAATATTGCTGTCCACATCTAGAAACATAAACTAAATACAAGTGGGAAGCATTTGATATCTTTCACAATATAACATCTTCAACAGAGTTCCATAGAAAAGGCAAATCTAGTTACTGGGTGTTTCTATACGAATGTCAATGTTTCACTGACTGCAAATATCCATTACTTCTAAAAAGATAAATGTAGCTTAATTTCTTTAAAATCTGGTTAGAGAAGTATATGCAGCAATAAATGTATTGGCTTCACGTTTAAAACCACCATCATGGAGACATTAGAATGAAGAACTGATGTTTTTTTCCCAGTGATTTGATTAAATTCTATGGGGTGCCATAAACTGTCACTTAAGAGTGCACATGCAAACAGCTGAGGAAGCACTAACCTGCCTTAATAATGTGATTTTTATTGATTATTTTGCATTGATTTATCAAAGCGTGTATATTATACATTGGATACATATTGGATTTCCCTCAACTTTATGATTATTTAAGTCCAGACACTACTGAATGTTTGTAGCACCTCACTTGACCAAAAAATAGGTGGAAACTGAAACCAAACATTAAATCTCCTCTTGATTATTAAAAAGGAATTGTGTGTTTTCTCTCCCTTTAACAAAGAAAGCTTTACTTCCAGTATCCACTCACTGATGGAAAATGGAAACACATACACACAGAATTAATTTGTTTGAGTGAATTATTAGTTTTATTTTAAACTGTTATTCTCAGAAAAAGATTTCAGGAGCACATTTTCCCCCTGGGTTGGATCCTAAAGAACTACAAACACAGAGAGTTCACACAAGGTATTTCTGCTGTCCTCCTCCTCTTACTATAGTACTCTGAGCTTCCAAAATGTGACTCTTTAGGGCATGGATACGGAACCTTTTGGAGCCTGTGCAAGCCTTTGGAATTCTGACACAGGGTGGTGGTTGCAGCCACAAAATGGATGTCACAGAAGTGGAGCTAGCCACAAAATGACTGCATAGCTTACCTTCTGTCACAAAATGGAGATCCTTGTGCTGTGGTGGCAGCTGCTGTCAAAGCAATGTTGTAAAAAAATTGCATAGTCAATCATATCTCCAATGGCCAATCAGAAGCCCTGCTGGGCAAAGCCCCACCTGACCCAGCCCACTTTCTAAAAAGGTGCTGACAGACAGCATGATGCTCACAGGCATCACACTGGGGATCCCTGCTTCAGGGTCAGGCTGTCTGCAATGGCCTGGGATGCAGCACGGAGAACTACAGCCTGATGGGGGCATTGGCAGAAAGGGCACTTCCACATCTTGCATAAGTTCTTGCTTGACTAACACAAAAAATGTTGGGGGGTTGTCACTTTCCACTTCTGGCTGCAGTCCCCCTCCCCCTCAGGCTCCACAGCCTTCAGGAACAGATTCTCAGAGAGCAAAGGGGCCTGCAGTGGGAAGAGAAAGAAGGCAAAATCCCTCACAATCTTACTCCATTCATTAGGTTCCAGCCCCAAAAGTTCAATTCATTATGACTGACTCACAATTGCTCATGAATGGCATGCAAGTTATTCCCCCTCTGTCCCAAATATGACCGGGGGATGCTCAAACACTGAGCTCTTTAAGTCACATGACTACACAATCAGCAGATTTTGGTACTCTAAAATCAGCACAATCATTTCCTGAACCCTTATCATCATGAATATATTTTTTCCTTGAGCATTAATGAATATGACTTTGCAGTTCACCTTCTGCAACCTTCCATTCCAACAAAATGTGATCAGTATCTAAACAAACACACACACACTCCAGCAGTTATCAGGAAAAAAAGAAAATTTCCTGAGACTGTTTCCTCACAGGTGCAAACCACCATATCAGCATTCTTAAGTCAATGACATTTGTAAAACTTTCCACAAAGCGTTTGGCTGCTCCAGGAGTAACTCCGAATTTACTGCCCTGCTGTCCTGTTTTTGGATCCACTTTTCCCGTGGTTTCCCCCCCCCCCTTGGTTTTGATTCACACTTTTCCAGTGTGAAATTCCAAAAATTGAATTTTGTTCCCGCCACTCTTGTGTTGTATGTACACCCTGTCCCCTACCTCCCCCAAATCCCCCAAATAACATTCGGATTTTTAAGGGCAATTTTGATTGCATTATGACACTGATTTTTTTAAATAAACATAATATTGCTGTGTTATAATGCTGGAACAAAATGAGTGGTGAGTTCAATAAAGGCTTCTCTGTGCAATTGCCCATCCACGAAGTTCCTGTCCTTTCCTTATTTACTTTATGCTTTTGTGGGTAGGTTTGGTCACCTCACACTTGTTTTATTTCTTCACTAGGAATAAGCCCATTGTGGAAATAAATACAACGGGCTCTAGAAAGAGGCTCTGGGAGAGTACCCCAGCTTTGGGCACTCCGTGACAATTTGCTGTGGCAATCTCAGCAGGATATAATGACAGAGTCCACCATTTTCTCCAGAGGAACTGATCTTTGCTACCTGAAGAGCAGTAGTAATTTTGAGTGATCTCCAGCCCACCCCCAAGATTGGTAACAGTGGTTCCCCAGGAGGGAGTAGCTGGTTTGGAGGGTGGAGTCTATGGCATTGTACCTGTCTGAGGTCCCACCCATCCTCCACACTCACCCTCTCCAGGTTCGACCCCTCAAATCTCCAGGAATTTCCCAACCTGGAGTTGACAACCCTATCTCCCTCCCAGCCAAATATCAACCTAACTTTAGTTTTCCATCTCCTCCCCCATCCGTCCTAGAGAACAGTTGTAATTTTGAGTGATCTCCAGCCCCCATCTGGAGATTGGCAACAATGGTTCCCCATCAGGGAATGGCTGGATTGGAGGGTGGAGTCTATGGCATTGTACCTGTCTGAGGTGCCACCCCTCTTCAAACCTCACCCTCTCCAGGCTCCATCCCACAAATCTCCAGGAATTGCCCACCTGGAGTTGGCAACCTGATCAGGACTGGGCACAATGAGTTTTCTCCCAAAGGCCAACATAGGTGTGGAAAGGGCCTTTTACTGACAGAGGAGAAAGTACAGGTGCCAACTTTGATTAGGGAAATACCTGGAGATTTGGGGGTGGATCCTGTGGAGGGCAGCATTTGGGGGGTGGAAGGACTCAGCAGGGTATAATGCCATAGAGTCTACCCTCCAAAGCAACCATTTTCTCCCAGGGAACTGATCTCTGTCATCTGGAGGTCAATTGTAACAGTGAGAGATCTCCAGGTCCCACCTGGAGATTGGCAGCCCTAGGGGAAAGTCAGCCGCACAGCGGGGAGTTGAAGAAAATGGTTTGATGGTCGCTGGCCCACCTCGTTAGCCAGCCAGCCATGCTGAAGCTAAGCAGGAGAAAGAGCCTTTTCCCATTTATTCTGACAGGAAAGTGGCCGTTGGGGAGGGGGTTATGGGCGGGGGAGGGGGTTATGCTGAAAGTCCTGTGTTTTTTTACTCACAGAACCAAGCTTGGCTGCCTACCAACAGCCACTGAGGGGACAGTCCTACACAGGAGTCAAGAGAATTGTCTTCCTCAGGAGAGAGAGCTGTCTGCCAGTAAATCTGACATGCAAAAGGGGGAGTGGGTGGGGAAGAGGAGCAGACCCAGCACCCGGCCAATGGCATGCAAGCACTCGAGTGGCGGCTGATGGGCCAGTGGCTGAAGGAGGGCATTTTACAGCCAATGGGAGCGCATGGAATCTTGCGAAACCAAAAGATAATTATTTATAAGGAGAGATAAGGAGAGATTTCCCCCCCCCTTTCTTCCCCATCACTCTCTCTGTGTTTTCAATGACACATCAGTCTTTAAACATTTGAAAATAATGGAAATTTATAATTGATTTGAAAATTATGGAAACTAAACATGTGGATTATTTCCATTTAGCATACTTTTAAAGTATTAAATGGACATAATAACACTATTGTGTATTGGTGTATACAGTTCAATGGACGTGAATAGAATCGTATTTCCCTTAGAATTTTGTGGGAATATTGTACTAACTTTACCTCAGTAATTTCAAGCCCAGATTTCACACATGACCTTTCCCTTTGATGTTAAACAAAATCTGTTGTCATTTTTGAATTCTAACGTGACCCAAGTGCCATTTTCAAGGGTTTAAGTTAAAGGACAATCCTATCCCTTCCTTCAGGTTTCTAGGCTGAGCAAATAGCCAAAATATATCTTACTGATAGGGTGGGACAGCCAAGATTCTTAAGGCTAGAAGAAAACACATTACGAGGGCTGCTCAGTCAGTGAGAAGACAGAAAAACAGAGGGAAATCTAGCCTCTGAGGGAGGAAAGTGGAAGGGGACCATCATACATGGGCACTGAGTGCAGACCAGAGAATTGCAACATCACAAAAGCTTTCCGATGTGCTGGCTAGAATCCAGACTTCCGCCAGTAATGAAAACCAAGATCACAGATCAAAATGGAGGCTCCTTGTGGCAAGCCATGTATTTAAACTTTAAATTATCCTCCACACCGCCCACCTCATGGTGGGAATCCTAAAAGCCAATCAACAATGAGCTTTCCTCCATTCTACATCCAACTGTTTTTGACAATGTTATAATGATATAACATTACTGTTCATTTGCAAAAAAAATTAAAAAGAGGAGTTCTGTCACTGACAAAGTACATGATGAAATGGCTGCACACCCCCTTTTCAAAGGGAGCATGAAACACATGCTTCTGCCTGTCAGAACTGAATTAAAAATTAAATACCCTGAAATACCCTTTTGTGGAAGGGGTGCACCAACATCAGAGCATCAACTGACAATTCAAGTTGCCAGGAAACAGCCGCAACACCAAGGTGCGGAAAATGTCTGATCAAGGATTTGTAGATGCTGTCTATATTATTATTGGAGAACTCAAGTTCAATATCAAAAGTTTTGCAAATATGGTATCTTTTCAGGAGAGGAGAAGAAACTGATTCCAAACTCATAAAATGGCTGGCCCTGCCTACTTCATAAGCCGGCTGCTGGAAAAAAACCCACAACACTGCTACCCTACATATATTTATATAAACCCAAGCCTACCAACTCAAAAGAATTTAGGATTGCAGACAAGATACTAGAATAGAAATGAAGGAAAGAAATCCAGACAAAAAGAAGATTACAATTTTTCCCTTATTAACTATGTATAGAAGTTGGAACAAAGAGTAGCACAACCAAGAATTTACAATAAACCAGGGCCCAAGGAATGATAATGAAGGGTGGGGAGGAGCAGCTCAAAGTGCCAGCTTTCAGGGGAGGGTGAATTACGGTGAATGCTGTGTCATGAACACCACGCTAACACGTTAGTTCATCATGATATGAACGTATCATTCCGCTTAACATGGTCTTCTCAACAAAGTGACTTCCTGTGATAACATGTAGTCCTAGGCATGGTTTAGCTGTTGAAGGGGGGTGGGTAGGACTATCAAAATTTATACTTTGAGAGAGAAATAAACTGAGCCAGCTGGGCTGGGAGATAGAACCCTGGAAAGAGCTGCTGGGAAGGTGAGAGTTGGCGGGCGGGAGTTGCCTTTCCTAAACTGCTGAACTACTGGGAAGCGTTAGCTGAGGTTGCTTTGAAAGAGGACAGAGTTTGAGGGTGAGTGGGTGCTTACAACCTGCTGGAGAGTGGTGTTTTTGTCTGAGTATGTTTGGGTCTTTTCTCTGGGCCTCTGAACTGTGCGGCTCCTCCTGGGCAAAGGTGTGAGTCAAAGGGCTCTTGGCCTGTGGCTCTTAGTCTAGAGATCAGGCCTGAGGACCCAGCATCACTGTAGTACTTCTAAACTACTAACCAGTTATGAAGGTAGAAAGCCAGAGAGTACTACATATTCTATTATCTACCCACTGGGTGGAAATTGTGTGTGCGTGGTTGCTGCATGGATCTCATGGCTTCCAGGGAGCAGGTTCGTTCTCTTGAGGCTAGAGTTGTTGACCTGAAAAAGCTGAGGTAGAGAGTGAGTTTTGGGGAAGAGAACCTCAGGGACTTACCAGAATAGTCCCACTCCTGTGCCAACAGCTCTTCTGCTGTTGTGGAGAGTGAGATTTTCGAGGTCAGAGGGCATCAATCTGAGAAGGAGAGATGTGATCCCTTAAAAGGGACCCCTTCCTTGGGCAACTGACAGACACCCTCCTGGGGGTGCTGGGGGGAGGTGGGCTTCTGGTAGTGGGTGATTTGATCATTAGGTAAATAGAGAGTGGGGTCTGTAACAGGTGTTTTGACCTCATGGTGACTTGCCTGACTGGTGCAAAGACTGAGCACATCATACATTTTCTAGATAGGTTGATAGATAATGCTGCGTAGGAGTCAGCAGTCATGGTGCATGTCTGCACCAGTAATATTGGGAAATGTAGTCTGGCGGTCCTGGAGGAAAAAGTAGGTTAGTAGTTTGGTGTAGTGGTTAAGAGTGGTGGACACTAATCTGGAGAATTGGTGTTGATCCCCCACTACTCCACAAGCAGCCAGCTGGGTGACCTTGGGTCAGTCATAGTTTTCTCAGAGCTATTTTCTCAAGAGGAGTTCTCTCAGAGCTCTCTCAGCCCCACCTACCTCACAGGGTGTCTGCTGTGGGGGAAGGAAGGGAAGGAGACTGTACGACACTCTGAGACTCCGAGTGAAGGTCAAGGTATAAATCCAACTCTTTTTTTTTCCCTAGGGAGAAAGTTAAAGGCTAGGACCTCAAAGGTAGCATTCTCAGAAGTGCTGCCGATTCCACGTGCAGGGCCAGCTAGACAGGCACAGGTCAGAGGTCTCAATGCGTGGATGAGGAGGTGGTGCCAGGAGGAAGGATTCAGATTTGTTAAGTACTGGGGAACTTTCTGGGAAAAGTCAAACCTGTACAAAAGAGATGGGCTTCACTTGAACCAAAAGGGAACCAGGCTGCTTACGACTAATATAAAAAAGGTGGCAGAGCAGCTTTTAAATTAATCTTGGAGGGAAAGCTTACAGGATTTGGGGAGCTTCTGGTCCATAACTAAGGGAGGGTATAGATCAAAAAAATGGAGGTCTGTGGAGGTTTGTTGTTTGTGGGTTTTACCAGGGCTATTTTTGGGCCGGAACGTACTGGAATGGTGTTCAGCTGGCTTCCAAGCCCGCTCCATCCCCTCCCCCTCAGGGGTGAACAGGATTTTTCCCTTCCCAATTTATCTTCTGGTGGGTTGAGGGCTCCTGGAGTTCCTCTTTGGCTTTCTTCAGGGCAGGGCTGGCTAGCTTCCCAACAGCTCTCTGGAGCAGCGGTGGCCTGGCGGCCCCACATCACAGTAACCCTCAGTGGACAAGCTCAAGAGCCATGGGGGACCGAGAAGTTGCCACACTCCCTGGGTAAGGGCATCTGGGTTGGGGGCCTGGATGCGGCGATGGAGCAGCAAGGGGAGAGGCGGAGGCGAACCAGCCGGTTCCCACACCTAGGCCTCTCAGCATTGATGAGATTGCATGTTTAACCAGGCCGCACAGGTGATGCACCTGCACACTGGAGCCTGAGCACAAGAACAGCTCAGCGGTGGGGCAGGTACAATCGTCCACCCCTTCACCGCCTAAGTGATGGGCGGTCCCATGGGATGGCGTGGGGGAGCATTGCCGGTCCGAGTCAAACCAGGGCCTCATGGTGAGGCAGTGTGTACCGGCCGGATCCTCTGGTGAGCTCTGCGGGTCCAGGGAGAAGGGCTTCATGCAGGGCCGCCGGGGGATGCGGCTTTGGGAGTCCAGCCTAGAGGAGTCCACACCACATAAACCTAGAAAAGAATATTTACAGCACTGGAAAAATGCAGAAAGGGGCAACTACAATGATAAGAGGAGGACACTTTCCCTAGGAAGAAAGGTTAAGGTGCTCGGGGATCTTAGCTTTGAGAAACAGTGAGTACTTCAGGATGGACAAAAGGAAGTACTACTTTACACAGAGAGTGATTAAAATGTGGCATTCAGTGCCAGAGGATATTGTGATGGCCACAGGAATAAACAGCTTTAAAAGAGGATTAGAAAGATTCACAGAGGATTAGTCAATCAATGGCTATTAACCATGGTGACTGAGGGGAACCTCCACATTCAAAGGCACTAATCCTCTGAAACCCAGAGCCAGGAGACGACATCAGGGGAGGGCCTCAACCACTATGCCCTGTTATTGGTCATCCAGAGGAACCGATTGACCACTGTGTGTGACAGGATGCTGGACTAGATGGACTATTGTTTGGATCCAACAGGGCTTTACTTTTGTTCTTATGGCTTGCTGTCAGATGCCTCAGTATTTATTTTATTTATTTTATTAAACTTATGAATCACCCACACTACAGAGCAGGTTCTGGGCGATTGGCAATATTCTAGATATTTAAAAATACAATTGATATATAATTAAAATTACTAATAATGAGAGCCAGTTTGGTGTAGTGGTTAAGTGCGCGGACTCTGATATGGGAGAACAGGGTTTCATTCCCCACTCCTCCACTTGCACCTGGCTGGATGACCTTGGGCAAGCCACAGTTCTGGCGGAGCTGTCCTTGAAAAAGAGCAGTTTGTGTTAGAGCTCTCTCAGCCCCACCTACCTCACAGGGTGTCTGTTGTGGGGAGGGGAAGGGGAAGGAGTTTGTAAGCCGGTCTAAGACTCCCTTGGGTAGTGAAGGGTGAGGTATAAATCCAATCTCCTCTGCTTCTTCTAATAGTAACAGAAATTAAAACCCCTCATGATGGTGATATAAACCTCCATTGCCAGTCACACCACTATCCCCATACAGCAGGGCAGAGAGGGATATGTGGCAGCCACAGAAGAAAAGAGAGAGAGAGGGTACCAGTCTTAACCTCCCATTGCTGCCTTCAACTAAAAGCCTGGCAGAACATCTCTGCCTTACAGGTCCTGCGGAATTGCATCAGATCCTGCAAGGCACTGATGTTATTTGGCAGAGAGTTCCACCATGTTGGGGCCAGGACCGAGAAGGCCCTGGCCGTAGCTGAGGGCAGCTGGACCTCTCTAGGGCTGAAGATCACAAGCAGGTTGTTATCAGCTGACCTCAGCATTCTTCTGGGGACATATTGGAGGAGATGGTCCTGATGGTACATGGGTCCCTGAATGCTCGAGGCCTTGAAAGTCAATACTAACACCTTAAACCTGACTCGGTACTCCACCGGTAACCAGTGTAGCTAGCACTGCCAGGACTTCCTGCTAGGACTTGCACCGCCACATTCTGTACCTGTTGGAGCCTCCGGGCCAGTCTCAAGGGCAGGCCAGCATACAGTGAGTTACAGTAGTCAAGCCTAGAGGTGACCATCACATGGATTACCATGGCTAGGTTAGGGTGCGACAGGAAAGGGCCCAGGAGCCATGTTTGGTGTAGATGGTAAAATGCCAACCTGGCTGTATTTGTGACCTGCACCTCCATAGACAAGGAGGCATCCAAGGTCACACCCAGACTCCTGATGGAGCATGCTAGTATCAACGGCACCCTGTCAAGAGCTGGGAGCCTGAAACCCAACCCTGAAGCCTCCGTCCCGAGCCTCAGAACTTCTGTCTTCCCTGGATTCAGTCTCACCCTGCTTTTCCTTAGCCATCCCACCACAGCCTCCAAATCCTCAGCCAGACGTTGTGGAGAAGTATCTGGGTGGCTGTCCAAGAGCAGATACAACTGGGTGTCATCTATATACTGGTGACACCCAAACTTGAAACTCCGAGCCAGCTGGGTAAGGATGTTAAACAACATCAGGGAAAGGGTCAGTTTTTTGGTTTTATGAAGTACACACCTCCCTTTATAGGCTCCTGGTCTGTCTGTCTTTGCATGTATTTCCTGATTCATCTATTGCACTTTTTGCCTTAGCTTTTCTACCAGGAGCTTAAGGTAATGTATATGGTTCTCCCCTCCCTCATTTTGCCTTCACAACAATCCTGTGATATAAGGTAGGACAAGAGAAAGTGATTGGACCAGATTCGTGGCTGAATGATGATTTGAACCCGGGTTTAACATGCAAACCATTATTCTACATTGACTCCCCGTAGTGTGGGCCACAGTCCTTTTCTATTCCAAGAGAGCTTACTGAGACAAAAGAATGTGGGAAGGTTCATGCTGATGTTTTTCTAGAGGTAGCAAGTGTCAGAAGACAACTGAGCAGGACTTGTCCTGAGCCCTGGGACATATGTACAGATACAGAAAGGCAAGGTTCTGATATATATGGCTTGAGTGAAATGACCACCAAAGTGAACTAGTTTTTTGACATCACTGTCACACTAGCCTGATTTATAGGCTGGGAACTTCCAAGATCAACATTCAGCAATTCATAACAATGCCCAATCATAAGGAAACCATATTTGACCCCCTTCCCAGTCATAAGGAAACCATATTTGACCCTCTTCTGAGCTAACTTCCATTCAAAATCAGGTACAGGTATGGAACACCTAACTTCACAGTGGCATACCTGTGCAGAGAAAGGGAGTCTTCCATCACATAATTCCTCTGCTACATGAAACCCATTACTAAACCCCAGGTACCTATGACCCAGCCCACAGAGTTGGAAGGGCAGCGATGCCTCTACCCCGAGCGTGGGGCCCAGGACAGGTATCCTGTGGCTAACACCATCTTGATACTAAATAATCTTTTTAAAGGAGTTCCTGCAGGTGACAAGACTTATATTCTTGAATTAAGCAATTACTTCATATCACAATATGCCTCAAGAAGTTTTACAATAAGATAAAACTTAACAGCCAATTTATTCTATACTGTGAAAATGGTACATAGTGCATGAACCAAGTGCTACTATTAATGACAGCCATTACCATGGTGAATGTGTTGGAAATGTATGTGCTTGCAAGGTCTGACAATCCAGTCATTATAGGGTTAACTTGTTTACCAGTGTTACTGTTGTTTAGACTGACCTGGAAGGGAAAACTGGCACAGAGCCAATGGGGCTTTTGCCCGGGAAAAATAACTTCTATTGTGACACAGATTGGTTGTTTGTTTCAGGTGACTTCCTTCCTAGGGGTCAAGAAGAAGCACACCTCCTCCTTTGTCTGCGTGTAGTGAGTAGCCATGACTTGAACTGTAAGCAGCTTAGAAATGTAGCTCTTAGATGTTTGTTTATTTGTAGGTTTCCCATATACCTTTTACCCTTAGCAATAAAGGTTTTTAAACACTAAGAAATCTCTTCTTTCCAATAGAGCAAGATCCATCGATACTCCAAGTAATTAAATACTTTTGAATATTTTACAACAGAATGATTATGAGAGAAATACATTTGTGTCCTCTCTGTGCCCTAGGTAGTCCACAACTCCCCTTTTCCTACAATCTCTCTTCTTGCTTCCACAACAAAGCAGCAACAACAATAAAGTTATTAGGTTGGTTAAAACATATGCCACCTACCTGCTAAATTAAAGGAGATAAGCATCACAAAACACTACCCTGCTAAAAGGTTCTGCAACAGTCTGATTGTCACCCTTTCCTTCCTGCTGTTGTAAGACTTCGGCCTGCTTGGAGTGGTCAGAGAGAGGACTGCACCAAAGGACTCCAATGGGAGAAATCCAACTACTGTCATTTTTACATTTTAGGGTATTCTTCCCCACTGGGAAAAAGGCATCCATCTGATTTAGTCACCACTAGCAAGCCCATATCAAACACAGATCCAGATTTATCAAACGATTTCCAAGGCTCATATTTACAAACTACCTGAAGTTAGTCCATCTGATTCAGAAAATGCCTGGGATATTAAACATACCAAAAGAGCACAACAGAAACTCGAGCAGTTTATCTTGTTCATTAGAAGCCTGAGCTGCCAGAACCAAGTTCTCAAGAATACATCATTCCATCTATTAAAGCTTAATAATTAATGAATTATAAAAAATTATTGCACTGAGGGACCCATGATGATTTCATTTTACATCGAAATGGGTAATTCAGTTTCTTGCCGCTACATTTTCCTTACTGCCATATTTTATCCAAGACCCAAGAGAAGGAAGTTCCAGTGTTCACCCATGTAAATAACATAGGTTTACACTGGGGCGATAAGCCCTGAATCAGAAACTTTCCAATCTGTTAATGGCCCCTATTGTCAAGTACAATCCTAGCTTACTGAATTTATCAGCAGAGGGATGGATTCCTAGGTTTGGTGTAGTGGTAGAGAACCAGTTTGGTGTAGTGGTTAAGTGTAAGGACTCCAATCTGGGAGAACCTGGTTCGATTCCCCACGCCTCCACTTGCACCTGGCTGGGTGATCTTGGGCAAGCCGTAGTTCTGATAAGAGCTGTTCTTGAAAAAGAGCAGTTTCTGTCAAGAGCTCTCTCAGCCCCACCTACCTCACAGAGTGTTTGTTGTGGGGAGGGGAGGGGAAAGGAGTTTGTAAGCTGCTCTGAGTCACCTTTGGGTAATGAAGGGCGGGATATAAATCCAATCTCTTCTTTTTCTTCTTCTTCTTCTAAGTATTAGCTGGGAATCCCTACTCCAACACTAGGTCTTCCTCAGTTCTTCTCAGGTTCTTTCAAATTCTTACTGTATTCCAGTGGGATTTACTGAATTGCTCATGGAGAGCCAGATTGTAACTACACATCATTCAAAAGGGCCACATTTACTTTCACCCCTGATGACAGGCCTGCAGCCATTCCTCTGGCAGCAGCTATTTCAAGACAGGAACCACCTGCCAACCACCAGGCAAAGATCTTGTCCACTTTCCTGAAACAAAGGGTGGGAGTCATGTTATGGGAAACTACTTAAAAGATCCAAATGTGTTATGTCAATGAGCCACATGTGGATCCTGAGCCACAGAATGAGTATCTCTGCTATAACCAGAGAAAACTCAGTATTCCTCCTACGTTGTAACTCTTTCCGTATTTTCACTTCATACAAAACAAAATTAAGGAAATATGAGGAGAAAAATTAATCAGGCTGCAATCCTCCAGGATTGTTTCAGAGGGCCACTGGCTTTAGTGAGGCTTTTTTAGTCAGCGGTTTGGTATTGTAGACATTCTTTTGTTCAGTGGTAACTTAAAACGAAGAGAAATTTGACATGAAACAGTGTTCAACGGCATAGGAATGAACTTGGAAGAGTATGATTTAACAAAGCTTTGACTTTGTTTGCAACTTTAAGCTTTATTAATTAAAGACTGAAAATATTTTTAATGGCATCCTATAGCTTTTGTCCTCTGCAGATATGATAAAGGAACTATCTGTCAAATTCCTCTTTTCAGGAATAAATTGTGTTCCAAGTTCTTTTTTTACAGCTGTCTTAGATGACAATTACCCACAGGGCTTTTACAATGCAGTCACTGATTTAATTAACCTTTGCCATAAATTTGAGCTAACTCTACAAAGGCTAATATTTCTATTGCTTCAGCTCCCTAACAATCCCAAAACATTACATGACAACTGGAAAAGCTGATTGTTATTCCTAAGGCACACAGCAGCCACTTATCTTGACTTTTATTTCAAACAAAAGTGAATCTCGTTGTCTTCAGTAATAGGAGAGCAAAATCAAAAATGCGTAACTCAAAATTGAGCACATTTTTATCACTCTTGTTTTTTGAGCGATAGGTTAGGGATATCTAAAATGTTGTATTGATAAATATGCTTGGGATTGACTAATAGTTTTTGTGTGTAAAGTGCCATCAAGTCACAGCTGATTTATGGTGACCCCCGCATGGGGCTTTCAAGGCAAGTGAGAAGCAGAGGTGGTTTGCCATTGCCTTCCTCTGCAGTCTTCCTTGGAGGTTTCCCATCCAAGTACTAATCAGGACTGACCCTGTTTAGCTTCCCAGATCTGATGATATTGGGCTGCACCATGCCACTTTCCCTCCTGACTAATAATTTATCCACACAAATATTAGTAATCAACTAGAAGCGGAACCCATGATACTTGTGTGTGGGGGGGAGTATTCCCCACAGCTTCTGGGTGGCCAGCCAGCTGAAGCAGCAGGAGCTCTGCATGGAGGACAAGGAGACAGCTGCAGGCGAGCCCAGCAGGGGATTTGCCGGGCCCACCAAGGCTTCTCCCCCCCACACTACCAACAGCAGCAACAGCAGGAAGCCCTGTGCAGCTCTCAGCCACCGGGTCCACCAGGCTTCTCCCCCCCAACAGCAGCAATGGCTGTAGCTCCCAATTGCCGGCCCGCCAAGGCTTCTCCCGCCTGCCACCACCAAGTCTTCTCCCCCCTCGCTGCTGCCACTGACAGCAGTAATAGTGGTGAGCCCTGCATGGTTCCTAGCTGCTGGGCCACCAGGCTTCCCCCCAACAGCAGCAATAGCTGCAACTCCCAGCTGCTGGCCCACCAAGCAGCAATGGTGGTGAGCCCTGCACAGCTCTGCCGCAGTTCTCAGTGGTAAGTGTGTTCTCTGTGCAGGGAAGTGTGTTCTCTCTTTAACTTTTGGGGGGATTTAAGTATCCCCCGCATAGTTTTTTCAACATTTCAGATTTTTCTGCACACCTGGGGAGTGCTCCCTCCATGTGCTCCTGATGTGCTGATTTAGATATCTGCACAGAGGGGGCATCTTGGCTATTAGATATATAGATTCAAAAGTGTAACATGAGAGAAGGGGACTCAAGGGGGAAATCACATCTCTTCATTGATCTTTCATGAGGGCCTCTCCTCTGGTATCAAAATGGTAAACCTCTCCTGTGACCACTAAGATCTGAATCTTACAGGTAAGCTGAATTTAATAAATGCCTAAGAACCAGCATTATTAAGGTACTAGGGAGGGATTCAAATGTCCTTTCACGCCCTCCTGGGTCCTTCCTAAGTCGCTTGCCTCAGTAGGCCAGCTAGGAAGGGGGCGAGGGTGGTTCTGTTGGGCTTCTCCGGCTGGCCTGCTTCAGCGCCAGCCAGAGAAGCCCTGGGGAGGAAGTTAAATGCCCCTGCACCCTCCAAGCAGGTGAGCTAGGAAGGGCGCGGGGAAGGGGAGAGGTGGCCCTGGCCCTGTGGAAGGGAGCCTGGCGAAAGTCCATGGCCTCGGGGCCTGGAAGGGATACAGCCCTTTTGGCCTCAGGCCAGCGTGTGGCTTTGTGCCGTGGGCTCTGGCAGAGAACGGGGAAAGGCTGGCTAGTGACCTTGGGAAATCCTCCAGGCTGTAGAAGAGTCATCTGGGCTGTAGAACAGGCTGGGAAAGGCAGCATCATAGGAGTCTAGGCAACACAAACTCTCCGTGTTCTCTCCTGAGAAGAATGTGTCTTCTGTGGAGATTTTTGGCACCAGTCGGTTCTGTGGCCGGGACTCATGGAACTCAGCCACTGGCTAGGGAGACCCTGAGAATGACAGATCTGGCATCCAACTCATTTTGGAGCGTGTTGGAATGTTCAGGGGAGTCCATGACCAAAACAGAATTATATATACCGGAGGATTTCCATACTACCTGAGGACCTGAGATTTGATTCATACAGAGTCCAAGACTGGAAACAGACAATAGAACTGAGAGAGGTGGTACAACTGAGCCTCTCTTACTCGTGGTGCTCCCCTATCTATCCATCATCCAAGCAACATGACCATTTCTGTGCTTCACTCAAACATTTCTTCAACAGCAGGTCTGATGAATGCATTTGGAAGTGCCTGTTTTCACAAGCAGTTCAATTCCCTCAAGTACCTCTCTCTAAAGTCTGGATTAAGTGGGTCAATGTTTTAATTTTGCCTGCCTAGCTTTATCTTTTATTCATGCTTTGGGGAAGCTGAAACAGGTGGTTTTCTTTTGTTTTTAATAATTTGTTAAAACAGTAAGATGTTGTGTACAATGTTTTGGGAATCTGTGTCTACTGGGTGGAAGACTGGTTTTCCACACTGTGTTAATTTTTTTCGACATATTTGATTCATTGAAAGTTTGGATTGGGAAGGGAGGGCAAGAGACACCCACTGCTTCTGTTCCTTACACAAATGTATTAGGCTTGTTTAACACACATCAGAATGATTCAGTCTGTGAACAGTTACACACTTCCTAAGACTGGCCCAAAGATCTTAATGTTAAATAAAGGCAACAGGAATACATGGATGACATCTGAAAATACTCAAAATCATTATATAACCCACCAGCTCATGCTATTTTGGAGGCAAAATGGACATTGTGAATGCTCAGGTTTGTTTAGTTTCTGGCTTTAAAACATAATTACTTTTTGAATTTCACCCTCTAAGATTAAGGACTAAAATACTGCTTTAAAAAAAATGAAAGCCACAGTTCTTATAGCTGATGTAGGCAGCCAGATACTGAATTTATAAAACCCCATAAACTGAAAGTTGATTAGCTTGGGGTTTATGTATTAGCTAAGAAACAGCTCCTTTCCAGGCATAGCTGAGCACAAAACCTTTCCCAGAGTTTCCCCCCCTCAAAAAAAAAGCTGATGAGGAAGAAATGTGATACCTACACTGACTCCTCCTCCCCAATATACATAAATGGTGAGGGGATCCAGGGAAACAGTGGCTAGCACACACAACTTGGTATTTGTCAATTTCTGGATCAAAGCCGTCATCCTGTGTGGAAGGACCTCAGCTCTTCATGCAGACTATCTCTCTATATCATCCCAAAAGCTGCAGCAGCCTCTGCAAGGGTGTGGAAGACACTCTCAAGCGCACTTCTACAAATGGGCTACTTCTTGCAAATACCCATATGAATTAAAATTCCCAGGAGACTTCTGTAATTTTGTAGGCTCAAACCCCATACTTTTTGGGTAATGGTTAAAATTTATCTTCATCATAATATTCTTAACAGTAAACTTTGAAGAAAAAAGAACAAGGCTGTTCGAAGTCCTCCCCCTCCGAATGCAAGAATACAAGGTATCTTCCCTGCTCTGATATATTCCATGGTCTACTATGTGGAAGTTCATCTTTTCTTCTAAACACATTATGCAGGTGTACTTTTTCTATAAATTTAATCAGAGTTATGAATGCACACCCATATGCACACCCATATACGCACCAACAACCAGCCAGAGATCATACAACATCTTACCTTACAGGCAGTGTTCTATCGCCTTTCCTTCTGTCCATCTCTCTCTGGGGAACAGGATACCAACGAAAATTAAGTTTCCAGTTAAATCCTCCGTAAGTCATGTCTGACCCAGCCATATACTCAAAAGTGTCATCACTGATCACATCAATGATTGGGCAAACTACAATCTTCCTAGAAAATAAAAAAGTACACATGAATATATAAATTTTCATTCCATGAAAAACTCTTGCTCCAGTCCAAATATGCATCTGTTCAGGGCTGAGTATGTGCAACACGTTCATTTGAAGGAACAATATGAGGCAGGGGACTAACAATGCAACCGTAAGAACACTTTCCTGGGAGTAAGCCCCTCTGAAAAGGCTTGAGTAGGATTGTGAATAGACCTATTTAGGATTGCTCTCTAATTCTAACCAGCTCCTCCCTACCATTTCTCTTCTCAAACATAACTCTTACTTTTTCCATGCTTTGGCTCTAAAACAAAGAGAAGAGCAGACAGTACAGAACTCATTTGCATATACGGTTCCTCACCCAGCTAGGGATATATGCACAGAAGTTGGATTCCACATGCAGATGACTAAATTTAAGTGAATATGAACATTTTGAAGACCTATGTTCCATTTATTTCAATGAGATGTAAGAATACTTTAGTTTCTCTGCTTTCCTTCACCCCTTTGATTTAAAAGTGATTTAACTTAGTACAGGAGGGCAGGTATATAAAGATAATGGAACACGCTGTACAAGATTCAACTTTTTTGTTGTCTATCTTAATTTTAATTTCAACTGAATCAGTTTGGAAAGAACGTAATAATTTTTCAAGTGAAAGTATTGGAAAACAATGAGATGCATGCATCTTGGTTGTCTCTAAGTAACCTAATGAGAAACAAACTAGGGAAATTGACTGTGTATAATTCAGATTTAAAAATAAAAACAAAGATGACAAATTAGTTTGACAACACAATTAATGGCTAGTTGCTATAACAACAACAACAAACAACAAAACATTGCAGCTTGGACACAAAGATCTCTTGCATGAATAGAAAGCACTTCCAGAAGACCTTTCTGACCCTATTTGGTGCAGCGCTTTGCCCTCCCTAAAAAGCTGATTCAGGCTCTGGAGCAGCAGGCCATATGGTGTGGGAAAAAGTGCAACCAATGGGAGAGGCAGTGACTTCTATATGAGAACCTTTGGCTCTAAACAAGTTAATGGCAGAAGCAGCATCATTTAGAAAACCTAGTTTTCATTTAAAAAGCTAAACATTAGCACTGTTGCCCAGTTAACAAAGCTGAAGGATCACATGAGTCATAATCAATTAGATCAGCACATATTTTTGAACAAAACACTGGGTTGCATTCAAGGCACTTCTCCCCATGAAAGGAGTGGTTCCTGTAATTCCTAGGAATGCTCATTCTGAAATTCCCAAGCCCAAAAATATACACAAACAATACTGTTTAGGGTTGTTATCATGATTTTCTGGAATGGTAACACAAATCTGGGATTCTTAGACATTATGGAACTCTACCCACATCCTGAAAAATCATTGTTGTTTTTCATGTTCAGATGTAGCAGCAGGCATCTTGTTTTTGATTTTCCTGAATCCCCAGGCAACCATTAGATCCTTGCAAGGGACATGAGTGCCTCCAGCCAACCACTTTTGGAAACAAGCCCCTTCCTACTAGGTGTTCTTCAAGATCAGGAAAAAGGCTGGGGGGGGGGGGAACCAAGAGCACCCTCCTCCACCCATGGCACACCTAGTCAGCATCTGCAGTTTAAAGAGATATTTTTGGAGCTGACATATGCTTCTATCGTTGTGATGAATCCAACAACTCCCACACTTTAGCCCCTGCCACCACCACCTCCTCCTCCTCCAGGAGCTCCTTAAATACTAGCAGAAGTATTTACTAATTAAGGTGACCCCAAAAGTGGATGTCTAGTGTGAAGATGTGTCTTATAGCTACTGGATGACTGATTCATCACATGCAATCTCTCGTACACACAAAACACATGATTTTGAATAGCTGGTAATGTCCTACCCCAAAATTAGCAACCACAGTAGCAGTCCCCCCAACAAGCCTGAATCCTGGATCTGAAATTATAACAATCCCCCCCCCCTCAGAGAACACCTCTAGTAATTTTCATGGATTAGCCAACCACGTTGTTTGTGCAGGTAAGGAACAGACACAAGCATCTGCATCAGGAACAGTGAGATAAGTAAAACCCCTTCCGATGACTAAAATTCTCTGGATCTCAACCAATAGATCTGAAGGTGGAAGAAAAACATATTTATGTTTTCTTTAAAATTGTATGTATTATTTATTTTGCATGTACATGTTTCAGCGGATACCAGTCAACAGGCATCTCCCTTCTGCGTGATAAAGAAACAGGAAGGTCTCCAAGATGGTGTGTGGCATCTGAATTTTCTGTAGGATCCCCCCCCCCCAATAACTATTTTTTAAAATCTGCCCTCTCTTCAGTTGTGAGTACTCTTATAATGGATTAAGAGCTTTTTTGTTGTTGATTAATCAAACAATTTAATCAGCTAAATGTTGAAGTCCTACAAAAAACGCACACAAATTTGTCCCAGAATAAAATCTTCCAGTTCTCTTCAATGAAAATAAATGCAACCTCAGGTCCGCACATCATATTTTTGCACTCAAATCATTTTCAATGGCCAAGGCCAACATTGGCACCGTTGTGCCCACCAACACTTTTCTAGGCGCCTGCCAAGTGGTTTTAGAAAATGCGTAGGCCCAGGTGGAGACCTTGCCCAGTAAAGTTTCTTATTGGCCACTGAATCTGATCAGCTATGCAGATTAAAATAACATTTCGCCCCCAGTGGCATCTGCCATCATAGTGCTTGTTTTATTCTCTATCACTCCACTCTCCCAGTGTAGTCTCAGTTGTCCATCTTCTCCCCAGCATTTGTACTTCCTCTGTGTATGTGGTTCCACCTCCTGGGGTGGTGCTTTTGACGCTGCACTCAGCATCCTGTGTCGGAATTCCAAAGGTGCCCACAGGCTTAGAAGGTTGCAGACCCCTGGGCTAAGGTCTGAGACTGGGAAAAGAGTAATTCATAATAAACAAGATTGCAATTAAAGCTCTGTTGACGGATACTGCCATAATACAAGTGCGGAACAACATCACTTCTGAATTCTCACCTGTCTTCCTTTATTCTTGCCAACAGGGGCTCCAGCCAGCCTAAAGTGCATTCACAGTGTGCATCCAGGAAAGTTATGACCTGTCCCTTAGAAGCCGCTGCTCCTCTAAGCCGAGCTCGAATCAGGCCTGACCGCTGCTCCATTCTAATAATTTTTACTGGCACTTGCAGATTTTTCACATAATTCTCTAATGGGGCCTTCAGAAAATCTGCCGAAGGCAATTAAAAAAATGCAACAAAGGGTTTGTTTGAGCTAAATTCAGAACCCTCCAGAATACAGAATACAATCACACAGTTATGATGCCAATGATGGTTGCTGAAAGGGTAACTTCTTTTACTAAACTTTAACAAATATACAAAAGGTCAAAAGCTTCTGAACTGGGAGACAAAAAAAGAAATATAATGAGGCATTTTTTCAAGTTCACAGAATTAATTTGCCAAAGTGCAGGAAACTTAGAGCACTGTGTCACTTTTTGACCTGCTGTACTGAAGACAACATCCGTTTATTTCACATATTCCTAAAAAGAGTACCAGGGCCAAAGATGGTCGTTTTATGAAGGTGATGACAAAGTGAAGAATCCTTACATAGGTTATCCTGTGCACAGACTGGCATGCATGCATGCACAAACAAATGCATAGACAGAAGGCAGGAACCTAGACCTCTCCTTCCCAGCATTTAAGAGTATAACATGAGGGATCTTTCTAATGGAAGAGAAACAGTATTCCTGGTGCAGCAGAAGAACAAAATGAGGAGTGTCAATTTTTCCTCCTGACATAAACCCAGCAGGGAAGAACCATCCTCTGGATGGCTGAGAATAGCCCACCTCAGGAAGACTGGAGCTCTTTTAAATACTAGTTCTCACTATCTGTCTGCCTCAGCTGAAGCAGCACACATCCCTCATTGTTCTGAAAGCTTGCAAAATCTGAGTCCCTGCACTAGACTCTCCAAAGAAACAACTTTTAGTAGACAGCTTTACTGTTGCATTTGTTTTTATATAGCTAAAGAAGTAATCTCTACTTCAGCCTCTATTCTGCATTTTTTTTTAAGTTGCTTTTCAATCTCTTCACAACATCCTTAGGATGAATCATTCATAGTTTTGGGACTGGCTGTCATCAGTATGACAATGCAACTAGCTCTATTGAAATCTCCTGGATAGAGGTAAGAGGTCCTGAATCTCTGTCTGTCTGCTGTGGTTAATTGGCTAAGAGTAAACAAACTGAAACTCAACCCTGGAAAAACAGAGGTAATGTTGTCTGGGAAGGTGAAGATCTTGAAGGAAACTGTGCTCCCCACTTTTGACGTGGTTCAGCTAACCCTTGCTGACTCAGTTAAGAGCGTAGGGATTATACTAGAACCAACATTACAGCTGGAGAAGCAAGTTAATACAGCTGTAAAAAAAGAAGCTTTCTTCCAACTCAGTCTAGCCATGAAGATGGCCCCCTAACTTGATACAGCTGATCTGGCCACCTGGATCCATTTCGCAGTAGCATCAAGACCAGACTACTGTAATGCACTTTACATTGGTATCCCTTAAAAATCAACTCAAACACTCCAGTTAGTGCAGAATACCACAGCCCAGCTATTATTAGGAGCTAGAGGAAGCATGCATATTACTCCCATTCTGCAGTCACTTCACTAGCCAGCCATCAGTTACTTGACTCAATTTAAGGTGTTGGCTACCTTATATAAAGCCCTTCATGCCCTCTGCCTGCCATATCTACAGGATCTCCTCTCCCTCATGCTTTGCCATGACAGCTTTGCTCACTTGAGCAGGGCCTTTTGTAGGTGGCCAGCCTGAAAACTGGCAAAATCAGCAACTGCTTATACTTGTCTGTTCTCCACTGTGGCCCCGTCTTATGGAACAGACTGCCTGTCTAGGTCAGGAAGGATCCTGCTGTTCTGGCTTTCCACAAACTATTCAAAACTGAATTTTTCAAACTGAATTGTTCTACACAGACAACAGGGCTATACTGAAACAAAAAGGTTCAGAACGATATTTGGGTAAAGAGAGACTTAAATCTATACCACTATGTATAGTTTGTACTGTCTGTTGCTATAAGTAGGATCCTGCTATATGATTTTTGCACTGTGTTTTGCTATAATTAAGATCCTACTATGTGATTTTTGCATCATTTAATGTCATGTTGAGACTTATGCTTCGCTTCAGTTTTGTTTCAGGTTTCTGGTTGTTTCTAGATTTCTACAAACCAAACCCTGTTGCTTTGTTTACTAGATGTCCCATTTTGCTAATTGTATTGACTTACTCTGTGTAATTCACCTTGAGTCCCACTGAAAAGGGGAGACTATAAATAATATAAATAAATGAAAAACAAATAAATTTTTTTTTGTATATTAAGTGCTGTTTTGGGAGAAAATAATCCATTATGAAAAAGGAACAGAGGAAAAAAAACATAGATTTTCAAAATAGAAAGGCAGGAAAACCCTTTAATCTATCAAAATACCACAATATTCTGAAATTACTACTTATTTTCTAATCATACTGGCAACTCTGTTTATTCATACCTCTTTCGCTGGCATCATCTACCAAAATGATTTCAGAAAGCAGATAGTGTGGCGACCGATTTATAACACTGTAAATAGTTCGAAGTAAAGTGCTCCAGGCTTCATTATGAAATACTATAACCACACTTGTGTTTGGTAATTCGTCAGGGTAGACTTTTGTCTTGCATCTGTCAAAGACAAAAAAAGGAGGCTAATTTATTCAGAAATTCATTCTGTGGCACTAAATAATGACATAGAAGTTAATCAGGTTCTAGAAAGTAGGCCCCAAGGTTGCTGTATTGAAAGTGGAATGAGAGAAGAATATTAATCTCCTCAATCTAGCAAGGGATATTCATAGAGGTAATGAATGGGTCTATGCTGTGGCTAACAGCGACATTAGTATTAAGTCCCATAAAATGCACCTCCTTAAGGTATTTTACTATTGAGAGTAATAAGAATCAATATTTTACAATGCCAAATGAAAAAAGTCAACAGCATCAAAACTGCAAAGCAAGAGAGACAGAATTAATGGAGTTGTACATTTCCTGTGGGAAGCTGTCTCTCATTTACACAGTGTACCTGTACCACACACATGCACACAGAGCATTACTGTCTTCCTAAATTCCTAGTGAAGGCAGGATTAAACTTCCTAGAGGTTTGATTGATGTGGCTTTGAAGGAGGCCCAAAAGATCTAACCCAAACAAATCAAATAAACTTCTAGGGTGACATTATAGAACAGGGTAAACTACTCAGGGTATAATTCCAATTACCACAAAAAAAGAGAACAAAAGTGGGCCCTCAGAGGGCAGTAAAAAGCTTGTGACACCACAAGGAAATTACCAGCACCTCCAGATAGTTAAAGAACCATTTGAAAAAAATCCTATAGAAATCGGCCTCTGTTAATTTCAGCTTCAGCAGGATGGCCTAGGCTAGCCTGAGCTTGTCACATCTCAGAAGCAAAGCAGGGTCGACCCTGCGGTTAGTACTTGGATGAGAGACCACCACCAGCAAGGATGACCTAGGTTGCTATGCAGATGAAGGCAATGACAAACCACCTTTGTTAATCTCTTGCCTTGAAAACCAACAGGGCCAACATAAATCAGCTCTGACTTGATGACACTTTTCACCACTGAGGCTTGAGTTAATGCCAACCACCCACAGGGAGAGCTTCCCTAGGTTCTCAAGCTCCCCTAAATGAATGGGGCTTTGATGTTACAAAATACCAGATCCCAGTTGTGAACCTATTCTGCTCTAATCCTCATCGACAGGAGCCTCAACAGGGAAAAATACAGTCTAATTGACAGGGATGACAATCGACAATCAATCAATCAACCTTTATTGGCATAACTTACAGAACATATGGCTCAATTTGCAAAGTATACTGACCACCTTCTTGAAGCTTCATACAGAAATTTTGCAACAGTTTCAATTATTACATGATTCTGGGTTCTCAGCAAAAAGTAAATCTTACATTTATCAGGTTTCCTTGAATACTTACTCAACCATGTAATGGGATGACTACAGGAACAACAGAACTCTAAACCAGAATTAACCATTTTAAGCATATCTGAATGATACTTATTGGCTGATCAACAATCTAGATATTGTATTGCCAAAGAATGTGTAAAAATTTAAAAAATGACATGAGAAGGAAGAACTAATACCACATTTTATTCACCTTAATAACCCACACACATTGGGAAGCTCTATAATTCTTTAAACAAACAAACAAACAGCATCTCTTCCTAGATTACACACTCAATGCTGCTCAGCTGTAGACTTAGGTTACATCCAAGATGCACTAGACTTTCTTGGTGCACTGGCATAGGGTACAAAATCAAAAACAGCCTGTTTTAAGTAGGAAAGCAGATTCTAATTTAAGGATACGTTACAAACACTGTCTCTGAATGTGAATGTGGACGTTCCATATAATTTGACCGATGGCTATTTGTTCTCACTCCCGTGTTAGCCGAAATGCTTATTTACGTATTGATCGGTCTAAACTTGTATTGAGTTCTGGTCTATGTATACAGAGAAAGTGGTTTCGCCCAGAGACCCAGTTTCCCAAAAGAGAACGCTTGACAAGGTTTCTTTAGTAAAATCAAATATTCTCTTTACTGAATAATATCTTTGTTTCACAGGCAAACAATACTGATGCACTCACACATACACACGAGTTCCTTTAGATACAGTAGTAATTGAAAACCATATGGGGTTTTTAAACTAAAGGTATTTAGGAGAGGAATACACATAATACTTATCTGTTTCCTGAAGCTCGACCTTCTCAGTGAAGAATACAAGAATTGTTTCTAACTAAGGTTACTTTTACTGCACACTGTTGGAACCTGCCAACACGTGTGAGGAATAAATGGCTTGCTAGCTAGGTAGGTGTACACCAAAAGAATGTTAGGCAAGAAGAAGCAGAAGAAACTGAAGCAGCAGAAGCCCTTAACAAAAGGTGAACCTTACTTTTATCAGGTATCTTGGGGGCTGGCTTTGGGGTCTTCCAGTCCGTCCCATCCCTATATCATTGGCTATAGGATGTGGGGTACCCTCCTACTAAGGTGGGGCAATGTTGAAAGTCTACACCTTTCACTAAAGGGAACCTTTTGGTCCAAGGTGCGAAGATGGGTTGTCATGGAAACCTTAAGAATGCAGATTACTATGGCTTGGTCCAAGTCACAAACAGGAAACAGTCTTAACACATGCAAAGTGCCAAGCATCCTGTGGGTTACGTGTGGAATTCAGTTTCCTCAATGGTAGACAGGTTGTCGTTTATAACATCCTTCTAGCAGACCATAATGGAGATGCTTTCTTGTTCTCAGTGCCTGATGGGTAGATGTATGCATATGTGTGTGTGTGTGACTTCATCAGCATGAAAGTACCAACTGCAGGGCAGCTTCCTAGTGCATGTGGTCACATCAAACAAAGCACACAGTTCTCCCAAACCAAAGACACTTGCAAGCACCATTCAGGTGTGTGTGCAGGTCAGAAAATAACAAATAAAAACATATTCAAAGTACATCTCCTAACACCTGGGTACAGCTGACAAGTACATGAAGCAGGTACATTGCAAAGCTAAGCAGATAACAGGCTGGTCAGTGCCCAAGTGGAACACCTCTTGATAATTCCATATTAAAAAGTAGGATACAAATAAAATAATAAATATTAGTCATGGTGGCTAAAGAGAACTTCCATGCTCAGACACAGTATACTTCGGAATACCACCTGCTAGGGTGCAATAACAGGGAGAGGCTTTTCACGATCAACAGGCTGGCCCTTGTAGGAAACAGGATGCTGAAGTAGAAGGATCATTGGTCTACATGGCTGTTCTTAGGTTTTTAATCTTTCATTGTGAGAATTGCATAAGGCTTCTTCCACATAGGTTTCTAGCTCTGGGTTAGGAAATTGATGGGTATTTGGGAGGTGGAGCCTGGGGACGGTGGGGTTGGGGGGAGGGACTTCAGCAGGGTATAATGCCATAGAGTCCAATTTCCAAAGCAGCCATTTTCAACAGGGGAACTGATCTTTCTTGTCTGGAGACCAGTTGTAATTCTGGGAGTTCTCCAGCCACCACCCAGAGGTCGGTAACCCTACTTCCACATAAAGACTACTTCAAGCACAAATATCTTCCTGGCTCAAGTCATTAGGAAAGTGATCATGATAGACAGAAAGGATGGTAAAAACTGAATGCCTGGGGTGGTAGAAAGCTTGTGCTTCCTCTCAAGTTGTTCTGGATTTTAGATTGTTTCTTTCTCCCGTCCCCACCCCCACCCCCGATGTCAATGAGCATCTGAGGCTCGCCCTCCCATCTGTATATCCCTGCCTTTAGTTCAATACTTTGGTATGATGTTAAAGTATCGTGAAATCTTGGGTTTTTGTGAGAGCAAGAAGAAAAGTCGCTATGGTATAGACAACATACAATAAATGTAGATGTTGGTTGTTAGAAAATGGAATACTGACAATATAGGCAAGTTGAATAAGTTGAAGCCTATCCTTCTGCAAACTATCCTGAGTACTTTTTGCAGAAATGCAGGATATAAATCCCACCAACCATATGGACAAATATAACCATCCGAAAGTTCTGCAGAGCAGACCTAGGCCCTAACAGTACACTAGACACTTTGTATTATAGGTTTCTAACTATTACAGCATGTAATTGCTCAGTGCAGAAATCTTGTACATATTGTGTTCTACAACTAGGGCTGCAAAATTACCAAGCACTTGAACACCTGATCTAAGTATCTGAAATACCTTTCCAATATAGTGCAGGTCTGGCAGCTAGAAACGTGACGCTGTTGCCTAGAATTTTTAAATGCTTTTCCAGGATCGATTAATGACATTGATTTATGAACACAGATGTAAAATACTTTCACACACTGCACTACATAAAACATTTTCCCCATTCAAACAATACCATTTTAAGCAACAGACTGCTGCAATTACAGTGTAAATAACTGCAGCAGTAAACAGCCTACCCCTCTCCCAGTTGTTTTTAGGACAATACAATTTGTTTTGATTGCAAGCAACGTTCTAGGGAATGAAAGGCTTTCCTATTGAAATCATGCATTTGTCAGATGTAGATCTATAAATATACGCAAAGTTAAGTACAGCTATTTAAATGTGAGGAACACAAATTTCCCAAGATCAATAACATGAAAACAGGGTGCAAGTATGTACATATTCACTACCATTTCCTTTGACTACATACCAATTACGTGGCCATAACCTGTTCCTACTGTGATTTTATCCCTTTCATAATTGTACTGATGTTTTCAGCAATGCATTTGTAGATAATACATCACATGAACAGAAGTAAACCAGTGTGAGAAATGAAAAAGTGCAACGACTGCAGGCAGTTCATGCCGCAACAGTTATCACTTAGGTCCAGAAGCAAACACAGTTCAGACAGCTTGCTGGATTTTAGTTGTTACTATTTACTGTTCTACATTAAGAAAGTTAACAGCAGCAATCAAAAGTATAGCCCAAAATAAAAAGACTTCGAGCATTTGTTCTTTATATGTCATTACAACCAACAAATCTATTATTCACTCCGCAATGGGTTTAATGAACCTTACAAAATCGTGGCTATTTCCCCGGCTTTACAACTGTTAAAATTCATACATGGGAAGAACCCTGTTCTGATTAAAGTAACAAGTAGAGCTGCTTTTATTCTGTCTGCAGTGTAAGTCCAGGGAAGACATAATGCTTCTCATGTTTTTAACTATGGTTAAGAGATCCGGGAGAGACTCCCAGCTAGGGTTGCTATTCTCCAGGTGGAGCGTGGAGTACTCCCCAAATTAGAACTGATCTCCAGACTATATACAACAAACTACAGTTTTTAGATGGTGGACACTATGGCATGACATCACCACTGAGCTCCCTCCCATCCTTCAAACTCTGCCCTTCCCAGGGTCTACCCCCAAATATCCAGGAATTTCCCAGTCAGGAGTTCCTGTTGTGATGGATGTTAAACCAGTATCCATCATAATATCCCCTTTCTCTGGCAATAATTATTCCATCTTCCCTTAATCATGGCTTAAAGCATTATATCTCTCCCAAAGCCAACCAGGTTCTCTCTTAAAGCATTATATCTCTCCCAAAGCCAACCAAGTTCTCCCTTAAAAATTCTTTGAAAACCTGTTTCAAAAACTGGTAAAAATGGCAACCATGGTTAGAAGTAGTACAGATACAGAGTGAGGTCCTGTGATCTGTCAGTATAAGATGTTGATGTTTGCCAGGCTTTCAAGCTTTCCCTTTCCCACCAGCAACCATTTCTGACCCTGGGAAAATTTATTCCCATGGCCACATGACCCATATGAAGTAATGCATGTTGGGAGGCTGCAGTTGGGAGTTAGCATATTCACTCTTTCCTGACTCATGCATAAGCAGAGCTCTGCTGACAAAAAAGGAAGAAAGGAATGATTCTGCTACCTGCCTCTTAACCCACATGGCTATTATTCCATGTGGGTCCCACAATCCTGGGGATAAATTTTCCCAGGGTGGGGGAAAAGACTGCTGGTAAAAGTGGAAAGCCAGAAAGATCAGGGATCCTTAACCTCACATAGGCATTTTCCAGATTGCCCTAATGTTCCATTTTCATTCCCTTATGTTACTGGGGTTTTTTCCCTGTGTCCAGACAACTTCACTAATATCCTGTGCCATCCTGGTTTTTCTTCATTTTTTTCCCCATTCTCTCCTCAACTAGTTTTCCCCATACTTTTTTCTCATTGTGGAATGAATTTGAAAGATAGCCTCTTGCTCGAAATGTGAACAGTTTTTTTCCATCCCGTGGATTGCCACCCAAGCCCATCCAGAAAGGGCAGGCTTGGGTGGCGATTTTTAAAAATGTGCATGCCAGAGTTTCAACGTTTCAATGTTGGAGGGCACCTGCATTGAAACAAAAGCTCAGTCCCTTTCGGAGGCCCAACATCAGCAGCCAGTTATTGACTTCCTTACTATTCCTTCATTCACACTCAAGAACAGATTCTAGCATGACCCTGTGCACCATTTTCGAATACATTTTGCAGTGCATGCAGCTACCCTGAAAACTGAAGGAAATAAGCTGTTGTGAACTGTGTACTGATGGAAGTCACGGAAAGGAATTCAAAACTGGAGCGGGGGTGGGGGGGGCAATGAGAGAAAATGCTGAAAAGTAGGAAAAGAGGCAGCCAAAAAAGGGTGAGACATGTACACCAGGTACGACTCTCAGGTGTGGTGTGGTTGGCAGGGAATGTACTTGTAAGGGGAGTTCTCAATCCCTTGAGGCTGCTGAAGCACTGCAACGCTTCAGTGCATGCACAAAAACACCACAGCCCTTGCACTGGATTCAAGCCACAACACTGATCCCTAGTTAAAACCAACAAGGAAAAGGAATGGTGTTTCTTATCTGAGAAGAGATGGTAATGAGCCCATGGTGCACCCCTGAACACTTAACCATGATTAGAAAGATGGGGAACATTATGTCCGTGCCTGGGCATAATGAGAATTTAATATATTATAACTTACACATTTTTATGCAATGAGAATGAAGATACATCAACCAACACTAATAAAATGATATAGATGCATTTTTATTGCAACCAATGTATTAAAATGAACTGGAATTTTTTTTCTGCAAGTCTGCTTGAAAAGCAACAGGAATTACATAGTGCAAGGTATTCTCATTTCTTTTTAAGGAAGGGAACAGAAGTTTGCAGAAAGAGGATTGTATTCAGTACTAAAAACTTTTGTAATTCCTTCTAAGTTCTGGTTCCTAGAAGAATGGAAGATTTGTATTCACTTACTGTGAAGCTTCCTTTCTCGGTGGTCCTTGAGTGGGACAGTGCTTCCTCTTGGGAATAGGCGCCTCCTCCTGAAGCAAGGTCAGTCTCGTTGATTGATCCAGCTGGGAGAGGGGCCTATCCCCTGGGGCTGTCCCAGTCATCTCCAAGCCATGAATTCCCCCACAGCCCTTTATCACTACAAGAAATCACACTTTTCCAACAACATTAAACTGCTCATAACCCCGTGCATCTATTTTTTAAAAACCCTTTCCAACTGGAACAGTAGAACTCTGAATGGAGGGGAATATAAACTATGATAAACTTAGATCCTGTCTGGTACATTGTTTGGATTACCTCTGAACACTAGCACTCCCCCTGTATACCCGGAAGCCACCCTTTCCCCAAAACTGGGTGGGCAGGACTGTCCCACACCTGGACCACTGTGAAAGGAAGCTTCATGGTAAGTGAATACAAATCTTCCATTCTCCCGTGGTCCAGGAGTGGGACAGTCCTTTCTCTTGGGACATAAAAAAGCAGTGTGCCCCAAGGGAGGGTCGCTCAGCTTCCAAGTCTACAGGGTGTGTTGCAGCACTCTGTGGCCAAAAGCTGCCTCCGCTAAGGCTAGCTTATCTATTCTATAGTGCCTTGTGAAAGAGTGCACAGATTTCCACGTGGCTGCCTTGCATATCACTTCCAGGGATAGGAAGGATCTATACACTACTGACGTAGCTGCCCCCCTTACAGAGTGTGCTGCGATTCCCTCAGGAGGCACTGGACCATTCGCCTTGTAGACTATCACGATACAGTCCTGGATCCACCTACTAAGGGTAGATGTTGAGACCTGTTGATCCATAGTTGATCTCCTAAAAGACACAAATTGTGTCTCTGACTGCCTGTATTGCTTGGTCCTATCTATGTAGTAGCTGAGTGCTCTGCGCCATCCAAACAGTGTCACTGCCTCTTCCTGTCATGTTTTGGATTAGGATGGCAATATGATTTGTTCTGATCTATGGAAGACCGAATTTACTTTGGGGATAAATGCCAGGTCTGGACATAGTACCATAAGAACATAAGAAAAGCCAATGCTGGATCAGGCCAATGGCCCATCTAGTCCAACAGTCTGTCACACAGCGGCCAAAAATACCAGGTGCCATCAGGAGGTCCAGCAGTGGGGCCAGGACACTAGAAGCCCTCCCACTGTTCCCCCCAGGCACTAAGAATACAGTGCATCACCTGCCCCAGCCTGAGAGTTCCTATCTATACCTTGTGGCTAATAGCCACTGATGGACTTCTGCTCCATATGCTTATCTAATTCCCTCTTGAAGCTGTCTATGCTTGTAGCTGCCACCACCTCCTGTGGCAGTGAATTCCATGTGTTAATCACTTTTTGGGTGAAGAAGTACTTCCTTTTATCTGTTCTAACCCGACTGCTGAGCAATTTCATGGAGTGCCCATGCTACCATTGTGGAAAATGCAAAGCTCCTTGGTCCACCGATAGGGCTGTCAGCTCAGATACCCTTCTTGCTGATGTCACCGCTACCAAAACAAGGTTTTAAGAGAGAGTTCCTTCATAGGGCATGATGCCATGGGCTCAAAGGGAGGTTTATACAGTGCTTTCAAAACAACATTAAGGTTCCAGTAGGGACTGGTGCCAACCTGCCAACCTAGCAGTTCTCCTGCCAACCTAGCAGTTCGAAAGCAAGAAATTGCAAGTAGATAAATAGGTACCACTTCGGTGGGAAGGTAACAGCATTCCGTGCACCTTGGTGTTTAGTCATGCCGGCCACATGACCACGGAAACGTCTTTGGACAGCGCTGGCTCTTCGGCTTTGAAACGGAGATGAGCACCGCAACCCTAGAGTCGGATTCGACTGGCTTTCGAGCAAGGGAACCTTTACCTTTCTAGGGACCGGTGCACCGGAGGTGGTTTAATCAACATGGTTCCCCTTAACAATATCTTGACGTGAGGGTGCTTTGTCACTGATCACCCATTCTTAGAGCCCCTAACTGCTGCAATGGCAGCTATATGTCTTTCAAGGTGCTTGCACCGAGCCTCTTGTCCAAACCATCCTGCAGGAAGAGTAACACAATCCTGACTGAAACTTTCAGGGGGTCCAACCTGCTCACCAGGCACCATGAGTGGAAAATCTGGCCAGTGGAGTTATATGTCCTAATTGTAGACCCCTTCCTAGATGCCAGCATGGGGTCTATGACCCTGTCTAAATACCCCATCCCCTCTAGCTGCTGCCACTCAGTCTCCAAGCAATGAGGTTTAATAATGATGGTAGGGGATACAGAGTTGAGTCTTGAGTCAGTAGGTCTTCTCGAACGGGCAACTGCCAGGGTTTGGTCATTGACAGGGCTCGCATGCCCTCCTCAGCCCAAAAGGGGTAACCAGTTCTAGTTCTGCTTTTTGTTCCCGTAACTTCTGTATTACCCTGGAAATCAGGTGTTATCAGTGGAAACACGTACAGGATACCCTTTGGCCAGTCACATTTTAGAATGTCTATTCCTATTGCCTGATGTTCTTTTGTTGCTGACATGAACATTTGCACCTGTCAATTCTGAGACGCGGCAAACAGGTCCACCTCCATCAAGCTGAATCTACTGGCAATCTGGAAAAAAGACCACCGGACATAGCCTCCATTCTGACTGGTCCAATCAACTTCTGCACAACCAGCCCACCAAGACATTGTCCTTGGCTGCTACATGGATAGCTTTTATTGATTGAAGATGCTCCTCCACCCACCCCATCAATTTGCTCACCCCTGTGTGCCGAGTTTGAACTCTTGCCCCTCCTTGCCTATTCACATAGGCTTTTGCTGTTGTGTTGCCCATCTGAACCAACACATGTTGTCCTGAAAGCAATTCCATAAGTTCAGGAGACCCAAACTGATGGCCCTGAGTTCCAGGAAATCTTCAACATCTCCTCTTGGGACCACAGTCCTTGTACCAACCTGCCCTGTGAGTGGGCTCCCCAACCTGAGAGACTGGCATCCATGGTCATCACAATATGCTTTGGTTCCTGATCTGAGATCCCTGCAGAAAATGGGAGGGCTCCAAACACCACTGTAGCTGGTGCTGAAGAGCCTATGGAAAGCAGACAAGTTGATGTCCCTTCATGGTGATGAATTCCTGAAAAGGGAGAAGGAACCTCTGTAGGGGTTGGGCGTGGAATCTGGACCACTGGACTATGTCCCGGCAGGACACTATCATGCCCAGAAGTTTGGCCAACACCATCACCTCTACTTTGGGCATGCTCAACACCTCGACTGTCAGAGATCTGATCTTCTGTTGTCGCTCTTGTGAAATGTAAACTCTATCATTCCTGGTGTCCACTTGCACTCCCAGGTGTACCAGAACTTGAGTTAGATTCAGGTTGCTCTTTTCTATTTTTACCACAAATCCATGTTCCCTGAGGGTCTGAACTGTCAGGTTGGACACTTCCACACTTTTCTGAAAGGACTATGCTTTGATCAGGATATTGTCTAGGTACAGAAAGAGGAATACCCCCTGTAGTCAAAAGTGGGCTATTAGTGTGACCAGAACCTTTGTGAAAACCCTGGAAGACGATTTCAGTCTGAATGAGAGAGCTCTGTATTGGTAATGATATCCGTTATACACGAAGTGAAGGAATCTGTGGTCTGAGCTCCTTATGGGTATGTGTAAATGGGCCTCTGATAGATCGATGGACATCAGGAACTCCTTTTTCTGAACGGCTGATAGTATGGATCTTAAAGTTTCCATTCTGAACTTTTTTGTTCTGATGTGTTTGTTCAGCCATATCAGATCCAGAAGGGCCCTGGCCTCCCTGTTCTTCGTTGGCACAATGAAGAAAACTGAATACACTCCCTGATTTATTTGAGTTTCTGGGACCCTTTCTATCGCTCCTATGTCTAAGAGATGTTGAATGGCTCCCAGAAGTATCTTGTGTTTCTTCTCTGATTGATTCTGCAGAATCTGAATACAATGCTTGTAGGGGATGCTTTTGAATTCTAGAGAATATCCACTGGATATTGTTTCCAATACCCATTGATTGTTCATTGTCTCCCACCAATGTTGCGCAAAGAGTTGTAGTCATCCTCCTATCCCCCATGATTGTGCATTGACATATTCATTCTGTAGTTCCCTTCCTGTTGTTTCCAGGCCCTTGATTGCTTTTACGGGAAAAGGAGGGTTTGTTGTCATGTGTTTTGCTTTGCCATCTTCCTAGCTTGGTTGATTTGTTTTCTTGGGGTCACAAAAGGACTGGAACCTTTTTTGAGTTTTAATATCCTTGTTTTTTGATGGCAGGACCTTCTTCTTCTCTTTGTTTTCTATTAGGTATTTGTCTGGACCTTCTCCGAAGAGATTGACACCTTTGAAAGGAACTCCTGCCACCTTGGTCTGAGCCAGCAAGTCCACATCCCAGTTTCTAAGCCAGCTGTGCCTTCTAGCTGCCACGATGCAATCCACGGCTCTTGCTGACTGTTACAGTTCACCAAGGGTGGCAACCACTGTAAACTTTGGATTGTTGGTACCACTTCTTCCTCTTCCTCAGACAGTTCTCCCTCCTCCTTGTCAGAAGATGTCATTGAGGATTCAGAGTCTCCCCGTTGAATGTCTAGAAGGGGACTGCATTCCCTCATAGGAGAGTGTTCTTGTCTATTCTTTTTTGGTCTGAGCGGTGAACAAGAGTTACTGCTAGATACTTCTCTCTTTTTTGCATGGATTTTTAAAAAATTGCCTGCCTCTGGTCAGGGCTGTTTTTGTACAGTTAGATTTGACTTCCTGTAACATCTCCCTAACTTCCTTCCTCATCTCAACCACTGCAGGAGGTTGGATTTGGCATCTTCCCCCATTAAGTCCATATCTGAAGACTCTTGGGTGGGTAAAGATACTGACTGTCTGAGAAACTCAAAGTCACTGTTCTGACTCCCCTGCCTCTGGGAGGTAGATGGGCCAGTCCTGTCCTCCATTTTTAATATTGTGGACCTGGGGTAAAGTGAAAGAGAAACTTCTCATAAGGAGTGGGACTCACAAAATGGCTGCTGCCATTCATTCCCCCACCCCCAGCTTTTTCCCGATTTTCCTGTGTTGCTTGCCCTATATAGGGGGCTCAGTCGACCCAGGGCTATTTATGGGGATTTTTAAGGCACCAGGGACCACCGGTGACTTGTACCCATCTCCTTCCGAGGAGACCCAGGGCATATATGCTTAGGCCAGTGGGAAAGGCATCCATCCCCTAGTTTCAGCTCCTGACTCCCAATGGGTTTCCATGTGGTGGGAGGGGGGTTGGGCTCCCTTCCTCTGCCCCCCCGGCCACCCATTGCCCCCAGCAACCGATGGGTGCCTGTCATCCAGAGGGATGGTTCCCAGCTGCATCTCCTTTACTGCACTGAGTTCTCTGCACTTGGGGACTGTGCCAGGTCCTCAGCTTGGCCCCGCATACCTCCGCAGGCTCCCCACTCCCAAAGTCCTGTTGCAGGGGAGAAAAAGGACTCTTCAGCCCAAAGGGAGAGAGTCCTGTGGAAGCCTGCAGTAGAGCCACAGCTACCAGGGATCTCCCGGTGCTGCTAGCCCTCTGGAATGCCACCAATCATGGCCCAACACAAATTCTTCCGCAGCTGGCCATTTGCTGCTGATCAAAGCCCGAAAGGCCTCCTAGGAGTCCTTGCTGGATCGTTTTGCTCTTGGAGCTTTTATGAGTTCCGTCTTGCTTGCATGGCAGTGCCAGTAAGAGTGGGACAGCCCCAGGGGATAGGTCTCTCCCCCAGCTGGATCAATCAATGAGACTGACCCTGCTTCAGGAGAAGCCTAATCCCAAGAGGAAGGACTGTCCCGCTCCTGGACCACCAGAGAATGAACTTTTGCAATAAAGACTTATTAAAAACACACATAAAAGATTGCCTCACTGCCAGGCAAAGTTATCGTCATCTCATTGAATTAAAACTGTATTTTCATAGGGATATATGGGACATACAGAAATTTCTAAGGAAAGTACCTCAGTACATTGTGATCAATCACTATGGGAAGCCCTAAATGTCAGAGTTCAATGCCAAAACCAAGAGATTCCTAACAGATACATCAAGTGCAAAGGTAAAGTATTTAAAAAAGAAGAGAAAGACTTCATCAAAGTAGATAAGTCAAGGAAAGATTCCAAGATGTCTGGATGCCCTGGATCCTGTGTATTGGAAGAAATACTGTTTTGGTTTTCAGGGGGTTGCTTTGTATTGTGCTGTTTTTCCAGTTTTTAAGATAAAAGCCTAATTTGGAGTTCACACTACAACTGCAGGTTTACTTCACAGATAAAGAAACAAAACATCCTCAGAAAAATGCAAGTAAAAATAATTTCTAAAATTAGACTTAACTCTTTGTTGTTGTTCAGTCGCACAGTCGAGTCCGACTCTTCGCGACCCCATGGACCAGATCACGCCAGGCCCTCGTGTCTTCCGCTGTCCTCTGAAGTTTGCTCAATTTCATGTTCGTTGCATCGATGACACTGTCTAACCATCTCATTCTTTGCCGTCCCCTTCTTCTTTGACCTTCAATCTTTCCCAGATCCAGTGAGTGCTCCCTTCTCATTTGGTGGCCAAAGTATTTGAGCTTCAACTTCAGGATCTGGCCTTCCAGGGAACAGTCAGGGTTGATTTCTTTTAGGATTGAATGATACTTAACTCTACTAATAATAATACTTCAATAACTCCTAATAACTACCTGCCTGCACTGCATTCCCAGCTTTGAACCTTGGGGCATGGAAGATTTGGAGATGACTGGCTCCCTTCCTACTCCCATCCTACCACTCTGCTGAGCAAAGTTTGCAGACTTCTTCTGGCCTAACTATACCTCAACAAAAATGGCTCTCCGTTAGAGGAAGAGCCACTTAAGTTAGAGGAAGGTTCCGCAGATTTACTCCACTGTGTGGGAGAGTTTTATTTTCCTTTGTCGGAAGGAAGTGGCCATCCTTACTTTAATCATTAGTAAGATTTTAGCAGTTTGCCTGACTTTATTTCCCTATAGTAAAGATTCATACATGGATTGTTATGAGATTTTTTTATGTGCCTTTTAAAAAGAAAGGGTAACATTCTTCCCCATACCCGAAGAGTCCCCTAAGTTTGCAGAGCTATCTTGTCTATGGGTGATCCAGTTTTTCTCCCATACTGGTTAGCATAGCACCATAAAGTTTAATATTAAAAGGAACAATAAGGGGTCCTGTGGTTTCTTTCTCCCCTTTTGATTGCCCATTTACCATCCTTATAGTTGGCTTTTAGTTCCTTCCTATTGCTGTCTCCCTGTGCATGCCATGTCTTCATCCTTGTCCATTACATCATTTCTCCCACTGACTATCTTTCTGTTTCACAGTGAGATAACTCCACCAAAATTTCACAGGACAGTCTCATGAGATCTTCACAGCCATTTGAGGTAGCCTAGGTAACCCAAAATGGTTGCCAAGATCTCATGAGGCCATGGTTGCCAGTGGGGAATCCCCATTCCCAGCTCCTTTTTTCTGTCACCACTTTGAGTAGTGGTGGTGGGAGCAAAAAAGAAAAAAAGGCAGTCAGGTCAATGGTGTAACCTCACTTCTAGGGAAAACCCAGGCATGATGTCACAGCTCTCTAGGAACTGCTGGAAACTATGGTTACCCCCAGAAATGATGTCACACTGTCACTAATGGCTGCTCTCTCCCCCCCATCCTCATGCCCCCTGGCCTCCTGCTGGTTGCCAACCTGGACCTGGCAACACCCCCAACATGAGGCAGTCTTGTGAGCTCTTGGGACCCTTGGCACACAATATTTTATTTTCTCTCCTTCCTGTTTTTTCACATTTCCAGAAACTTCTCTGCCATCCCTTTGTGATCATATTTTGCAGATTTTTTTAATCCACAGCCTGGTGCTTGATTAGGTATGGTTTGATTGCAATGATATACAAAAGCATGTAGGGAGAAGAGGTGTGCTTCATTTAGCAACTGCTGCTCTTGGGCATTGCACTCCATCACTGCTACTTACAGGCAACATGCTGAAAGCAGTATCAAGGAGAGCCCAAGCCCAAGTGAGAGGCATTTTAAATGAGAGGCTACATCAATAAACACACGCACACTCCCAACACTTTGAGCAGGTTAACAAGTGCTCCACAGGGGGTCCTAAAATATTCAGTGATAGAGAAGGAAAGCAATGTTCATCTGATAACCATTCCCCTCAAAAGCTCTGAAACTTTCAGCGAACAATGTGAATACCTGCAGAGTATCTGCAGAAAAAATACTATCTTCCTTGAACATTTCAGTGCAGCCCAAACTAGCCTTATCTCGTCAGCTCTCAGAAGCTAAGCAGGGTCAGTCCTGGTCAGTATTTGGATGGGAGAGCACTAAGGAATATCAGGGTCACTACGCAGAGCCAGACAAACCACCTCTGAACATCTCATGCTATGAAAACCCTACGAGGTCTCCAGAAGTCGGCTGCCAACCTGATGCCCCCCCCAAATCAAGACGTTACTTTCACACTTACATAAGCTTTAAAAAGTTATTGAAGTGAAAGAGAATAGAGAAGAATGATTAATCTCAAGCATGTAGTATCCCTACTACATCTATCACATGTGGTGGCATCACAGTTTAAGGACGAAAACCCATCGGCTGTTCCACTGCTGAAGTCACTTGTGTCTTTGAAGAATATTAAATTTACTAGAAAGCAATCTAAACCTCCATTATTCCTGCACTTCCAAAATGTAATATTGAATCCATTATTAATATGCATAAAAACTAGGTAATTTCCCCCCCTAAACATGGAATAGGTTTTACATATAAAACAGTTTGCCCATTCTTGATAGCAGTGCTGAAGCTCGTCTTGTAAATACAACAAACTCACATAAAATTTAAAATAAAGCTTAAACCATAAAAATGTGTGACAGATAAGAAAATTTGTTTTAATAAAGGTTACTCGAGATAAATCTCAGTCCATGGGAGACTGCTTTATCATTCTTACTTGTTTTAATGTTCTGACATTCGCCACTTTAGGGACCCCATTCGGGTGGCAAGGCGACATAGAAATATCCTCCTAACCTGACATGTCCCCTGATGGAGGACAACTCTGGGGACAGGCCCGGTTAGCAGTCACCAGAGAGTCACTACCCACACCTGACTGGTCTGGCAGCCGCACCCAACTTTTCCCAAGAAGAAGTTGCCAGGGGGAGAGAAGGAGGAAAAGCTGAAGACCAGTGGACATATAAAGGTAGGTTGACTGGCAGGTGAGGAGGGAGCGAGAAAGCAGCAAAAGGAGAGAGGCTATGAGGACTGCCAGGGAAGGAAAACAGGAAAAAGGGGGGAGCGTATACAGGGGGAAATGAGATGGGCCCGCAAGCACTTGCAGGTCCCCTGCTTGTACTTAATAATATCAAGAGTTATTCTGAGATTAGACTGTTGCTTTTAAACATTTCATTTCTCCTCTCCATACCATTTAAGCATTTATTTATATCTCTAAACTGGAATCCCAAGAGCCGTCACATGCATGAAGTTAACTTGCATACATATTTAGGAGTTAGTTCATTTTTTCTTTGGTTGAAAACCCCCGTGGCCTCATGTTGTATCAACTATCATTAGGCAATACCCACTATGCCCCCTGACTTCTGGGATTGGCTTTTCAGAAGTCTTGGGGGCTACTAGTGGAAGAGACTGGCTGAAATGTCCCAGGGCTCATGTGGTGGATTCACATCCACTGCTTTGGAACCCAGCCATTGCGAAGCATTTCATATCCAAATATGTTTTGAGACAACAGGAGTTACCCATTCCAATCTGTACAGTGCCAAGTGGCTAAAAATGCCTGTCAATTTGAAAAATCAAAGGCTTCATTTTTTTTCAGTTATCACAGCCCTTTGTATCTATGTGCAATCCCATGAGTATCGTTATGTTTCTTGTGAAAACTATCTAGAAGAGCTGTCTATTACAAGCAAGCAGTTGAGACAAGAATTAATCATAATTATTATATAATAGAAGATTGTAGCAGTTTTTCAGTGGCGATAAAATTTCAACATTTTTAACCATAAAAATTCCATAAATTACTGTAACTATTTTACTTTTAAGCAATAATCTGTGCTGATGAATGGTAAACATAATATAATTTACCATTTGTTGTTCCACATAATGATGTAGCACTTGAAAACAATTCCATTGCCATTGCCTGGTTGAGTTTTGCTGAACCAAAACACTCAATAGCCAATCAGTCTTTACATCTAGCAGATGATAGATGGGGAAACGTGTCATGAAAATGGCTCTCTCGTGTTCTGTTATGCAGTATAAATAGGTTTGCAGTTTGCAAGAACAAAGACACTTCACTCACACCTTCGGCTGTCACTATTCATAACAATGACATACCTTGAATGTGGGCTTGAATATCAAACTTTCCTTGGGGATTTTGAACTCTAAATACAGCATTAATTTTTCAGAAGTTCCTTCATGCAACAATTTCATTTACTTAAAAGCTCAAAAAGCTTTGTGCCAGAGTAGGGAAAATGTTACAGATGAAGGAGTATTTCAAGTTTTTTCCTAAGCATTTTTAGAGCCTAATCTTCCTTTGCATCTCTAAAGTAACTGAAGTGGATAATTTACAGATTCCTTCCACGCTTTTCCCAACCACATCAGTCTAATCAAATAACAAACAGCCCCTGATCACACAAATGCAGAAACTGATAGAGATCATTCTATTAAGTCAAAATGTATGAAATACTTGCAAGTTTAACAAAAAGATGAAAAAGAAGAGAAATCACAACCACCAGCCAGGTATACACTTAACTGCACTTCTACATGCTTTTTCTTCTATTCCAGTCTTCCAGTGTCTGAAATCAGTGTGCTGGAGCAGTTCCCAAGGCCCACGGCTTCGGACCCACCATCAACCTGAGATGCTTAGTTCATCTGCTTTCATCAGGAAAGAGGACAATCTGATGGGAAAAGATGCCAAGGCAGAAGGCAAAAGGGAGCCATGCTTGCACAAAAGAGCTGTACCCTAATGCTTCCCCCACTTGATTGCTCCAAAAATCTCTAGATGTTGAATCTCCAATTTCCTCATCAGATAAACTGGAGGGAGTAGAAGATCAACCACACAGCTCACTTTATCCATGGATTCATAAACTGCAAGCAGACAAGTGGGATATTTGGAAGTGGTACATGCACTGGAACAGACGAAGCACAGGTAATGTGAACAGATGCCCCAAATCAGGATCAGGCCTTGAGCTCAGGGTGATAATCTACGATACTCAGAAAATAAGTACCATTGAACCAAGACAGACTTCTGAGTAAAAATAACAGGCTGCAAATGTTCTAGATTCATTCATAGTCAACTAGATGCCATTGGAATGCTGATTTGCCTGCATTCCTCTCTGCTCTTGTGGTCCCTTCCAGCCCTTCTTTTCCAAAGATCATTGCTGGGGTTGCAAGAGTATCTTCAAAAGTCAGGAAACTGCAGTGAAGTGAAAAGAAAAGCGGTGTGTGTGTGAAAATGCCCTTCTGCCTCTTGCATCCTCACAGCTCAGCTGCCAGAAGAGAGAGCAGATGACTCCTTCCCCTTTTCTCCTCTTCACTGAGGTGCCCTGAATCATGAGGCTGTCCTTCATGAGACCCTAGGAATGACCACAGGAGTGTAGCAGACTGCAAGAAAATCCCATGAAACTTCCTGTAATGAGCCACTGAATGCTGGCTAGAATGTCCTCTCTCTATTCTCCAAAATACACAATACTCTACGAAGCAAGCAACCAATTCCACTCCCCATCACCCCCATCCCCTGCTGAGGGGACCTGGCAAGCCTAGTCTCTCTGGTGGAAGCCTTTTTACTGTGTAGCAGAGAACTGGATGAGATCACTTTGTATGAGGTAAAAAGTAAGCAGGCCGCAATTATGAATACAGGGGACAAACAAAAGCTCTCCCTCTTTCCATTTACCCTCCACTGGTGGTGCTCAGTTCTTCCCTGTGTCAAACATAGTACCTTTTTACTCTGTCCAACAGAATTAAATGGGTGCCATTGAAAGCCAAGTGTTGTTTTTATAGCCTTCCTTATCTTGCCCTTTCTCATATTCCATTTCTGGTTCACACTGAAATAATGCAGACAGACACTGGAACTGACATCTATGACTTGCACAGTGATCTCCTTGTTAAAATCTGCTCTCTTCATACTCCTCCTCCTGCATACCACTGTGCACCAACAAGTTTCACGCCGATTACCTTGTCTACATACTTCACTTTATTAGAAGAGGAGGTTTAATGAAATTCCACTTGGTTCTCGTTTCTTTTTGCATCCTAATGACTTTATCATGGATGCTTTTAATATTCTAAACATGTTCAAAAGCTAGGTTGAGCAATTAACGAAGGGGTTAGATGCTGTATTATTTTAAAAGGTGAGATATACATTTAAGCTACAGGTGTGTAAGGGGGGTTGTTTTGTTTTGGAACTCAGAATTTATCAATAGGTCTAAGGCAGCTTTCAGTGCTGTGCTTCATAAAGCAGATAACAGATGTGTTGGTCTCAGAGCTTCCTCCCCGAAATTGGATTTCTGTCAAGAGAGCAAAAGTGACCCCTCCCCCCCAAAAAAGATCTGTGACAAGTGAGATTTCCAATCTCAGAAGGGAGGAAATGGATGCTTCCACATCTGGACATATGCCTTCATTCAAAGTTCTTATCTATTGTACTTACTCTCTAATAACTAATTTTGTGAAATAATACATCAATTAGAGTGTTTTCCTTGACTCTGAAAAGCATACAGTAAGCAGAAGAACGAATGTATATAGGCAGACAATGGATCCCTCTTGCTCAATGTTCAGATGCAGCATAAAATCCACATTTATTGTCTTCTGTGAAAGGAACCTGCTGTCTCCTAGCAATTAAGGACCTTTCATAGTTTGACTACTTTTAGGCTGAATGGGAAAGATGGTTTTGAAGTGGATGTACTCTTCATAGCAGCAGCACACTGTATACTTGGGACATTAGTACCTGACTGCAAAAAACCCCACAAAAACACAAAACCCTAAAACTTTGAGACACACAGATTTGCCCAAAGCAATCCACAGAGTCCAGAGTACCCAAGACCAAGCTTCCCCATATTTACTCTTTAAAGCACTCTGGCTCTCTTCTTCTTGACCTTTTCCAGTTTCTTTGCTTTCTAGCTGCACCATCACTGCCATTCTATCAAACAGAATTAAATGGCCAGCTACTAATACCAATCACAGAGCTCCTTTAAAAATGCATGTGCAAAGTCTTCCATTCAGCCTCTCTTCCAAATGACCTGAACATATGTTAAGCTTGCTTTGCTGCCGCAGATCCATATAACCTGCCAGTTGGGGGAATCATTAGCTAACTAGAACACCTTGTGTTGACATAATTGATAATGCTTATAAACAAAGTAGTTAACAATTCACATTTGTGTTGCCTTCTGTTCTGCTAGAAAAATGAAATGCAGAAAGATAGCCCAATGGGGAAATGGATGCCATTTTAAAATTCCAAACAGGATAGAACTCTAGGCATCTTGGAGCTACTAATGACACATTTGAGAAATACCTGGGACTCTAGTGTTCTCAAATTTGAGACAGAAATAGCCCTAGACTGTCTTTGTACAAATACTCACTGTCTCACTATCTTATTTGCTGTATCTAAAGCATTCAGTGTGTTCAGCTGATGGCAAGTAGGATGAACCCAGGAACCAGAATCTACAAATAGATCCAAATGGTCAGCTGTGTTCGTCTGAAGCAGTAGAACAAATTTAGAGTCCAGTGGCACCTTTAAGACCAACAAAGGTTTATTTAAAGCATGAGCTTTTGTGTGCAAGGCACACTTTTTCAAATCCATTGGAATTGTAGATGAGGTTCTAAATTTATAGACAGGGATTTAACAGCAAATTAACATGTAACATGATGATGTTTAAGTTAAGCAAAGTGAAAAAGTAAAGAACAGGTTAAGGGTATAAGGTCAACAGTTGTAAAGCAATAAATATGTCAAAGTGGCAAATAAATGTCTAAAGGTGTTTTTTCTAATTGTGGGAAGTAACAGAATCGTAATTATCTCCTCTCAGGTGTAGAGGGCACTTAACAATATATTTTGAGCTGGATGTTTTACATGTTAATTTGCTGTTAAATTCCTGTCTATAAATTTATAATCTCATCTACCATTCCAATGGATTTGAAAAAGTGAGCCTTGCTCATACTTTAAATAAACCTTTGTTGGTCTTAAAGGAGCCACTAAATCTGTTCTAAACCTACAAATAGTTTGCTTGCATTCATCCAGAAGGATAGAAATAACACTAGCCCCCCAAATCCCCCTGCCAGCACAACAAGAGGACCTGGCAACTCTGTTCTGAAAGCTAGTGGTACAGAACTGTCTGCTACATATTTAGATATTTCGGTTGTTTTTAATTATTTATATAGTACAATTAGTACACATTACATTTATATGATAACCTGTGCCAAAAAGAGACAGCTCGTTTCTCTAATACACTTGCACTATAACGTTGGGGATAGAAAGAAGGAAACAGAATAAAATTGATAGGGGTGGGGGAGGAAATACTTGGAAATTGGCCTTTATGGGAGTCATAACTTCATGGAAGACAGAGTGGCCTGAAATAGGGAGACACATGTTCAAGTCACTGTTCAGCCATGAAGCTCAGAAACCTTGAGCCAGTTACTTGCAGGCTACCCAGCCCTCAGGACTATTGTATGGATAAAATGGTGAGCATCACACATATCACCGTTCAGGAAAGGATAAAAACGTACCACATAAATATATGTAATAAAAAATTACCATTTCAATAATTTACTTTTATTGCTAAACATACTACCAAAGGTAATAATGGGATAACAGCAAGACTGTACATTAAAAGAACATTCTCCATGGCTGCATTCATACTCACAATGGAACCCTCTCTTTCAGGGACTGGGCTTATTGGTTTATTGAAAGTATTTTTACCCTTTTTACTTTGGAAGTGTTTTCCCACTCAGCACACAAGCTCCCAAGGTGGCTTCCAATCTTATTAAATTAAAAAAGTAAAACTGATCATTAAATACAAAAAGATAAGTGGTAAAAGAACATTAAATTATTATAAAATAGCCGTGTAAATCTTGGCAGCAGTATAATTAACATAACCTGGGGGGTTGATTACGGTAATGAGGGTGGATCCCAATGTCTCCTGACAAACCCAGGGCCAGAAACCTCTGTTGATTGTTCTACTGGGTAAAGTGCTGTGGGGTACATATGAGAATGGGGTCTAGGTGGGGCTTGGAGATCTCCCAGAATTACAACTGATCCCCAGTCAATAGAAATCAGTTCCCCTGAAGAAAATGGCTGTTATGGCATTATACTCTGCTGAGGTCCTTTCCCTCCCCAAACTCTGCCCTCCCTAGCCTCCACCCACAATTTTCCAGGAATTTCCCAACCCAGAGTTGGCAAACCTATATGTGAACACCATGTACCAGGTCTAAACAGTGAATGTACGATGTGCTTAACCTTTTGCTTACCACTTTTATCTGATAGCCTTTTCAAACTGTTGCTTTCCCACCCACATTTGGTATCACAAGTGCCCAAGCGAGAACCTCAGCTGGGTGTTGGATATTAAACATATATCCCAGATGCTAGTCATCCCCAGAAAATCTCACCCTTTCCCAATCTGAAGTGGAAGAAGTGGTAGCCATAATATCTGCCACAGAGTGCTTACACTCTGCTGCCTCATTCTGAAATAGGGATACCATTCCCCGGGGGAGGGGGATCCCATGCTTTTGTGGGCTCCTGTCTAGCTGGCCAATGGGAGGAAATTCCCCCCACCCTCCTGCCATGTGCGATGCACTGATGTCACCCAGAAGTGACATCAATATGTCGGTAACATCGGGGAAGGGATGCTTTGGGTAAAATTCTATAGTGTGAGGCCATTTTTACCATAAGAGTTTCGGGCACTTTTACCATAGAGTTTTGCCCAAAAATCAGAGTGTTGCCCCCAACATCACTTCTGGGTGATGTCAGCATGCCGTGCGACATCCCAGGCCACCCCTGGAATGCCTTCCAAATCCCCCCGCCAGCAAGACGAGAGGACCTGGCAACCTTATTCTGAAAGCTAGTGGGATCTTTCTTCTGCACCACTAGATTTCAATAACAATCTTCTAAAAACATTCTGCCTTCAGTTCTGAAATGGGATTACACTATGGAAGCTGTATATTAAGCTCTCTTTTTCTCCTTTTCAGACAGAACACAAAAACCCTTATCCCAAAAGGAAGATGGGGGAGGGGCTGTAGCATGCATTTACTTTAAAGTAGAAGGTCCCAGCTTCCATCCTGACTGATTGGCTGACCACTCGTTCCCCTTGAGAATTATTGTCTTTTCTGATCCAAGTTAACATGGGGGATAAGGGAAGGCGTCACATATAACAATTTAACTTTGATCCAAGTAGCAGCTGGCCTGGTTGTCCAACAGCTGTAGTCTCTGCAACTATCAAGTTTCTAAGCTGTGACTGCCCAGGCCAAAGAAAAGAACTGAACTACAAGAAGGAAGCAATTTCATGCCTGGATAGCCTTGCACTATTAAGTCTGAAAATCAACTTGTACTTGGCTCACAAGGTGGACTCTGCTGCAAACAAGGCTGCTGCCAACTGGGATCACTATCCTCCTCGGTGAACATGGGGAGCCTAAAAAATGCAGAGGGAATTTTTAAAAGCCCTCCCTTTCTAACACAACCATTGGAAAAAAATGAGATGCTTTACAGGAGATACAGCTACAGTTCTAACACAGAGATTTTAAGAGCCCCTAGTAACTGGAAACTGACCCCAAGTAATAATACACTCAGCAGGCACAAGTCAGTGATCCTGACCATAATCAAAATACCACAACTAGGCTAGAAGCAATGCACAGTATTTACTTTTGGAACTTTTACAAGGTTTAAGTTGCATGGCCTCTGCAATCCTGAAAGGTACATCAGTATTATTGCCCTCCATATTACAGATGGAAGCATGTGGGTGGCAGGCTGGTTGAGAGAGAGGACAGTATTGTTCCCGTTGTTGAGTAACCACCCTTTAGTAAGCTGACTGCTAGCTAAAACTCAAAGATAATAGGTTGATATTTAATGGGAGCAGAGGACTTGGTGAATTTAAATATAGAGTGACCTCTGAAAGTAATGCTTTCCAGGATTCATGGAGGGTAGGAACAGAGTTGAATAGCAGAATTTTGGAGAGAAAATTGGACAGAGCAGATTTATTCAGAGGTGTTGCCGGAAACTCAAGTATCCTTGTGATTTTCTTCTTTGAGAATCTCATACAAGTTAAAAATTCTAGCTAGTGCACTGCACTGCCAATGTTTATGTGTCCACTTTTATTCAGATGGCGAGCCCCAACCCCCGCTGAGCCTGCGCTGGCGGGGGAGGGCTGATTTGCCTCCGTGAGAGGCAGGGAGAGCAAGGACTCCAATAGGGGGCAGAGCCAGCCTATTTAGGTCTGGCTCTCGCCCCCCTCCTCGTCTGTCTGTTGGCGCGCTCGGGTGGATCGGAGCGCGCGGGCTTTGCTGCTGGTTGCTGGGGCCTTTGGCTGTGCAGAAGCAGCAATAGTCGGGCAGGCTAATTTTTATATTCACGGCTCGGCGGCGGGGCGCTTGGGCGCGAGCGAGGCGCTCGGGCGGGAGCGATCTTTTCCATCGTCTTGTGTTGTGTTGTTCAGGACCTGGCGGCAGCGGCTCCTAGGGGTTTTATTGGGACGGGAACTTTTACAGCGTGTTTGGTGCTGGGAGGGAGTCCTCCTATTAGTGCGGTCTATCTACTTGGGGGGAATCGGTCACTTTTAGTTCCCCTTAATCCCTGCCTTTGCCTTATATATATATTTTTTTTTTTTTTAGCTGGCTACTGCGTTGAGGCAAGCTGGGGTAGGGTTCTCCCCCCCCTTTTTTTCTTTTGAACACAGTTGCACGCAGCGTGGTGAGGCTGCTGTGCACATTGTATTTTGTTAATTGGGTATTTTTCCCTGCTTCCCAACCACCAGGCTTCAGTCATAGGAATTTGGCTTGTGGAGGTGGGCCAGTTTAGGCGGGAGGAATAACGGCCATTCTGGCAAGTTTTAAACGGCGGCCATTTTAGGTTGCTGGCCCGGTGGCCATTTTGGGGCTATCTCTATTAGGCAGCCATTTTAGGCACTCCTCTCTCCCATTTTTTCTGGCAGCCATTTTAGGTTCCGTCAATTAAGTGCCTTTTATATTTCCCTGGGGCTGGTGCGTGGGAATTACCCTGTACTACTTGCGACATTTCGTTAGGAATTGATAAGCATGGCTCCAAAGAAGGGTGCCGGGGTCTCTAAGGGGAAGCAGCCTGCCCCCAAGAGGGTTGGGGGTGTTCCAGGGCCAGGCAGGCAGCCTCCTCAAAAGCGGCCCGTTCAGGTCCCTGCACCAGTTCTGGTGGGTGACCCAGGGCATTCACAAGTTATGCAGCCCTTAGCTTCGGCACCATTGGGCAATGTGCAATTGGCAGTGGGTCCTGGGGCACCCACTGGTGTGATTTCACCTGCTTTTTTGGAGGCAGTTTGGGATAGTCCTGTTAGCAGGGCAATTCTGGACCGGTTAGCCGGTATTGAACAGCGTTTGGGTGGGTCTTCGCTGGCTGGTCAAATGGCCATGTCTTCTATGGAGTCATTTCAGGCTCAGGTACTAAACCGTCTTTCTATTCTTGAGAGTCGGTGTGCTGGTGTTCCAAGCCAGGCTGTTGTACCAGTGACAGAGGCAGCACGACCTGCGCCGATGGAGGTTGGCACTGCTGAAAGACGGTGTGACGATCAGCAGGTGGATAATCGAAGTGTCCCATCACAGGTGCCAGGTAGGCCAATTGCAACACAAACGGTTGACATCGCTTGGCCTTGGGGCCCTGTGGACTTACAGGCTTCTGCTGTGTCCCCTGCGCCCATGTTGGGGGGGCACCTCAGCCCAGGGTGGTCAGTACGCCTGCTTCAGATGGATCAGTCGGGGCTATACAGGCTCCACCTGCGGCTGGTGGGGTGTCACTGGCTGGCGCTTTGGTGGATCCTCCTGTCAGTGGGGGTTTACTGATGTCGCCGGCTGGTGGGTCTTCACCGGCCCCAGTTGGCATAACTCCTCCGTCCTGCTCCGGCCTGCAATTGCAGGGTGGGGTGTGGACTGGGTGTGCTCCCCCAGATCCTGATAATCGGAGCTATGAGATGGTGCCGGCGAAGGAGTTGCCTTCGGGGGAGCTAGCCATGCCGTTAGGTGACCACCTCACTGCGGCTACCAGGGAGAAGATTCTGCGGGGAGATTACGTAGACGTTTTCTCCTTGTTGTATCGGGAGTTAGATAAGAAAGATAGGGAGGATCTTGATGAGCGCGACAAAGAGCGCTTGAAGCGTCGTAGTGTGGACAGGATCTACGCTAACTGGTACCCTGGCTTTTTAATCTATGCGGGGGTGCTAGTCAGGGCGAAACCTGAAAGGGCCTCATCGTTGCTCCAGTATATGGATATAATCCATAAGGGTTATTCGGATTTTGCTGGGTCCGCATGGATGGAGTATGACAGGTCCTTCCGGATGAAGGCAGCTATGTACCCAGCCCTCCGTTGGGACTTGATCCATCCACATATCTGGATGCAGACGATGTCCCCAGCCAGGTCGATGGGGGGAGAGCATTCAGACAGCGGGCATGTGGTAAAAAAGGCTAATGCAGCCAATGTTGGGGTTTTTCGGTCCCCAGGTGGACAGGTAGTGCAAAGGCGCCCTTTGTGTTGGGAATTTTCTTCACAAGGGTCTTGCGGCCGTAAACCTTGCCCCTTTCGGCATGAATGCCCCCTCTGTGCCGGCCCCCACGCCTTTCCATCCTGCCCCAAGTCAAAGTTCAGATCGGCTGCTAAGGATGGCAGGGCTGGCAGACGTCAGGGAGGGGGGCGGTCCGGCCTTACCTGACAAAGGGACCCAGTCCAATTAAGGTCCCTGTGTTGGAGCGCTTGTTGCGCCTTTACCCTAAGTTTGCCGATAGGCAGTATTTGTTGGAAGGGTTCAAGTTTGGTTTTCACATTCCCTATATGGGTGAGAGATGTGCCTTTTCAGCTCCTAATTTGCCCTCAGTTCGTGGCATGGAGCAGGTTGTTAGAGCCAAGATTCTGAAAGAATGTTTGGAAGGTAGGGTAGTTGGTCCTTTTCCCTTTCCTCCGGTGCCTAATTTGCGGGTATCGCCCTTAGGCGTGGTGCCAAAGAAGGCACCTGGGGAGTATCGTCTCATTCACCATTTGTCTTATCCTCACGGCAGTTCGGTGAATGATGCCATACCTAGTGAACTCTGCTCAGTTAGGTACACTTCTTTTGATGAGGCGGTTGGCATGGTCCGTAGCTGCGGGCGAGGGGCCGAATTGGCTAAATGTGATATCAAGTCGGCCTTTCGTCTTCTGCCGGTCCATCCAGATGACTTTGTCCTTCTGGGTTTCTCCTTTGATGGACAGTACTATATGGACAGGGCCCTCCCGATGGGATGCTCTGTGTCCTGCACTGCATTTGAACGGTTCAGTTCCTTTTTGGAATGGGCTCTGCGTGCACGCACGGGCTTGTCCAGTGCTGCCCACTATTTAGATGATTTTTTATTTGCTGGCCCTGCGGGATCTGGAATTTGTGCACAGTTATTGTCCAATTTTGAGCAGATGGCTATGGAACTTGGAGTTCCTTTAGCCGTTGAGAAAACAGAGGGCCCTAGTACGGTCTTAACTTTTCTAGGTATTGAGTTGGACACTGTGCTACAAGTGTCACGCTTGCCTCCTGATAAATTGGCTAACCTTTGTCGGTTAGTTGAGGAAGCGTGTACTAAAACTAAATTGACACTCAAGGAGTTGCAACAGATAATTGGGCACCTTAATTTTGCATGTAAAGTGGTGGCCCCAGGGAGGGCATTCTTGCGCAGGCTGTGTGACTCAACAATAGGTTTAAGGCGTCCACATCATAGGACCAGGGTTACTCAAGGGATGAGAGATGACCTGTCAGTTTGGCGGGACTTCTTGGCCTCTTATAATGGGGTGTCCTTTTGGAGGACCGATCTCCAACTTGAGGCTGAACTGCAGGTCACCTCTGATGCAGCAGGTTCTTCAGGTTTCGGTGTCTACTTTAGGGGCCACTGGTGTGCGGAAGACTGGCCAGTTGAGTGGATTCATGCTGGGTGGGTGCGTGACCTGACGTTTTTGGAGTTTTTTCCCATAGTGGCAGCTGTGTACATATGGGCCGATGACCTGGCTTGCCAGACAGTTCACTTTTGGTGTGATAACATGGCAACAGTTCAGGTCATCAACTCCTTAACGTCTAGGTCACCCAGAGTAATGGCGCTTGTCCGGGCCTTTACCCTCCAATGCTTGCGCTACAATATTTTGTTTAAGGCCAGGCATGTGCCAGGAGTCAGTAACGGGGTCGCTGACGCTCTGTCTCGGAAACAGATGGAGAGGTTTCGTCAGTTGGCCCCGGACTCCGACCAAGTAGCGGTAAGAATGCCCGAAGACCTGTGGCAGATTGGAGGGCTGAAGCCGAGAGGGCAATGGGCTTAGCTCTTGCACCCAGCACGCGCCGGGCTTATATGCGGGCCGGCCAACAGTTTGTGGCTTTTAGGCAGAAGGTGGGTCTGCAGCAACTCTGGCCTATCCCAGTGTCCCACCTGATCCAATTCTGCGTGTCTGTGAAAGGTAAGGGTCTGTCTGTCCGTTCCATCCGGGGCAAGTTATCAGCCCTTGCCTTTGCAAGTAAGGCCGGGGGTTTCAGGGACGACACTGGGGATTTCCGTATTCGGAAAATGCTGGATGGCTGGGCCCGAGAGGATGGTGCTCCTCCTGACTCGAGAGAACCTTTTTCCCCTTCTGTACTTAAGGGTTTGAAACCCCAATGGGTTTCTTTGTGTTCGGATGCATATGAGGCTGCCTTGTTTCATTCAGCAGCATTGGTTGCATTCTTTGGGGCCCTGAGAATTAGTGAATTGGTGGCCCGATCCCGTCAGGACAAGTCGGGCTATGCGTTAAGCATAGGGGATGTCCGGGTAAGTGAGGACGGCCTACAAATTACAATCCGGCGTTCTAAGACAGACCAATTGGGCAAAGGCAATATAATTTCAGTGGGCCCTTGTTTTGATTCTGACCTGTGTCCGGTTGTGGCACTCAGTTCATATTTGGCATTGAGGGGGAGTAGTGCAGGTCTCCTGTTTATACACAGGGATGGATCGCCCTTGACCAGGTTTCAGTTTTGGGCAATTACCAAGAGGGCTCTGGTTGCTTTGGGCCTTGGTAGTTTCCAATTTGGGACTCACTCTTTCAGAATTGGGGCGGCTTCCACTGCTGCAGCTATGGGGTATCAGGGACCTGACATCCAAAGAATAGGCAGGTGGCGGTCAGCGCGTTACAAGACGTATGTCCGGACCTGCAAAGTCTGAGCTGCTCATTCATTTTGTTATAACAGGAATGGAGCATGTTGTTTTTGAGCCTTAGTGCTCTTGTCTTGTTTTAGTTAACTAGTTTCTATTTCAGGTGCGGTTGGTGGCCAAAGGAGGAGCCGTGTGCTGATCTGTGGCCACAGTATGGTGTTCTGGGCCGCGCACCAGGCCAAGAGAACGACCATCGGATCCCAGTTGGGATGCAGTGAGCGGGCAGAGGTCGAGTGGCTTGGCCGAAGAGGCATGCACTGGCCTCAGTTGATGCCGCTACTGTTTGGGGAGAGACGTGGTCCTCCGCCTGATGTACTGCTGATACACCTTGGTGGTAATGACTTGGGTCTCATGAAAGGTAAGGCCCTAGTCATTCAGGCCAAGGCAGATTTGGCTGGCATTGCGGACCGTTGGCCGGGGGTGCAACTGGTCCTGTCAGCGATTTTACCGCGTCAGGTGTGGCGCAGTATTGGTGACCCTAGGTGTCTGGACCGGGCGAGGCGGAATGCTAACCGGCAGCTTAAGAATGCCATGGAGGGTGGTTTGGGTATTTTTCTGCTGCACCCTGATATACGGGTCGAGTTCTCTGACCTGTATAGGGGGGATGGGGTGCACCTGTCTAACAAGGGCAACGACATTTTTCTTTCAGATCTGAAGCAAGGGGTCCTGGCGGCGCTGGATCGCATGGTGGGGGCCAAGGCCTAAGCAGAGGCTTGGCCTTTGCTGTGGCGGGGTAGCGCGATCTGGATGGAAATGGTGAGCACCGGGGCATTGTTATAAAGGAAATAATGGGTCCTCCAGGAACGGCTTTCGGGCCTTTGCGGCTCAAGGCCGGGAAGGGGTGATCTTCCTTGGAACAATCTGGCCCAGCCTACCTTAGCGGGCCTTTGCGGCTTCTGGGGTGGTGGGTCAGGGGTTCTTTTCAACATGCCAAGCTGCTGGTCAAAAGCTACCTTCGGTGGCTTGCGATTGGAGCAGGTGCATCGCCCAGAAGGAAATGCAGGAGGTCAGGAGTTTGACACCTGTCATATTCCTCAGTACATTCTGATAACCCCTCGCTAGTATTTGTTGTTATTAAATAATTAATAAAGTGGCCCTTGTTAAATCCATATTGGTGTCTGTCTCTTCATTCCGACTGCGGGGGCAAGGCGAGCCCCAACCCCCGCTGAGCCTGCGCTGGCGGGGGAGGGCTGATTTGCCTCCGTGAGAGGCAGGGAGAGCAAGGACTCCAATAGGGGCAGAGCCAGCCTATTTAGGTCTGGCTCTCGCCCCCTCCTCGTCTGTCTGTTGGCGCGCTCGGCCCACCCTCCCGCCCTGTTTTTAGTGCAGGTTTCACCGGCTGCCTTTTCTGGAGCCAGGTAGGAATTTTTCGCACCCATCGGTTTGGCCTATGGATGGGGGTGTTTTTGCCTACCTTGCACTGATGATGGTGGCGTTGGTGTATTGGCTTCGGGGGGCCGGGTTGTTAAATAGGATGGTCACTTTAGGTTTGGCGGGGTAGCGCGATCTGGATGGAAATGGTGAGCACCGGGGCATTGTTATAAAGGAAATAATGGGTCCTCCAGGAACGGCTTTCGGGCCTTTGCGGCTCAAGGCCGGGAAGGGGTGATCTTCCTTGGAACAATCTGGCCCAGCCTACCTTAGCGGGCCTTTGCGGCTTCTGGGGTGGTGGGTCAGGGGTTCTTTTCAACATGCCAAGCTGCTGGTCAAAAGCTACCTTCGGTGGCTTGCGATTGGAGCAGGTGCATCGCCCAGAAGGAAATGCAGGAGGTCAGGAGTTTGACACCTGTCATATTCCTCAGTACATTCTGATAACCCCTCGCTAGTATTTGTTGTTATTAAATAATTAATAAAGTGGCCCTTGTTAAATCCATATTGGTGTCTGTCTCTTCATTCCGACTGCGGGGGCAAAGTACAAATACATAAGTCTACATTATGTGCATGTTTGACCTCTCTCTCCAAAGGAAGTTAAACATTGTAGCAGAACTTATCGCTGTCTTGGCTACTGAGGAATGAACAATACCAGTGTTGAGAGTGGGCTATTTTTTTCCCTTTGAACCAGAAGAGTGCATGATGCTGTCCTACTTGTGACTATCCAATGGTATTCTAAATTTATTATTTATTTATTTAGATTTGTATCCCGCCCTCCCCGGAGGCTCAGGGCGGCTAACAACGAGGCACGAATGCCAGAATTAAAACAGATTAAAACAGCATAAAACAAAATAAAACCATATTATACAACAACAAAGCATTTAACACAAGATGGGGTAGGTCTTAATCCACGGCAACATACCAGTAGCCTGTCATCCCTTCTCCTTCCAGGGTCACCCCTCAGCCCGATGGAACCACATAATAGTGGCAGTGGTGTGACGATGCATAGATAGCAATGGTGGAATAGTGGTGGTGGCAGCTCTTACTCAAAAGCTGGTGGAAGAGCTCCGTCTTGCAGGCCCTGCGGAATTGAGCAAGGTCCCGCAGGGCCCGGATCTCCTCCAGGACCTCCTTCCACCAGGTAGGAGCCGCCACCGAAAATGCCCTGGCTCTGGTGGCAGCAAATTTAACATCCCTGGGGCCTGGAATTTCCAGGAGATGTTGGCTCCCCAACCAAAGTGCCCTTGGGGGAACATATGGGGAAAGGTGGACCCTTAGGTAAGCTGGACCTGGCCAAAAATATAGCATGATTTATTACAATGGCTTTTTAGCTCACACGCCTAGCCATTATACTACAGCAGCTCTCAATGGAGCCAGTTCTATGGTAATAGGGTACAGATGTGCTCTACATAACACAGCACACCTATTTTATAATTTTTTATTTTCCACGTTGATGCATTTAGAGCTATGCATTGTAATTACTAAATTCTCCTCCAGCACAATGAAAAAGAAACAGAGTCCATTGAAATCAAGCGTGACTAGCCACTCAAGGATGGACTTCATTATCATGATGGGAACAAAATAAAAATACGTGTAATTCTCATGACTTTAAGACAGAACTAGAAATTACCAGAGACACAGAACTGCCACCTTTCTGTATCTTTCTGCCCTCTTCTTGGTAGTGTCTCAATGTTTCCTCATTCTTGTAGATTAAAAAAAATGTTAAGGGATAAAAATTGAGAGGTAAAGCAAAAAGGGCTAAAAAAAAATTTGTATTTTCAACAGCTGTGCCATCAAGATGGCTGCGAGAGTTGGACTATAAAGGAAGGCCAAGTGCCAAAGAATAGATTCTTTTGAATTATGGTGCGGGAGAAGACTCTTGAAAGTCCCTTGAACTGCAAGGAGATCAAATCAGTCAAGCCTAAAGGAAATCGACCCTGACTGTTCCCTGGAAGGCCAGATCCTGAAGCTGAAGCTCAAATACTTTGGCCACCAAATGAGAAGGGAGCACTCACTGGAGAAGACCCTGATGCTGGAAAAGATTGAAGGGAAAAGAAGAAGGGGACAGCAAAGGATGAGCAGGTTAGACAGTGTTATCGATGCAACAAACATGAAATTAAGCAAACTCCGGAGCATGATGGAAGGCAGGAGGGCCAGGCACGATGTAGTCCATGGGGTCACGAAGAGTCAGACTCCACTGTGCAGCTGAACAACAACATACCATCAAGATTTTTCAATGGCTGATGGTCATATCTTTGGGGAGTAATATTACAATACATACGTATGCAAAGAGTAAGTGTGGTATAAAAGAGAAGAATGTCTAAAAAACAACATACAGAGCACCATATTACAGTCTAGATGCCTCTTTGTCCACCAGAGACAAGGCTGCCTTCCACTGCTACAGTTCTTCAGGAAGTCTGATCGTCCCCAGCTAGAAAAATTAAGTTCTTTACAAATTCAAATGTCTTTGATGTGCACCGTGGAAAAATACACTCAGAAGATTACTTCATTTGTCACCAGCCTGTGCTGTTAATTCTCCATTTGCTGAAAACTGACTGCTTTCAGCATGAAAGCAGGCATCTAGCAGCCTGTGGGTGGAGGCTAAAAAAGCAGAAGGTATTCCTAGATACTAAATCTGACAGACGGCAAGGTTTAATGCTTCACATAAAATACACCTGCAATTTGAGCAACGAACTAAAGCAAACAGCTGCCTGGTACAGCACAAGCAGACAATGTAAGACAGAAGAACAGAATCTTTACATTGAGTGTGATTCTATTTTGTCTCAGATTTCAGTTACCAACAGGCAGAAATAAAATTGGAAAGTCAATAAACTGAACCAGATTGTCTGCTATGATAAATTCCCATTGTAGGGAGCTGAATATGGAGATGGCGGGAAAGAGAGAAAGGCAGGTCTAGACTCTATTCCTCTTGGTTTACAAAACAGCAATAATTGTATTTCTAGAGAGGTGCATTTCTCAAGAACAGACATAAACAGACCCATATAGAGTTGTGTAGCTTCAGGATACCAGTTATATCCTTCTCTATTTCTCTGCAACATCTCACCCACTATACAGTGCGTAAATAAGATGGATGACCCAGCAATATGAGACCTCTCAGGCAGAAAAGATGGGATCTATTCATGAGAATTCCAGTCAATGTCAAACAAATGCCCCAGTTACAAATGACTTTCAAAAGACATGAACATGGTGTTTCCTTGGGTTACATAATCTGACATCCAACACTTATTACATTTCTATCCCACTCTACACCTCTAAGAAACTCAGAGAGATAGTTCACACTTACAGTAAGCCATCAGGGATGCAAGACCCCAGAGCCTGATGATGAGCTCAGCAGGGACTTGAATCTAAATTTGTCATATCTAAACCTCAAACTCCAGCCACTCCATAGGCTGCATTCTGATATCACCTTTAACAGATGATAAGCCAGGATGTGCACAAATCTGGGTTCTAAGACTTGGTTACACTCTGGTTAAAATACTAGTTCAGGACAGGGAACTGACTCCAGTTAACCCGCATTTGTACACTGATGGTAACTGGAGATGGTAACCAGATATGGAAAACATATTCAAATGTTACACTGGAGAAGTAGTGGCATTCAAGTCAAATACACCTCAAAGCCTTCCAGCTGGCACACTAACTACAATAACCCTCCCATTCCACATTACCAGGTGCCACCCTAATTTTTACAGTTGTCATTGTGACAGGTGAACTCATGAGCCTTAATCATGGATGGGAGAAGGAAACAACATGAATAGTTGCTAGGCTACTACCTATGTACCACCTACTGCTTCCTTTTGTAACTAGAAAGCAACAGGGGACATTTATGTGGTTACTAGGCAACCACTCACAGGTTTCTCCCCCCCCCCGCCCAATCTTCTCCTTCTTCCCCTGTGATGAAACCTAATGCTATAAAATCAGACTTGTAAAATTTAAAGCAGCAATGAGGAGCAGCACTAAGATCAAGGCATTTGTCTCCCCAGTAAGTAATTAGGAAGCTGTTCAGCTCCATGGGTCCTGCAACTGCAACATGTGACTCTAAATTTGTCTCCTGCCTGATCTATTTGCTCACAGGGCTTCACAGCTATACTGTCTTGAAGATGATGTAGCAACACCCAACATGAACAAAGCATGTAAATGTGGTTTGTTTGTGAAATGCTTTAGGATGCATTCTGACACATTATCTTATAGGAATTGGTTGATAATGACCTAATTTTAAAATGTTTGCATATGCCAGTCAAACCTCACAACCATTCTTCATGTGTATTACTTGAGAAAGAATGTTCAAGTTCTGCTAATGAAACAAATGGTCTCTTTCTGCAGATACAAAACTTCAATGGTGGTATCAATACTTCATAACAGCTGAAGTGTGCAAAAAAACTGTACATATCACTGGAGTGACGCATTCTATGCACGGACAGATCGTACAGAGGCGGAGGAAAGAAACAGGACTGCTAAAGGAATAAAAAGATCAAGTAGCTGAAAACTGAAAACATTTTCATTTTTTCTGACATGCATCGCACCAGAATATTACAACCATAAAAACAAGTGTTTTAGAAAAGTTTCTGAGCCCTGTTAATCCTAAACATGCCTATTTACTCTTGCAATTTACATATGGATTATACACACTCCAAAGGCTTCAATTAACTGTTTCAGTCAACAACTGAAAGCAAAGCAAGGGAACGAACACAGACCAAATTAAGGAATGGATATCCACCAAGTGTTTTCACTACCATTGTCAGATCCCCATTTTCCCACCAAGCTGTTGTTCTCTCAGGTGCTTGCTTGGTACAACTTCAACAAGATTCTTGCATGACTCTACCACTTTCACCACTCTATCTCTTCCACACCCAACACTCTTAGCCTAACTAGGCCATGACTTTCTGCATACAAGTTTATGAACAGCTTAACCCTTGAAGCCAATACCTGGCTCTGTACATCCAGAAAATATAAATTAAAAAATCTGGCAACCTAGCACTCGTATGTCCTAAGCATGCACTACTCAGTCATTTAATTCCTGAAGTCCCTACTCAGATTCTCTGTTGGTATTCTGGTTCCCAACTTATCTCTGCTCCCTTCACCTACCTCTACTATATCTACCTAACCTAGACTGTGCCTTTACACAATACCACTGTTTTGGGAATTTAAACATTTTCTGTGAAGGAATTCCATAACCCATTGGCAAGTTGATAACTATCCTAGACAAGGAAGAGAACACACAGACTGCTGAGTCATGAGCCTGAACACAGACCATTCAACCCTAAGTTCCCCAATCAGGAAGTGTCAACATAAATTGTAAATAGAAAAGAATAGTATGCGGTGCATTTCTCATCTCTTCTCCTAGATAAGAAAGCCATTTTGCAAATCATTTATATTTATAAAGGCCAATTAATTTGCAAAGGAAGACACTACTGTGACAAACCTACAGAATAGCCAAATATATAGTTGTCCACAAATTCTCGGGATCTCAATGTGACAAGTTACAAGTTCCTCAAAGCGACAGCAGCAAAACCAAGACAAATTTCATAGACTCACCCCTCCAGCCTTACATCAGGTAAACTTCTGTTTAATGCAATCAAATCACTGGCCATGAGATTAAACTGGTTAATTTTAAACATCTCTTTCATTTTCTCCTGGTCATCTTTGGGGATAAGGACTGCCTTTCCCATCTCTCCAGGTCCTTCTTGGCTTCTTGACATTACAGCTGTAATGGAAGAAATTCAGAAATTACATTTTACTCATTCTACTCCAATCTCACTGTGTACAAACATCACTTATGTTGTAGTTTTGGTATACAGGGCTCAGAAGCAGTAATTGTATTTTAGTTTTGTAAATTCTGTCCTTAAGTACATATGTTACTCATGTTCAAGGTTCACATAATATTCAACATTATTTATTTTAAAATCAGAAATGGGGGGGACCCGCTTTATTTCCTGCATTTTGTGATGGTCTTATGGCATAACAGAGCATTTAATTCACACTCTCTCTTCAAAGAACTCAGGACTGCTCCCCCATTTTATTCTCACTGCAAGCCTGTGATGTAGATTAGGCTGAGTGATAGTAACTTGTTCAAGGTGAACGTCAAGAAGAATAGGGATTTTCAACACTCTATTGAGCCAAAATGGTATAGTGGCCAATCACACTAGATGATCCTGTGATGCAGCTTTCTCCCACCAATAACATGCTTAATTATACGTCTCTTAAGTTGCATTTGGAAAATGTACCCCAAAATAGATCACTAATGTATGATTGGTCTTGCTGCCATTTACTCCCCGTTAACTTCCAATCTATGATGCTTCCTAGCCAGTTTTAAATACAGAATGGGTTTAGATGAGATTGTCTCCTTGCCATTGTGATCATGATACCTAAAGAAACAAGTCTAAAGCACTATGGAAAATTCTTGCCATGGATGTAACATGCATGCTCAAGCTGAGACTGGAACTAGAGTGTTTGTTTTGTGAAGAATTTAGTCAGCAAGTTCTGTTCATGAATTCAGTGAGGTGGATGCTACCCCATCCTACCACTCCAATGAGCAAAGTTTATTAATTAACTCATTCATTGGATACAGAGCCACTTAAATTGAAGGAAGGTTCCCTGGATTGGAGGAAGGTTATTTTAGAGAATGGTAGCATACACCTCAATGGTTTACTCAAAAAAGAAAGACTAAAATATGCCTCTACTTTCTTAAGTAGTACTTGGGAAGTTTTCAAGCACGCTTATTGTTAAGGAGAAATGATGGGCCCATCAAGGGCATGTCCTGGAAAAACAAGGACCTCTGCTGCTTCACAAACCGCCTCTTCTCTGATTCAGTTACAGGATTACCCCAGATAATGTATATGCTTTGAATACCCATATAAATGTTAACTATTATTACTACAATCATCAGAAAACAATTGCAGAATAAAAATCTGTACAGACTATTGTAAATCTTATTGCTTTTCTTAATGTGGAAACAACACCATAGTTTTCTGTACAGAATTCTTAGCAAACTGGCCATCCAAAGGCCAGAAAATAAGGAGCGTAGGGAGAGAGTGGATGGATTTATGAAAGGAAAAATAGGTCTAGATTCTTTTATTAGATGTCTAATGAGAAAACACACAATGACGTTTAAAAGAGAAACATTCTATTATCATACAGAACTATTCCAACTTTAAATACGTCTAATTCTGAACACGGTGGTATTTGTGGATAATTAAATCCAATGACTGGAGCTATGAACAAATATGACAGATCTTTTTATGAACTTCAAAAAAGCCTCAGGGTTGCAGAAAAATCTGAAATGTTAAAAAATGGAAAAGGGGTAAAACCCTCCAAAAGTTACAGAAGCAGCATCCACAGCTTTAAGAAATGAATGCATGCAGTAGCTGTTGCTAGGCAACCACAATGGTGCTTCCAGCATTCAAGCCTTGTTTTTTGTCAGTAGAAGGCAAAGGGAGGGGGCAGGGCCCTTTCAAGGGCTATTTTGGCCTTTGAGGGAGAACTCATCAGGGCCAGGGCCTGCTATAACTGTTAAGTATGTCACTCAACAATAGGATTTCAGCAAAAAGTGATTTCAACTTTATTTAATAGCAAACTCCAATTCAGGAACACACAACAACAAGAGCAGAGCACAGCTCCCTTTTTAAACTATCCCGGGCTGTCAAAGCCACACCCACAACAAGTTAAAGACCAATCATAACACAGGGATAAAGGCCAATCAGGACCGTTCCTTCTTTGGTACATTCTCACACAGTGTTTGGATATTTACAATGGTTTCGCAGAAACCAGCCAATGGTAATGTGACAGATGAAGAGCCACATTCAGACTGAAGCTTAACATAAGGATGGATTCACATAACAATAACCATCGAGCATCTTGTATGTCTTCCCCAGGACAACCAGTTTGCTACTGGTCAATAGGAGCCATCCCACAAAAGCCAATGTGGTGCGGTGGTTAGAGGTTTATAATAGAACCCGGGAGACCCAGGTTCAAATCCCCACTCCTCCATGAAAACTCACTAGATGATCTTGGGGAGGTCACACATTCTCTGCCTAACCTCCCTTACAGGGTTGTTGTGGGGATAAAATAGAGAAGAGCAGAATGTTACTTCAGGCCCCTATTATGAAGAAAGATGGGACATAAAGAAAGTAAATAAGAATCAATATAGCCAAAGATGGGGGAGCAGATAAAAGGTAGGTTGGTTGGTAGGCAGAAAGGAGAAAAAGAAGCAGGGAAAAGTGAGGATATGGAGTTGAAAGGGGAGAGGTTACAGGGGCTTCCAGGGACAGGAAAGAGGAAATAGTGGGGGAGAGGATACAGGGGCAAATGTGATGCCATCCTGCAAGTCCTTGTAGGTCCCCCTGTTGTTTCAATTTATTTGTAGGCATTTTAAAAAGTTTGACTGCCACAGATTATTGGTATTTCTTGTTTTTGACAAGCATCGGAAACCATCAAAAACTTTGTTCCCTTTTGTTTTAAATGCCAATATTTTAACTCATTAGGGATAATTTGTAATTAAAAGTAACATGTATTCAATCAATTGGACAGAGGTTCCCAAACTTATTTGACCTACCGCCCCCTTTTCAGAAAAAAAAATTACTCATCCAGTGTGCCCTTTAAGCTGAGTTAGTCTGAGCCAGCTCACAGTTTTTTAGCTTCCAGCTCACACATTTTTGTCTTAACTCAGGAACGATGGCTCCAGAGCAAACTGATTTATGTAGTAGCCAAACTGCTCGCTCACAACTTTAATGCCAGTAGCTCACAAAGTAGAATTTTTGCTCAGAAGACTCCACAGCTTAGCGGGAACAGTCAGCGCCCCACTGGAAATCTACCTTCAAGAAGTGGACAAAAAGATGAAGTTTGTGGATCTGTACCTGGATTGTTCTAGCCCACCTGGTTCGTTCCAGCATCCCCCAGGGGGCAGTACTGACTACTTTGGGCACCAGTGATCTAGAACAATAATCACATTAACAGCCTGCCCTGTATCAGATTATTTCAGGAGGCTAGCTGTATTGGTAGAAGTGCCAGATTCAAGTTTTGTTGTTCACTAAGGTGCTACTGAACTGCTGATGATACATTTGCAGAGACCTGGGTAAGGTGCCAAGAGCCTTCTATCACTCTGTAGTAGAATGGAGGTGACTTGCACTGATACTAGCTTCCAATTTCTAACAGTAACACAAATTTATAGTACTCAGTACAGATGTATTGAAAGATACGTCTATTCTCGATTTATTAACAAAAGGAATCAGCAGGTTATGACAACAACTGATGGAGCTTCTAGAAGAGGGACAACAATAATAGAAATATTTTCAGGTATTCCTATGATAAAATTGTCTTAATATTGTTATTGGCCTATGGCTCAAACACGCAACCCAAGAAAAAGGAGTAAATTATGGCCAATATTTATGATCTCTCTCTAAACTCTCATGATTACATGTATCAAAACTTTTAAAGAGATAAGTAACTTTGAGTAGTGTGCAATAGCTTTTCAATGTTACCTGGGGTAAGCAGAGGAGAGAGAAAGATATTCCTCTGAAATTCACAAGCTATGTTGTTATAGAACAACATTTGTATTTGTAACTGGCTAGGTTAATGAAAACATGCAAACCAGGTTACACAAAATCAAAATGTGCAAGTTAGCGTGGGTTCTCCAGTTCACATCCTATTTGCCCCAGTTCTGCTAATTCCTGCTGTCATCAATAAGAGAGAGTACAATGAGAAGGCAGGCAACCCTCCCTCTGTCTAGATTCAGCTCAGCTACAAATTGTGTCATCAAAGAACACTTGTATACGCACACATACAGAAATAATTTTGTCCCCAAAGCGGAATATAATAAATCTGCAACATAGCCCCAGTGTGAAATAAGTTACCAAGAAAGAACTGGTAAAAGCTGCCCTGCCCCGTACATACACACATACTATCATATGGACTGGCAGAATTCTTACACAGAGGAAATGTTATCTGATGGTCCTTACAGACTAGATTAGGGATTTCAATAGCTCCCTGGACAACCAGTAAAAAAAAAGACCCTTTGGTCCTGTGAATACTGCTTTGTCTCCAGCACTAGGACACAAATAACTGAATATTTTGAACAAGTGCTCAGGAAAAAAATAACCCCCAAACTGAAATATTTGGGCTCAGTTATAGCTCGTAATGTTTAAGGAAAAAAGTTATCTTCTATTAGCTTCCTGTACTGCATATAATTGAACACATACATGCCATAAATCTATTTCCAAAACATAACAATTATCTCATTAATATTTGAGAACACTGCCTAATTTAAATTCTCCGAGGAAACTGAATATGACATTCAAGCCTTCAACTGAATAGCTCAATTTTTTACTCATTTCTATCCAGCACTGCTTTACTTGTAAAGATAACGAAGTAATAGAAAACAGAATTATGAAGCTCAGTTAATCAGTAGCCTAGCTGTTGTTTTTTTAAAAAAAACCTGGCATAAATACAAGAGATTCCTGAACTACTTCTACAAATACTTCCCCCAGCTCTAGACAAATATTCTTTGAGCTACCCTAATGCATCAGGCCAATCTGCACAATTACTCACAGGGGCACTCATTTAGTCAGAGGCTTGTCTACCATGGACTGCTACATCTTGTATATGATTTATTTATTTATTTGTTTCATTATACTTATATCCTGCCACATTGTAGGCTCAGGATGAGAATGTGTGTGTATGCAATTAATGCAGATTTACAAATTAAAACATATTACAATAATCAATTAAAATCCATAAAATCATCAGCCTTAATTCAATAAAATCATCAGCATTTAAAACAACAATGTGCCTCAATGGCAGATAGTGTGGTTCCAGTCCAGCTTTTAGGATCTGTGGTCACTGGGGGGAGGCCTAATCAAATGGATGCCCGCTGCCTCAGTTAAAGGCCTGGTGGAAGAACTCCATTTTGCAGGCCCTGCAGAACTGTAATACATCCCACAGGGCCCTGATCTCATAAGGTAACTCATTCCAAGGCAGGGGCCAGGGCCTAGTTGAGGCACATCAGACATCCCACCAAGCAGATATGAGCGCACACAGGCAACGACATCAACACCCGTGCCGTTGTGTTTTGCGCTAGCTGCAACTTCCAGAGCAGAGTCAAGGGAAGCCCCATGTAGAGAGAATTACGATAGTCTAATCTGGAATTGACCATTGCATGGGTCACTGCAGTCAGATCGTGGAGGGGGGTGAGATATGGGGCCAACTGCCTGACCTGCCTCAGATGAAAAAAGACAGACCTGGCAGTGGCGGTGACCTAAGCCTTATAGAGACATCTGTATTCAAAATTAACTCTTTCTGACAGCTATGATCCAAAAGTTATTTTCCATAAGAGAACCAGCATGGGTAGTGGTTAGAGCCCCAGACTAGCATCTAGAAGTTGCAGGATCAAACCTCCTCTATTGCACAGAAGCTTGCTGGGTGACCTTGAGGCAGTCACACACTGGAGAATGGTGTAAGTAACTCTGCGTCCCCACTGGAGGGAAAAGTGAGGTATAAATAAACCAAAAAGCTGTCACACAGTAGTTAAATCTAAACACAGAATAGAAGCATGTGTTTAATATGAATAACCAATAAGAGACTAATTCTAAAGAACTGAAGACAACATTGTCATGCTGCGAGTATTTCCAAAGCTGGCAAATCTTCCATTTAAATAAGTGCACAACATGCCTATCAGAAGAGAAACAATATATGAATGAAACTAACACAAAAAATAACTGCCACATAAAAGCATGATAGTGAAACTCCATTTGAGATTAAAAGAGCTACATATTTTATTGTCAGGTAAAAATAAAGTGTGCCAGATTACTTATCCATTGATGACAAGTAGGGATAGGCACGAACCCAAAAAAAGCAATCAGGTTCAGTGTGGCTCCCAAACTGAACCCACAACCGAACTGACCCCAAAGGGCCCAACCCAAACTGAGCTAGTCTGGCAAGTTTGGTTCCCCCTTTCTCCTGGTGGTATCAAGCTGTAAAAAAGGGAACAGAGAGGGATTTCCCTTCCACCTTTCTCCCAGCCATGGCACACCATTGCAGACAGAAAAGGGGAAATTCCCAGGAAGGGTTGCCAGCCATTTAATCCTTCAGTTTTGCGTCTCCCCACTTTGAGAAGAAAGCAAAATTGAGAGGTTTAAATGCCTGGCAGCCATTTAACTTGTTGATTTCACTTCTCCCCTGGGGGGGAGTAAAATTGAGAGGTTCAATGGCTCACAGCCATTTAAACCTAACAGTTGACCTGATCAGCCAGCCACCTGTTAGGTTAAAAAGGCTGGCAGTCATTTAACCAGTCAGTGTCCCTTCCTCCTGCTCAAGGGGGTGGGAAACTAAACCAAGAGGTTTCCTGGCTCTCAGCCATTTAAATCTAACAGTTGACTGGGTCTACCAGCCAGCTGTTAGGTTCAAATGGCTGGCAGCCATTTAACCCATTGGTTTCTCTTCCTCACACTTCAAAGAGGTGGAGTGAAACTTAGGGGTTTAATGGCTGGCAGTCATTTAACCCTTTGGTTTCAGTTCCCAGCCCTTTGAAGTGGGGGAAGCAAAACCAAATGATTAAATGGCTACCAGCCATTTAAACCTAACAGCTGATCAGTGGACCCCATGCTGCTCAGCTGTCAGGTTTAAATGGCTGACCCTGCACAATCTAACTGGCCAGAAATCCAGGAAATTTTCAGGGTAGGTGCTGTCTACAAACATTGGTTCACAAACTTTAAATTGGCCCAAGTTCAAGACGAATTTCTGTTTGTGCCCATCCCTAAATGGCAAGGATGATGAAAGAAATAAGTGCTTTGAGCCTATTTTTACATACATGACTTATGATGTTACAAATATTCCTAGGAGCATCTACTTACAGTCACTACATACATCCAATTGCAATCAATATCAGATTCAGAGTAGTGAACCTGATTCCCATTATGAACCAGCAGATCCTGCTGACATTCTTTCATCTACAACTGTCTTTGGTTGCACTGGGAAAGACATCAACCCTCCCACACAGAGAATATTAGAATTAGGTATGGATGTATCTAATAAGTAAACTTACATAGCCTTTTCAGAAGGTTTTCAATTGTCTCTCTATTACAGCTTAAGCAATTCCTTCAAAGGTAAAACCACCTTAGCTATTGTGCTAGTCTGAAATTCTGACTTCAGATACAAACTGTATTACATAGCTATATTAATGGAAAGCTGACACCTAATTCTGACAACTATCCAGATGATGACAACAATGAAAGGATTATTGAGATAACATATGCATTAGCACTTTGAATACTTGAAATGCTTTATATACTTGTGAGGTAGGTGGGGCTGAGAGAGTCCTGAGAGAACTGTGACTGGCCCAAGGTCACCCAGCAGGCTTCATGTGGAGGAGTGGGGAATCAAATCCAGTTCTCCAGATGAGAGTCTGCCACTCTTAACCACTACACCATGCTGGTGTGGGCTGCAATGTGATGGCACTTTCCACCACCACATAACATAAGAAATGGTCCCCAGTCTTTAAGGGTCCATACTCACAACCCCAGGGAAGGTCTGGATACTACCTCAAGGGGACAAGCAGGAAATGTCCCAGTCACTATTAATGGAGATGTGTAGGTTAACGTCTCTTAAAGGGTTCTGGTACTTTCACAATAAGGTCTGGGCAAAAGGGAACCCACAAGAGAAATACAACCACTTCATTTTCAGCATTTTTTTAAATGAATAAATCTCTCCCACAGATAATCTTATCAACCATGCACATAGCTCAGTGTTTCCATACAGTGTCTGTTCCAGTTCTAAAGCTGTGCTTCTTGAGGTCAGAAGACTGATGTAAAATTTGAGGAGTCTTGCTTGATTTTCTTAAGAGTGGGGAGAAGATGCCTTGGGAAGAGGAGGTGTGCATTCAGATGTACATATCTGGAATTATTGGTATTTTTGGTATACTACATTGGCATTTTTTGGATATATTGAAGGTATTGGTATACCTTATTGGTGTGTGTGTGTGTGTGTGTGTGTGTGTGTGTTCGAGTCTCCAGATGCTATCCAGGATTTTCCAGCATACTGGTAAATGGGTCCCAAAAATCCCAGAAATATTCAGGATTAACCAGAAGTATCGGGAGCAAGCATTTGAAGGCTCCCAGGACAGGTCCGTCCGTCCGCCCGTCCTTCCTTCCCTCCCTCCCTCCCCAGAGTGTATGTGTCTTCCTGGGCTTAGTATTGGCTTGCCATGTTGATTTGCCAGGGGAAGTGCAATCGCACTCCCAGCTGAAATGGAAGCTCACCTTCCCAGTTTTGCTCATGGCTGCTTCACTCCTCAAATATACATTTGATTGTTATGCTCTATAGACCAAGTTTTACTGGGCAGTTAAATAATCTGTATGCTTTTTAAAGCAGAAAACACTGATTTAAAATGTTACAGTTAGACTTAAAAGACTCATACAGATTGATATTGAAAACTAAGAGCACACCCTTTTGTCTGCTGGTACTTAGGGCTTGCAAGACATATAACAGTTGGGAAGCAAAGCTATTTCCCTGTTAATGATCTAAATGAGCTGTGAATTACCCAGATGAAATTACTGGAGTAAATGAAATACAAAGCTCTATCATTTTACTAAGACCACTATGGAGTAGTACTGACAGACTACAAGAGAAATTATTATATTCTTTCTTTATATAAAGTCTGTATGGCTCCCAACAGAGTACGCTGAAATTGAATATGCAGTGAAATAAATGCACCTAACAGGCACACACCAAGATCTACCATGTACCTGGCAAAAAGAAACATGAAAAGCAGTCTCAAAACCCAAAGCTCAGCTTAAGTTACAAGCAGCTGAAAACTAATTCAAGCAGAAAGATGATCAGGCAAAGGAAAAGACAGGTTTGGGGTGAAGGGTCCCCAACCTAGGGTTGCCAGGTTCCCCTTGGACTCTAATGGGGGATGGGGAAGTAGGGCTGACACATCCAGGTTGGAAAACTCCTGGAGATTTGGGGGTGGAGCCTGGGGAGAACAGGGGGATACAATGCCATAAAGTCCACCCTCCAAAGCCATTTACTCCAGGGGAATTGATCTTTGTAGTCTGGAGATGAGATGTAATTCCACAGGGTCCCCAGGTCCCATATGGAGGTTGGCCTCCCTACCCCAACCTATTTGAACCTGCAGGCACCTATGGAATTCTGATACAGGGCAGTAGGTGCCACCACAAAATGGCCACCACAGGAACTAGAGTGACACATATACACAAGGGCGGGGGGCAAGAGGAATAATTTAAAGAAAATACCCTGGGGGGGAAAGAGTGTGAAAGAGAATGAAACCAATTTTGTAATGAGGATCCTTGGCTGAAGGGTGTAATCGCCAAGATCCTCATCTTAATTGGTTTGGATGGAAAGGAGTTAAGAGCAAGACATGCATTTCACACTCAAACTAATTGAAACAAAACAGAAAGAACTGAATGGTGTGATAATGCAACCAAGAAAAAAAGGAGCGGGGAAGAAGTCTATGCATATTCCACAGTACTAGGATGGATACACTATATAATTTTTCTACAAGGTTCACAACATATTTTAAAATGTATGTAGATGCTCAGAATTCTACATGTCATCAGAGGGAGAACAATATCCTGATTCACTGTACTTATAAAAAGGAGCTATTATCCAAGAAATGGGTCTATCAGAGCATCAGAATAACAAAAGGACAAGTACAAAAGTTTGTCTAACCCATCATTTCTTATTACTATCCAGATGACAGGCCCACTGTATAGTATTAGGGTCACCTGTGTCTTCTGTTCAAATGAATACTCCATGGCATGGAAGCAATTATTAAATATATGCTTGACATTTTCAAACAAATATTTTGGTTGTCTGTGGATAATCGCCTTTTCACCTGATTATGGAAAAGAATAAAGCATAAGATGTTCTATACATTCCCCAATCCGTCAGGATGTATCTATATGTACGGACTTTCAGTTTCGGCGGAGCGAATGGCGGCCACCTCTCGGGATGCTCCCAGAGGTGGTTAGCCCACACGCGGTTGGGGGGGTCTTCGCATATGCGAAAGACCCTAGCGAGCCTTAGGCAAAATCTTCGAACCGGGGGCACTTGGGGAGTAGCCTCTTTGCCGGCAAACAGCCGGGAAATTGAGGCTTTCTCCCCGCCCCAGTTGGCCCCGCTGCATTGTGCCCGTATGGGAAGTAGCAACACCACCGACTTCCAGGAGTGGAAAAGCAGCGGAATGAATTAAAATAAAAAGAAGAATCGGCAGCGAATCGTGAGTTGGAGATCTATTTTGAAGCAGCATAAATGTGCTCCCCCCCGTAAACGTATAAGCGCATGGGAGGAGGGAGGAATCCCCACCCCCTTTGAAAAACGGGACTGTTAAAGGAAGAGTGAAGGGGGTGAAGCAAAAAAGCGGCTTGGTGAAAGTACCTTTGGGGTTTTACTGAAGATTAAGAAGCTAGCTTGTCTCCTGGGTGACGCGGCACGAACTTTGTTAAAGTGAACAAACAAAAAAAATGTCGGGGCAGAAAAGGGTCCCTGAGAAGCCGGTAAAGAAGGGGGGAGGGACTTCCGGTCCTGGCAGCCTCCCCTAGAGCCAGCTGTCAATCAACAGAAAAGCGAGCCACTGCGCCCTCTGCTGGATCAAATGCAGAAAATCAGCGAAACCCTTTGTAACATGGAAAGTGTTCTCAACAGTCAACAAAAACAACTAACAGAAACAGCAAAGAAGATGGAGGAGATTGCACAGAAGTGTCTGGTCTCAACGGAAGACACCAAGAAAATTAAGAAAAGGGTCAACAAATTAGAAAAACATCAAGATATGCAAGAAAAAAGAATTTTAATGCTTCAGATGGAGAAAGCAAACCTGACTCTCCGCTTTCAGGGCATAAAGGAAGAAGAGAAAGAAGATCTCACAGCTATACTGGCGAATGCCTTGGCACCCCTAACTGGCAGAGAAGCGCAAGAATTAAAGGATGAGATGGATATGGCCTATAGAGCCTATTCCAGCTTTACAAAGAAAAGTAATCTGCCAGCAGAAGTGGTTGTCAAGTTTTATCAAGCAGCGTACTAGAGATCAAATTTTGCGTGCAGTTTCAGCGGTGCCCTTGAAGATTGGAGAGCAGACTATCAGAACTTTAAAAGATGTTCCATATGAACTTCGTATGAAAAGGAAAACATACAAAGGATTGACCACGTTTTTACAAAGACATCAAACCATTTACAGATGGTGCTTTCCTGAAGGACTGATGTTCAAATTCAAGGATAAAAGAGAGAAGATTGACTCCATCTTCAAAGCTCAAGAATTTCTGAAGAGACACGCCAGCTCAGAGGAAGATGCAGAACTCGCCAATTGGACAGAGTTAAGCAGCGAAGAGGACAGCGGCCCAGAGGAGGGAGGTGCCGGAGCGGGAGACGAGAAGGCAAAAGAGGGCCCATCATACAATCTGAGAGACTTAAAAAGAAGACATCCCAAGATATAGCAACTGTTCGTGAGGCGGCAGAAGGGAGCTGATCAACAACTAACCCCAAAGGACTTTACTAATTTAACTAACAGAGTTATTTTGGACTTTCGGTAGATGAAAAGAAGATCTTCCAACCACGGTTGATGCCAAAAACTGCATTTATACTAACTAAAACTAATACTCTAACAGAAAATTCACTCCAATCTTTTTCTTAGTCCATCTATATACCCTACCCTTTTCTTATCAAAAAAAGCAATAAAATTCTCTCCTTTTTAGGAGAGGTTTTTTACAAAAAAAAAAAAAAAAAAGGATGTATCTATATGTACGAACAAAAATATTCAAGGCACAGTGCTAGCTGTTCACCTTTTTATTTCTCCCCAAACAGAACTTCTGCATCTCCCTCCAAAGCAGCAGCACTTTTCACCACTTAGTGGCATTTTCCCATATGCCTTTCTTATCTGCATAACCAACAAATCCTCTGGAAACATCTCACTGCATTCAAAATAACCAGGGTTTCAATTGCAATATCGTGAAAGGAAAAAAATGCTTTTGTTCCCCACCCCTTTTCTTTCAGGCTAGGATTTTACCCTGCAAAGCTAGCTTCCTAGATCTATGCTTATGACAAATCCCATAACTTCAACAAACCAGTCATTCTTACATAATTAAGGCAAACACATTCTGTTGAAGCCATAACAGACACAAACTGAAGTGGTAAAGAAAACAGAGTATATTGTATACACAGAGAGAGTGTGCATAAATTGCACTTATAATTCCACAGGATATATATTTTTCATTGTTGTTATGCATGCTATATGTGGTGGCAATCATTTTTAGAATTAAATATTTGGTTTTTTAGTCCAGAGAGACCTATAAAGCAATAATCCTAGGATTAGAATTTGTGGAATCATCATCATCATCATCATCCAAACATTCTTAATAGAATCTCTCATACACCAACATTCATTTATAATCAGCTAGCAAGATGGAGCACTGTGGATCTACTGTACGTAATCACATTTTGCAACTAAGGGGTGTTTGAGGGAGCTGAGGGCAGACAAAGACATTCTAAAAGACAAAGGTCTGCTGCCAAGAATGTCCCCTTCATGATGATACCACACTTCTCTTTCCTTGAGAACTGTGGAATGGAGGTACAAAATCACACAGTGTAATGGTGTCAGGAGTACACACTCCATTGGGAGGGGGATCGGCACTTTTGGTACAATTCCCACATTTCAGGTACACTGCAATTCTACATTCAGGAGAAGCCCCTATCCAACAACAAGAAACCCTGCTTTCTGGCTTGCAAATCAAATGTAAAATGGTCACTTACATTAATTTCTAAAAAGAACAAAGGAGAAGCCTAGTCTGGACACCTGGACCATAGTAAGAGTAACTTTAGTTTGCATTACTATAGGAAATCACTGTGTAAGATATGGAATTTGAAACAATAGCTAAAAAACCCTCTAAACCTGTTGTTCTAGAATAGGGGTCCCAGAGACTGCTGATCCTGTGGACACTACTGAAGTTTTGAAAACAAGTAGTGACTGCCACCACAAAACAGCTGTCATGGGCCAGGCAATCACAAAGTATCAGAAGGTTCCAACCCAAGCATCCTCCTATGACAGAGACAGCTGTTTCCCGAAGTTTACCACAGACATAAATGTCCTGCCCTTGCTCCAATAAGGTAGAAGAAAGCCAGAACTGGCTTTTATTTATGGGGATTAAGAATGTGAGAGCTAGGAAATATATTGGCAGATATCATGTTGGGGATCATTGTCCTAGCAGAATCTCCATCTGAATCTTTGATGCTGCCAGTCACACACAGGTTTGAATCCCCACTCTGCTACAAGGTGACCTTGGGCCAGTCATACATTCTCTGCCTAACCTACCTGATAGGGGTGTTCTGAGGATAAAATGGAGAATGACAGAAACCACTTCATAATCCACTTTCTAAACCACTGTGGGTCCTTGTTGTAGAGAAAAGTGGAGTACAAATGAAATAAATTCATCTTTGTTGTACAAATCAAGTTCTTTCATATTGGTTGCCACATAAAATTCTTGCATCTATTTTTCTTCTGGCAACATTTCATGGCTCCCTCCCCCAGTCACTTGAACCCAATACAAGATAAACACCTGACCCTAATTGCGCTCAGATAGCTTTAAGTACTAAACAAGACTAATAAGCCTAAAGAGTGGGAGAAAAGAGACAGGATTGCAAATATTGACCTTTATGCTCATTTCTGTCCTCAAGTTTGTGAGAAAATCTTTAACAAGTTAAAGAGGATACCAGCCAAAGAAAGAAAAGGGCTTTGAAGGTTGCCAGGATATGGGATAAGAGAAGGGCAAGTATGTCATTTAAATCCATGCCAGATGCACTAGAATAGATGTCCTGTCAAGCTGGCCAGAAACTCTGTAGGTTTGAGCTCAAGTTTACTTTTGCTTCCTAGTACTTGTAGGTCAAGCCAAATGTACTAACTAAAAATGTGCTAACAAAAAAGTATTATGTATGCAGATGAATGGAGCATAGATGTGTCATTCAAAATCTGTTCCTTAAATAAAACTAGCATATTTTAAAATGTACAACGTGAAAGACAGCAGCTAAAGAAAAGAAAGGGGCTTCCTAGGGAGAATACAAAGGCACCTTCTCTCTTTTGTTCCCAAGCAAGTTCTACACCTTTCTCTGCAACCTTTATAGTCTTATAAAATGGCATTCCTGTAGAAGGAAAGGATTTGCAGACAGAGAAAAGACATGTTGGGATTTTGCAAGAGAAAGAGGGAGACACACAGAGCTCTGGGGATTCAAACAGTGGTACTATCTGCCTAAACCCAGAAAGGACCAGTAACATTACCACCAGAAACACAGCTGGAAACAGACTGATGCAGAACATTACTCAAGGCTTGTCCTCATGGTCTGTTATTGCCAGTCCCATGTACTCAAACTCTTCTTTCAAGCAAGAGCCTGGGACACTTATACCAATGCCATAACCCACCAGTTCTACAACCTAAGCAAAGGGAAATCGTAGTAACTTACAGGTTTCAAATGTGTCATAGTTTCTATATGCAATTCATGGGCAGTTTGCTTAAGCTGGTTGATTAAAATACAGGGTAACCAAATGAAAAGCTTCATACTTGTATATCCTGTTAACAGTCAAGAATGATAAAATCTTGAGCAGAGTCAATAAAGTGCATTGTTGTTTTTTTAAGATAGGGTTCAAGGCAAAGTGACACCTCAGTTTGAGCTGTGGAAATATCTATCATCCTGAGAAAACACGATACTGAAAAATAGTCACAAATCATTTCACTTAATTCTTAAGTTTAACAGAAAAAAAATTAAATCCTAGCGGGATCAAAGAATTATAATTGCGGCTGCATTCTAAGTAGAGAAGATCTTAGACCTTGGAAGGCAAAAAAAAAATGGCTGATTAGTTCTTATCAGTATGTAAAATTCAGCTTGCCATCTGCTACTGCTTTCTGGTCCAAGATGACCTCTTAGAGTTGCTAGGTCACAAAGCTGTAGCAGATGTACAAGCCACAGCTGGTGGAATTTCCCAGTCAGGATACACAGTAGACTAGCCATTTGTAACCTGGGCCATATGGCTTCCAGGATGTGATCTGGGGTTTGAAATGTGATCTGGGATTTGAAATGTTAAGCAGTTCCTTCTTCCCACTTGCAATGGTTTCTGGCAGCCAGCAGAGAAGACTTGTTTTATACCTCCACTTGTAACTTTTCCCTGCTCTGAGCATTAAATTCATTTCTTCCCCAGTCCCTTAAAGTGTTACACAAGCAAACAAGAATCAACCCTAACTTTGAGGAATTAGCTGATGTCCATAAGGCACAAGAATCTTGCTAAACATATGTCTGAGAGCTGCTTATTGCAGGGTTTCTGCAAAAAAGCTGGATGTTGTTTTTCCAAATGTCACAATAAAATTGCACTTTGTTTAACCCATGACTTGCATAACAAACTCTGGTTAGTTCTGTTAGACTCCCACAGATTTTTCCTTTCCAGCAGTTTATAGATCACACAGTCCTAACGATAAGACATTCCTTAGAAAAGAGGCTGAGTGGATCTTTTGACTGACAACCATGGCACTACATGGGTTCAATGAGAGCATTGCTTGGCCTGCTCTGACTTAAATAAATACATACAAGGACAGTAGGTGTTTGTTCACAGCTGCCTGATTGGGAATAACACTGACACTTCAAGACGGTGCAGGTTAGTTTTGATAACTTTTCTGTTTGCCATGGGTTACTGTACTCAGCCAAATATAATTTGTATGATTATGTCATATTGCTCCTGTCGTTTTTCTGTTCTCTATAATGTTTAAATTACTTTGCTAAGTGTGCGACATTTTCAAGACATTTTAAGGCACTTTGTACACGTTCAAGAGCCCTGTCTTTATGTTTTTCATAAATATATTTACATTAAAATTACCTTTTTCATACATATAACCTTTTAACATGTTTTTTAGCATTGGGGGGAAATCTGATGTCATTTCTATATTTTTTAATGTTTATATAGATCCCCCTGAGGAAGCACTGAGCAAAATACATGGGGGTACATACAGTAAATGAAATTTATTCCCATGTCACCACTGTTTTTTTCTTCATTCCCTGGCTTTACTTGTGCAGCCCTTCTTCTTCTTGCTTGTAGTATATTAGACATAAGCAACACTTTAGGAAGGATGTTGACAAGCTTGAGCATGTCCAGAAGAGGGCAACCAGGATGGTGAGAGGGTTTGAATCCAAGTCTTATGAGGAAAGGCTGAAAGAGTTGGGTATGTTTAGCCTGGGAAAGAGAAGACTTAGAGGGGACATGATTGCAGTCCTTAAGTATTTGAAGGGCTGTCATGAAAAGATGGAGCAGATCTATTCTCTCTTGCTCCGGATTGCGGGACTAGATCTAAAGGGTGGAAATTACAAGGGAGTCATTACTGGCTAGATATCAGGAGAAACCTCCTAACCGTAAGAGTGCTTGAGCAGTAGAACAGTCTGCCTCGGGAGGTGGTGGATGCTCCTTCCATGGACGTTTTCAAGCGGAGGTTTTTGGGTATGTTGTAGATATGTAGGGCCATCTATTGGCTATGCTCCTGCAGAGTGCAGGGGGTTGGACCAGATGACCTGTAAGGTCACTTCCAACTCTAACATTCTATGATTTTAACTAAATCCAGTTTGTGTTTAAACCTTGGTTTGCCGGCTTCTGGGCTCCATCTCACAACAAGGAGAACATCTGCTCTCTACTGCCATTTCAGTAGCCATGCAGCCTCAAGTGGTGATGCTAATCAACAAACCATGCTCAGGAATTCAGGTCATCCCAAGAAACTGCAATTAGCACTGAACATTTACTATATGAAACCCTGGTGTAATGCTACCTAGCAAACTCTGGTTTGTAGAACAACCTGCATTTACGTATTGTGATTAACCAGGACTTGATCTTTTGCAAACCATAGCTTAATGTAATATCTGAATTCAGCCCTAACACTGTATATAAAGGAATTTCATACTTGATTGCCTCAAATTGCTAAACAGACATAAAGCAAAATAAACATGGTTTTACAGGTAGACTACTTCCCAAATTCTATCAATGAAAGTCTTGCTGGAAGTTAACAGCAAATAAAGCAATCTTTAAAGCAGCATTACTCCCTCTGGGTTTTGATTGGGGGGGGGATGGGGTCTGCTTTTTTTAAAAAAATAACACATCTTAAAGATCAATGATTTAAAGATTATACACTAGTGAATAATCTGGTCTTGTTTTATCTGTAGCAAAAGATTGTGCGCACAATGCTTCAGTCTGCCCATCTGCTACGAGTAATTAAATGTTCCTCTCCACAAATAAAGACCTAAATTTTAAAAACACTGCTGAATCTCTAGTCATCTTGCACAGCCTCTCACTTGCATGCATAATTTTAGAAATGAAAACATTCCACTGTTTGGCATCCAACATGAGAGATGCTGTGATCATTTGAAATACAGAGAAACTTGTTTGATAGAGAATTCAATTTAGTGACTTTTTAAAAATTCTCTCTCTCTCTCTCTCTCTCTCTCTCTCTCTCTCAAACACACACACACACACACACACACATGAAAGTAGAAGTTGTGATAACATAATAAACCATTTGTATGTAACTCTAAAAACTTGCATTAAAGTTTAAAAGGTAGTACCATAGTTTTTGTTACGTGTTTGTCAAACTAAATGCATAGCATCACCTATTAGAAAACGAACTTCAAATTTACAGTTCAGACTTTGGTCTACTTGATTGTTACCAGCCTTCTCATCATAGTTCTAAATCCCACCCATACTGCACACTTTGTCAAAAGCACACAGCACTTTGAAATGCTACAGCCAGATCTGTGACTTAACTGAAAAACTTAGGTCCTTTCCTCCTATGGGAGAATATTCCTGGATACTCCTGATTAGTGATGTACAATTTCTAGAAACATGAAGCCATGGAAAAACTGGGCTGGCTTTTTAGGGAATTGGGGAGATAGAAATTTGGGGGAGGGGGTTATAATATATGCAATATGTTCTTTTCTATCACCTTAAATGCATTCTGCTGCTTTAACAATGTAAAATGCATCATTTGTAACTTAGCATATAAAATTGTGCTAACTGACATATTTACAAAATTAAGGAGAATAAATAAATGCATTCTTTTTTTACAAATATACTCAAATGCATTCATTTTCTACAAGCAAAATTGCAAATATACTCAATTCAAAAGTGAGAGACAACTGCAAATTGCTCCACTGTCTGCTGTCTTTCTAGGTGTATACTAATTTTTGCCATTTGAGGTAGGAAAGCATAAAAGTTAAAATTAGAAAACACATTTTGTAGTTATTACATTTTAATTTTATTTATTTATTTATTTATTTTGTTTATAATAGTCTGCCTTTCCCACTGAGACAGACTACACAGTGTAAGTTAATGCAATCAATACGATGAGACATCTAACTAGTAATGTAATAGGATTACAGTATTACAGAAATCTGAAACAAAGTATTAGACATGATATCTTACACAATGCAGAAAATTATATTACATATATAAAACAATGTGGTGAGAACAAGGTAATACATTACAGCAAAGAGGTAATGTGTATTACAGAGAGTAAGCAGTATACAACAATTCACAGTCAAGTTTCCTTTATAAAAGCACCTGTCTGAATCAATTTGTCCCAATATAGCCCTATTACCTTAATAAACTGATAGCATGTTATAGACAGAAACAGTCTCAGAGTCACCACAGTTAGGATTACCAGCATATTTTGATAACAAGTTCAACTTAACAATGAACACATTTTACTTGTTAATAATTTATCATCATTATCACTACTACCATCACATTTAAACAAACATATCCACATTTTAGATGCCTGAAAGCTAGTGCGGTATAGGGGTTAGAGTGCCAGACGAGCATCTGAGAACCCAGATTCAAATCCCCACTCTACCATGGAAGCCTGCTGGGTGACTTTGGGCCAGTCACACTCCCTCAGCCTAACCTTCCTAAGAGGGTGGTTGTTGTGAGAAAAGAAGGACAGAGAGAACCACATAAGTCATTTTGGGTCTCCTCTAGGGAGAAAGGTGGTGTATAAATTGTAAATAAAAATGAGTAAATGAATACAGCATACATAAGAATTATTTATACATAAGAAAGCATTTCACTCATTCCAAAAGAAGAAAATAAATTTCACAGGAATTTGACAGCACTCCTCAAAATCCTTCCTTTCTCCCCCACTGGAAAGAGTCCTTCAAAAGGAAAAGTGGGGTGGGGAGGGGAACAAAGGGGTGAGTTTCCAAATTTATCTGTTTTCCTCCCAGGCTTTCACATCTCATTCCTGATTAGAGCCAGTATTTATTATTTATTTATTTATTTCGATTTATATCCCACCTTCCCCGAAGGCTCAGGGTGGCTAACATTAGGGCATAGTGCCAGGTTTAAAACAGCATAAAGCAGTAAAAAACAGTAGAAAACAAATAAAATCATGCAATACAACACAACATCAACATGAGCATATAAAACCAAGATGGGGCAGATCTTCATCCTGGCCACATACTAATAGCCTGTCCCCTCTCCCAGCGCCTGGCGATGACAATAATGCAGTGGCACAGGGTTATCAATGGTGGATTAGTGGCGGCGGCTACTACTCAAAAGGCCTGGCGGAAGAGCTCCGTCTTGCAAGCCCTGCGGAACTGAGCAAGGTCCTGCAGGGCCTAGATCTCCTCCGGGAGCTCCTTCCACCAGGTAGGAGCCACCACCGAAAAAGCCCTGGCCCTTGTGGCTGCAAATCTCATGTCTCTGAGGCCTGAAATTTCCAGGAGATGTTGGGATAGTGGTTAGAGTGTCAGTCTACAATTTGGGAGATCCAGGTATGAATTGTTAAGCTGCCATGGAAGCTTTCTGGATGACGTTGGTCCAGTTATGCATACTCAGTTTAACCTACCTCACAGGGCTGTTGTGAGGATAAAATGAAGAGAGTTACATAAGCCACTTTGGGCCCCCACTAGGGAGAAATGTGCGATAGAAAGGAAGTAAACAAATACAAATAAATAATAAATTAGTACAGTTTGCCTGTTCAAGGCGTTGATGGTCCGTTCTTCTAAGTTAAAAAAATTAAAAGGCATCCCTCCATCTCTGCACTCATTGCAAGAACTTACTATTCTAGGAAAAACAACGAGTCTCAACTTTTTGATAATATTAATAACAACAGTCGTAACAGGTAATTAGACTCATCTATTCAAAACATGCCTTTAGCTTTGCAGCATGTTTATTATCCACCACTGCCTGATAGACTGATAGATCCTGACACAGAGCTCAGGAAATAGGAGAAATTCATTAAAATGGAGCATTATCAATTTCACAAAACAGGGAAGTGAAACTCACAAGGTCATTTAAAAGAAGCATTAATGTTATTAGCTTTTGAAACAGGATTTTGTTTTATGTTGAAGTGGTCATTTCATGTTACCAGTGCAGGTCTCAATTGCTTTGTGGGTTATTTTATAAATGTTTTGTTGCTTATTTTCATTTTAATTCTAATTGTATGGATTAGTACCTGATAACAGCTGTTTTTTTCTGGAGGCAACAAATAAACATCACAACAAGGGACCATTTCCAGAGACTAATCAAGGGCTGTCAAGCACCCTCCAAATTCCATATGATCCCAATCCCCTATAAATACACGGCAGCTATGTTTTTGATTCTAGGTGTATGAACTACCTTGTTTCCATCCACTCAAGTTCAGTAATGGCAAGATGTTCATCCAGTGCAAGGAATCTTCCTCCCACAAAAGATGTTCTTCAAACAGAAGAGCCTCTTGCACTGGAAGAATCCACCATCATTATTCTCCAAGTGCAAAATATCAGCAAAAATTCTGAGCAGGTTTAATAGTCATGGATAAATTTCCATCAAGCAGCAACTGTCCAAGACAAATTATACATGCAGTAAAGAGAGTGAAACACATTACTCTTGGCAACAAATCCAGTCCTTACAAGAAATAAAAATACTTTGTGGTCAGTGATACTGTGGAAGAAATGTAACAGATGCACCACCTCTTATTGACTTCTGTCTTAAACAATTCCGGCTTATTTTTACTTGAAGGATACTAGTGTAAAGCTAAGAGGCTGTACACAGTATACAGTCAAGAGAGCCAGAAAGGAAAAAGCTCTGGGGCTTTCCACTGAGATCAGAACATTTTCAGTAATACATGGCAACAGGCAAACTTTAACAAGCATTGGCAATAAGAGAGCAATTTCTTAGGAAGCAGGTCAGTTCTCTTTACCTTCTCCAATAACAATAGGATTACTAGGTGAATTACAGCAGTATATAAAAACCCTTTGAGATCAAAACTAGGGGGAAATTACTGAAAGATTACCAAAATATTTTGTAAGAATGTGGAAGTTGTAAAGGTTATTGAAGAGAAACGTTCTCTTGATACTGAAGACCTGCAAAGGGCAAATCAACATTATATCACAACTCTGCCTGGGAACACATTATAGACAGTTGTTTAAATGCTACCATGAGCCTACCCAACACCCAGCACTCAAAGATAAATGTACAAACATGTTAGGAGAGCTTCACTATAGCAAGAATGGGAACTGAATGTTATCAGTACGCCAAGGTTACTCAGCTATATATTACATTGAATAAGGCTCCAGAAGCAGCCATCTCTGTGCTAAGCCAGTGCCTAGAGATTGTAATCAAGTAGGGGCCACTAGGGAGAACATGCTGAAGGCCCAGTCTTCTTCTTCTTTTGGAATAGATTTTTATTAAGTTTTTAGAATACACAAAGATGGGGAAGGGGAAAGGGGCCAGGGGCAGGGGAAAGAACAAAAGTAATAATTTTCTGCATATAACATCATTTCATGTTATACAGAGATAGACTGTGAGGTTTTAAAAGTTCATAAAAACTTCTTAATATTATGATACTAGGAAGTTCATATCCTTATATTTCTCTCTTACCCAATTATAAAATGGAGTTCATAGTCCAACAAAGTCTTCTTCCATTTGCCCTTTTAACATCGAGGTCAATTTGTCCATTTCTGCACTTTCCATAATCTTCACTATTAGGTCATGTTCAGAAGGTATTGATGGAAGTTTCCAGTGAGATGCAAATAAAATTCTAGCTGCAGTTACTACATGAATTATAAAATATCTTTGATTTTTATCAAAATTCTCTGGTATACAATTCAATAAATACAATTCTGGTCAAAAAGGTATTGAAATCTGCAAAACTGTCCTGAACCTCAGTCTTCTTGACATGATGGAACTGATGGTGATTGAGAAGGCTAAGGGCTTGGACGGAGTGGCATTGACTACTCAGGATGGAGTTAATTTCTCTAATACACTCAGTTAAGAGCCATGGCAAGGAGCGTCTTTTTAAACTACATTTGGCATGAAAATGAGCTGCCTTCCTAGATCTAGCTGACAAAGCCACACTAATATATGCTATAGTAACCCTGAGACTAGATTATTGTAGTGTGCTCAGTATGGGATTGTCCCTTAAGAGTGCATGGAAGATATAATTAATTCAGCATGCAGCAATACAACTGTTAATACTAGTGTAAAGGTAAGAGGCTATATAAAGCATGCAATTCAGTATCCATGAAAGGGAAAAGAGCTGTGCTCATGTGACCTCAGGCCTCTGATCTTTATACAGGATGCCCTTTTGATTCCATATTCAATTCAAGGTGTTTATTTTAACCTTTAAAGACTTTCATGAGCTGGGACCATTACACCTCAGGGACTGCCTTTCCCTATATACATCCATACAACAACTTTGGTCATGCTCCAAAGCTTTATTAATGGTGTCTTTATTAAAGTGGTGAGATTTGCTTCAGTCCAGGCCTCTTCTGTTGCTGAACCACCATTTAGGGATAGGTAGCTGCAGCAGATGGGATTTGTCTTGTGGAGTACCAAAGGGTTCTATTATCTCTCCTGTGTTCTTTAATATATACATGAGGCCACTGAATGAGGCTGTCTGGAGCTTTGGGTTAGGTGTCATCAATACGCAGAGGACACCCAGCTCAGTATTTCATTATCCAAGTCTACAGATGTGCCCATTTTGGTTCTGAACTGCTGCTTTGAGGCTGTGATCAGATGGCCAAAGCAAAACAAGCTGAAGCTGAACCCAGCCAAGACACAGGTAATGCTAGTTGGGAAGGCTGATATTCTAGAGGGACTGGATTAATTTATCCCAGATGGAGCCAGCATTTTCAAAGCAGGTTAAGAACATATTCATGAACCTTGCATTGCTCTTTGAAAAGCAGGCTGGTATAGTGGCCAGGAGCACCTTCTATCAGCTGCATCTGGTTTGCCAACTCTCTCATTTCCTGGACTCAGCCAATCTGGACATGCTGATCCACGCTTCTGAAAACTCAGAGCTGGGTTACTGCAACACACTCTACTTGGGGTTGCCCTTGAAGATAATCTGGAAAGTACAACTGGTCCAAAATGGGGCAGCCTGACTATTGTCATGAGCTAGCTACTAAGAGCATACGTTGCCCATTTTGAAACAGCTACATTGGTTGCAAGTCTGTTTCTGAGTCTAATTCAGGTCCTGGTTATGACCTTTAAAGCCCTTCACAACCTGGAACCCACATATTCGAAGGACTGTCCCCTTCTACATTTACCTATGTACTATGGTCTTCAGGCAGCCATCTGTTGTCTGTCCCATTTCTTAAAGTGACGGTGACCTATGTGGCACTGACCAGAGCCTTCTTTGCATAGGTCCTGCTCTCTGGAATGACTCGTCTGAAGAGGTGAAGGGAGTCCTCTCCTTACATATCTTCAGAAGGTACTGCAAAGCTTGCCTGTTTGCCAGAGCACTTGATGGAATGTGAATGGTAGATATTCTTTCGAAGGGAGAGTTTGGGGTCTAATTTTATTCTGGTTTTAATTAGATTTTTTTTAAAAAATGTTATTGTAAGGTGTCTTGAACCATGAGGAAAGGCAGGGGTATAAATGTTTTAATAAATAAACTCCTAATTCTATAAAGCTGAGCTGTTTAAACAGGCCTATGCCAGTGTTTGATGATTGAAACCAAAGCTGCTTTCGGGTTCTCAGGGAATGGTTCTCTCTTTTTTATTGTCTGCATGATATTTTAATTTGAATGGACTATCTTATGTTTTTATAATAAATTGCTTTAAGTCTGTTTTTAAGGAGAAAAGTGGGATATAAACTTCCCAAATTTCAGTCTTCAATGCAATAAAACTATAAGAATATATATTTTAAGCTATCTACCCTGGAAGACAGGTATACAGATCAAGCTTGTTTTAGTAATTGAAACAGAACTGAAATGAGAAATTATGGACCAAATTTATTTCCATATTGCTATATGAGAAGTAGCTATCATGTTAGAAGGTAACAACAACATTTGCTAACCAGGCAATAACAAACAATCCAGATAAATCAATACAAGTAAACTTTATGTAACTGTGCAAACTACTGCTGAAATGAGAGATTTCTGATATTTGTACCTTATCAGAAGCTTAAATTCCACTTCAGCATTATTTTTAAACATGGTTCAAGCCCTTTGAAATAAGTTTTGAGGACAAAACTGTCTGTTTATAAGTTCTTCCAAGCAACAACAACAACAAAAAATTAACAGTTCATCTCTTCAATGACCCTTTCAATTCATGCTGGGATAACAAAGCTGACTCAAAGAATGTCTACAAAGAATGGGGGGAAATGTAGTGTTCCATGTTCTCAGCTTGCAGACACATTTCATCATCTGTCACAAAAGTGAAACTCCCTTTGTAAAGGGAACATCTCATACACAGGATTTATTGAAAGTGCTGAAATCTTAACTGACTTGTAGAAGAAATGTCATGGAATTCAAACAAAAAAGAGGGGGGAAATCTGAATCTTTTCTCAGCTGCAGTTAGTGGAGCAGTTTTCCCTTTCAGGAAACCACCTCTTTTGGTCACACATAGGGGTGTGCATTCAGTATGTACCGAGCCAAATAAATACCCTATCATTTTTCAAGTATTTATTCAGCCAAATACAGATTAGACAATCTGATTCAGCTACTGATATTATTTGGATTTTATTCAGGCATGGCTAGAAGGCATTTAAAAGAGATGGTGGCATGACTCAGTGAGTGAACTCAGAAGGCATTTAAACTTTAAATGCCTTCTGTTCACTTACCAAGTTGCACCAGCATGGTGGAATGTCTTGGTGAGTGAACTGAAGGCATTTAAACTTCAAATGCCTTCAGTTCGCTTGCTGAGTTCCTCCGCCATGGCTGCATGACTCAGCAAGTGAAATTCTCTATTATACCCTATGGGGATGGTCCCCATAGGGTATAATGGAGCTGAATAAATTCAGGTTGCCCAAATATTTACCCGAATACCAATGCAATACTAATACTAGTATTCAGGAATACTGATATTCTTCAGCTCTAAAGGACACAAATCAGAAAAAAAAACCTGATTTTTTTTGCATACCTCTAGTCACATGCACAGTCAGTTTGCAAAAACCCCAAGAGACTTTTGCTTAGGCTTCCCAGCATGTAAGCTTGACTAGAAACCACAAAATAACTCCCTACAACTTGATCTAACTACACATTAAGTGGCATCCTCTTGATCTTCCTTGCTTTTTTAATGGATAGACTAACAGTATCACTGAGATCCAGAATTTGCAGACATGACACATTTTCCTTATTGCAGTCATTTCAGGTTAGGATAGTGTTCTGCTTTGGGGATGTAAAAGAGCCTACCATCCCTACATCTCGACAAGCTCTGCACCTGAATAGGTATTAACCATCACCTACAAACCCAAAGGTAGCATCAAAGAAAGATCAGTCTTGTATGCTGCAAAGACATACTTCTGGGGGCCCATGTTTGTGTATTTATATAGTACACACTTTCTCAGTTGATTTCACACATGTGACAATACAGCCCATTTATCCATAACAAGCGTACCAAATAAATTAGGGCAAGAGCAGTCTGAGTGTTCTTGCTGCTCCCAAGGAGTAGCCAAGATGGAATTCAATTAATATCAAGTGGTCAAGAAGGGAATCAAGCAATAATTGATCAGCACAGCTGTGAGATTTTATTATGCCTACAGAAAACCATCTGAGGCTTTTAATTATTTAAAAATAATTACCACTAACAGTAATAATTAGGAGATCATTTATGTTGATGCTAGTTAGATAAACAAGAGGCAACTCACTCTCAGGTATCACCAAAGCAGAGCTGGATGGAGCAATGGAGAGTAGGGATGGGCACAGATTCAAACCCAAGCCAAAGTCCAGGTCGGATTTTGCCCAGTTCAGGCACATGAACATCAGTTTGTGAAGAGTGCCTTCCCTTGAACACTCACCAAGCTTCTGCTTGGTTTGATTTAAGATTTGGCCCTCCAACATGTGCATGCCACTTCCAGCACATCTGCATCACTCAGACATTACACAAGCATGCTGCCCAACGTGCTTACATCATTTCTGAGTGAAATGAGTACACTGGGGACAGGGCCTGACACCACCCAGAAGTGACGCAAGTCTGTCAGGGGTGACACATTCGCAGCACTTCCAGATGTTGTGGGTGCACTGGGTGACTTAAAGCAGGCAGCTGAGAGGAGCCCAACAAGCACTGATGAATAAGTAGCCCAGAAGTTTCTCTAGGTGTGTGGTTAAGTAGCCCAGAAGTTTCTCTAGGTGTGTGGTTAAGAAGCAAAAGGTTGGAATAAATGGTCAGTTCTTGCAATGGAGGGAAGTAAACAGCCAGCTCCCAACGAAGATCAGTATTGGGGCTGATGCTATTTAATTTGTTCATCAACAATCTGGAACTGGGAGTGAACAGTGCTGAGGCCAATTTTGCAAATGACACAAAATTATTGTGTCAAAAGCTCACAGTGAGCAAAAGCTGACCAGGGAGGCTTGCTACAACAAGAAAATCTTCTTCAGATATGTGAGGAGCAAATGTAAGATAAAAGAGGGGATGGGCCCACTGTTTGGTGAAAATGGAGAAACTTTGACAGAGGACAGAGAGCAACTTTCTGTTTGTTAGGTTAGGCAGGGTTCTGACAGTCATTGTTCTTCTGTTATACCTGACCTGTAATGCTGGTTGTCATATTTCACCACAAAAAAAAAAAAATCAGACTGCAAGAGTCCTCCCCCAAGTGCTCACTCTACTCATTTAGCTCCTATATGGGTGTGACTATATAGAGCAAATACAAATGACATCAAAATATTTACACTTAGATCATATGTGCATAGCAGTCCTGGAGCATATCTCCTATTCATTTGGGGAAGAAGCTGGTACAAGCACGCCCCTATTATGTGTAAATGGAAATTTAAGCCATTTAAAATTTCTCATTCCACAATGTTAATTAATATTTCCCCTCTAATTGACAAATAAATGATGAAATGAACCAAAAATAATTTCCATATATACACTGACTAGAATTAAACCAGATTTTACTCCATAAATTAAACCAGTAGTGATGAAGCATGTCAAGAAATGTTAATGCAATATTGAATGCTAGCTTTTATTTTAGCTTTTCTATTTCCCAGTTGCCTTTCTGTCATTATAGGCACTGTGTCTTTCCTGACACAGCTTATGCATAATGCAGTTCCTAATTATCATCACTGATTTATTTCATTTTACTCCCCAATACTAATATGAGGCACAAAATCAATCTTTTTTTGCTTGTTCTCAAAAACTACAAAATGAAAATCCTAAAGAGGCTTATGTAATCCTACTTCTAAACCAAAATGTAGAGTGGGATTAAAATTTTAGCTTCTGTCCCAAATTCCTACAGAAATGCACAGTTGTTTTGGAAGAAAAACACAGGGTTTTGCCTTCATGCATTTGGCGGAATGGGCCAGTTCTGGCCTGCAGGCCCTGCTCCACCCTGCCCTACAAGGTTTTCCAAACACCTGGAGAGGCTTTTCTCTCTCCTGCCGCCACCACCTGACCTTTGCAGGAATTGCCCAATGGGAAGGTCAGGGCTCCCAGCTTCCCTTCCAAGTTCTGAGGCCTTGCCTCTTTGTCTCCCACTGCCCAGTACCTGGTCACCATGGGGACTGTGTACTGCTTTGTGCACCCATGGAGGTAGCCACTTGCCAACTGCCTGCCTTCCCCTTGGCATTCCTTTTAAAATACCATATCCAAGATGGTGGAGGTCTAAGTGGTACAGAGAATCATTACCAGCATCCAAAGTTATAAAGCATTTATTAAAGAGAAAGTGTTCACAAGCATACTTTTAGCAGACTACCAGATTGGGCAAGAGATTCAAAAGAAATGGGTAAAATGTAATTCCTCTTTCTCTTTCTTTCTACATGCCCTATCAGATGTCTAAATATAGATCAAGCTCCTTAGTTTAGGAAGTTACAGATCTCTAGAGTTTCTAGTACCCTGAAGTTTCCTTCAGCTTCTCAGGACAACATATGGCTAAACAGCTGCCTCCTCCAGACCTCAGGTAAGAGTTCTGCCTGCTCTGGTGGACTCCACACTAAAAAGACCTTGCTCCCCTAAGTTTTATCACCTCTCCTTTCCCCACCCACTGACGAGGTCAGGCCAGGTCAAGGCAACTTTTCCAGAAGTCTCTAGAATTTTCCTTCCTGAAGTCCCTCTAATATCTAATTCCTCCAAATCTCTGGCCCTGCTTGAGGGAGGGGGGCTTGACCATCCCATTGTCTAGACCTGTTAGCCTTTGTATGACAGTGGGCTGAGGTAAGTCTGGAAAGCGACTGAACTGATTTCTCCACTTCCTGCCTGTTCTCTGCCCAGAGAGGGGGAAAAAAAACTTTTAAAACTCAGAGTGAAGGTTTTGCTCCTTTCAAACCACCAAAAGAAAAAAAAATCATTTCTTCACAGTCCACATGAGGTCTGACAATTAGAGTTCAGGCAACTGTCAGATTCAGTTTTCATGGTGAAAAGTACCCTTGCAATAATGAGGAACATTCATTATTATTAGTCATTATTAATAAGTAGGAATAAGGCCTGTTGTGGAAATAAATACAACGAGCTCTAGAAGAAGGCTCTGGGTAGGTGCCCTGGCCTTGGGCACTCAGCGTCAATTTGCTGTGGTGACATCAGCAGGGTATAATAACGTTTTCTCCAGGGGAACCGATCTCTGCCATCTGAAGAGCAGTTGTAATTCTGAGTGATCTCCAGACCTTTTCTGGAGATTGGCAACAGTGGAATCCCCTGGAGGAAATGGCTGGTTTGGAGGGTTGAATCTACGGCATTGTACTTGTCTTGGATGTAGCAACCCTATCTCCTTCCCAGTCAATTATCAACGTACTGTTATCTACCCCTCTGACTTCAGCTTTCCATCTCCACACACACACACATTTGTAGCCTCTACCTAGGAAAAGTACAGTCTTTCTCCTTCTCAGTGGGGACCCAAGCAGGAGGGGAAGCAACCTCAGCAGGGTATAATGGCTCAGAGTCCACATTGCAAAGCAGACATTTTCTCCAGAGGAACTGATCTCTGCTGTCTGAAGAGCAGTTTTAATTCTGAGTGATTTCCAGCCCACACTTGGAAAATGGCAGCAATGGTTCCCCAAGAGGAAATGGCTGGTTTGGAGGGTGGAGTCTAGGGCATTGTATCTGTCTGAGGTCACACTCCTTCTCAAATGCCACCATCTCCTGGCTCCACCCTCAAATCTCCAGGAATTTCCCAACCCAGAGGTAGCAACCTTATTTCCTTCCTAGTCAACCACCAACATACCATTATCTGCCCCTCTGACTTCAGTTTTCCATCTCGTCCCCCCTCCTTGTAGCCTCTACCTAGGAAAAGTACAGACTTTCTCCACAGTGGGGATCAAAGCAGCTCACATCATTCTCTCCCCCCCCTTTGATTTGCACAACAATCCTGTGAGGCAGGTTATGCTGAAAGTCTATGACTGGTCAGAAATCACCCAATCAGCTTCCACAGGAAGAACCTGGGTCTGAAGACCCTGCTCTGAAGTGCTAACTGCTGCGTCACACTGGCTGTCTTGGGGGGCCACCTCAGCAGAGTATAATGACACAGAACCCACCATTTTCTCCAGGGGAACTGATCTCTGCCATCTGGAGAGCAGTTGGAAATTGGCAACAGTAATTTCTTAGAAGAAAATAGCTGGTTTGGAGGGTGGAGTCTATGGCATTGTACCTGTCTGAGGTCCCACCCCTCCACAAACCTTCCATCTGGACATTTTTCCTGTGGACACTGCAAAATATGTCATATGGCAAGAGGGTAATCATGTGTCCTTACCTGGACATAAACCAATTAATCTCTCCTTTTTTCACATGCACAACACCATTTGTAGTTTGTTTAATTTTACGTGGTTGTTCTCAAATTTATGTGGGGAAAACAGTCCAGCCAATTAAAGTGCGTATTTTAGAGCATATTTCACGCATAAGACATAATATCTCTGAGGCTGCTCTAACCGAGCACTTTGTCTCTAATAATCATAAATGTGATTAGTTTTGCTACACAGTTCTGTTTGTAACAAAAAAAAAAAGTAGGGACGTACACAAGATACTTTTGCAGGAAGAAGCCAGGTGGCTATTTTATTTAAACTCACTTTCTCCTCATGGACTAAATTCTGAGTTAGCTTTGAGTTCTTTCTTATGAAACATCTATTCCCTCAGAGTGTACAAGATCTGTGAACAATGAGTGTATGATTTATACAAGGGCAAGTCTGGGCAGTATAAGCATTCTCTTTAAAGGTGTGATCTCGGTTTTGCCACCTGCTAGTAATTAAGATAGTATTTCTATATAAAGGTAGTAGTTTGTTAGGATATCATGAGCACTGAAAGAATCTCTTTCATTGAAGTGGGAAGAATGTTGTGTGTTAATTCATGGATTAGAATTGTGTATTTATGACATTACGGAAGAATTAGTGATAACGTAAGATGGCTAGCCAATGTAATTGCTTTTCCTCTCTTTTCAGTGATGTGTAAACTAATGGTATTCACACAGCACACTTAGAAAAAGCCATTATGTGAAACGGTATCATATGCAATTCCCATTGTGTGTATGCATACATTTGTATAATGTGATGAAGAAATATGATTCACTACAGAATAGTAGTCTAAGGCTCTGGTCACACATGTGAGATAAGGTGGGGGGAAGTGAGGCTATTTGCTCCATAGCAATTTGACCCGCATTTTTGCGATCATACAATCCATGGGAGCTGCAGGGGCAGCCCGCCATTGTGTGATCAGATGCAAACCGTGGGTGAATCGGGTTTTTTTTGCTGCGTGTTTCCAATGCACTTAAACAGGGGATCTCCACACTGAGGACTTCCTATGGCAGTATGCAATGATGTGCACACTGGGAAGGGGGGGGATGGCACAGAGTCGGGATGGCCTGATCAGACCATCCTGATGCCATGAGAACGCACTGTCCAAGGTATGCCCAGAAAAAATGCCACAGGCTTTGTCAGTGCAGTCAATACCCCTTGTGCTTTGCAGAAGAAATATGAGCTCTCCAATGAGCACTAAAAAGGCACAATTTCCCAAACTTATTAAGGAATAGTCCAACCAGTATCCCTTTATATGCCTTCCAATACACTCATGCAATCACTTTATATGCCTTCCAACACTCTCATGCAATTAAGAGCAACCCTATCTCTTTCCTAAGTTATGTGAACGTGGACATTAGCATGTTTCAGTCTGAAAGGAAGCATCTTGCTGGTTCTTTTTTCTTCTTCTTCTTCCTGCAGCCCAAAAGATTTACTTCTCTTTTGGCACAAACCAATAGCATGTGTATTTTAAGCCTCAGTGAACTTGTACATCTTTATAGATCTCAGCAACATAAAAGTTCCAAAAAGCGGCAAAACTTTCTTCCATCTGATGCATGGAACTATAGGGGGGCTTTGTTAACCTTTCTCAGTTGGAACAGGAAGGAGCAAGAATTCAGCCAGCACTCAACATGCAGCTCCACATGTCTCAGCTTGGTGGGAAGGTGGGCTTGCAATTCTCTGAAACCTTTTCTTATGCTACAACCATCTTAGTGTAAAACTTCAAAGGTAGCATGACAGGCAACAAATCACTGTCAAATAAGGGCAGTTGTGTGTTGGGGGGGGGAGGATTATCTGCAGCAGTTCCATGGGAGTCATGAACAGCAGAGGGCCAGCCTTGCTGCAACAAGTAGCCCACCCACATCAAGTTGGATGATTGCAGCACTGTACACTAATCACAGGCTCCACACAGTCATCAAAACCAGCATGTTGTAAAGTTTCAAAAGACAAGATCCAAGAAGAAACCACATGTTGGGCAAAACTTAGTTCCATCCACTAACACAATTTGAAATTCCAAAATCGCAACACCTCTGAGTGATGTGCTATCCCTTCTGGCTGTCTGACTCTCCTTATTTTATTCATAGTTCAAATGCTTTGATTATGCTTCACTTTGCCTGGATACTATTTCCAATACCCAGAAATACTGAGACACTAAGCAAACATCTATCAAGCAGGACATGGAGGAAATTGAGTGGCAAATCAAGCAGTACCAGCATGCTCTTTCAAGATTTCCTCCCAGTCTCTCACTATGGCCTTTCAGCAGGAAAATCTCTGCAAAAGACAGACAAGCTCCCACCAATCTTCTGCCAACTGGCAGCAACAGGCTAAGTGTTGTGTCTGCTGACCGCCACAGGGTGACAGCGACACAGCCGGAGCTTGAGTCCCAGATAACAATAGGAACTAGGCTCCTGAATCTTCCTTTGGGGAACCAATGGGAACGGTGGTGGGAAGTTTAAACCCACCAATGGGACCCGGGGGCATCTCCCCTGGTCTGTATATAGTTGGCCACCCAACCGGTATTCTGTGCTCTTGTTGTGTCCATTAAATTGTCCTATTTTTGTGTCCTATTGTTATCTGGGACTATGCTTTACAGCACATTGTCTCATGATTTTTAATGCGTCGAACCCACTATACAACACTAAGAAAGGGATCTTTGGGTGGTAATGAAGAGCTCAATTAATATATTGACCCAGTGTGTGGCCACTGTGGAAAAAGGCAAATTCCATGCTGGCCATAATTAGAACAGGAATAGAGAATAAAACTGCTGCTATCATACTGCCCTTATACAAATACATAGCGAGCCCACACTTGGAATATTGTGCACGGTTCTAGTTACCGCACCTGAAAAAGGATCCTGTAGAGCTTGCACAGGTGCAGAAAAGAGCAACTAAAATGACTGGGGACTAGAGCAGCTGCCCTATGAGGACTGGTTAAAATGTTTAGGACTGTTTAGCCTAGAAAAAAATGCAAGTAAGAGGAGACACAATAGAGGTTTATAGAACTATGCATGGCATGGAGATAGGGGATATGGAGAAGCTTTTCTCCCTTTCCCACAATACCAGTAGTAGTACTGAAATAGTACTGAAGCTGAAGGGTGGGAAATTCAGGACAGACAAAAGGAAGTAGTTCTTCACACAACACGGTTGAGTTGAGGGACTCACTGCGACATGATGTTGTTATGGCGACCAACTTGGAAGGCTTTAAAAGGGGAGTGGACAGATTCATGGAGGAATAGGCTATCAATGGCTATTAGTCATGATGGATATCTACTCCCTCAAGTACCAGAGGCAGTAGGCCTCTCGATATCAGTTGCTGGGGACCATGGATAGGAGGATGCTGTTGTTGTTATCTGGCTTATGGGATTCCTAGAGGTGGCTGTGTAAACAAAATGCTGGACTTGATGGGCCTTTGATCTGATGCAGCATGACTCTTCTTATGCCCTTATGATTTACAGATATTGGCTCAGATCCATCAATGTGCAAGCAGAAAAACACCTGGACTCAGGGCAGTTCTGTTTGTGCAAGATCTTGTGCAACAGCAAGCATTTTCCTCCTTATATATTAGGATGCTCAGAAACTGGTTGCATATACTCATTTCTCTCATCACCACCATATTACTCTTGGATTCTCACTAGTACTTCAGATACATGTACATCTACAAAAGTTATGACAAAATATATTCATGCAGAGTCTTTAAAACACCTCAGGATGTTTTGTTGCACTTTCAACAAGAGACTCAATACGGCTATTGTCCTGAAATCCAATTTTCTTACAGGAAAAAGAAAAACTAACTTTGGTTTCACTTTAATACAAAACATGAGACTAGCAGCCTCCTGTGCACACATGCCTATGTCTCTGCACACTTCACTTGCAAGCAACAGGGAACAGTAAAGCACAGAACCTCTCAACATTTTAAGATTGAACCTGCCCCTGCAGCTGCCATCCAAAATGGGTCCATAAGCTCAGCAAGACTGCAGATGCCTTCATTAGATAGGGCCACCTGACACCATGTTTTACATCTCTGGAGAAGAGATTCATGCACAAAATGGAAAAAAAAATGTTGACCTGTACTCCCAACTAAAATACGACAATTTTTAAAATTAGAATAACTTGCAGGTTATGAATTGGCTTGAACTGGATCGTACGTATTTAAAATAACCTTATTGCAGCCTGTTGATCACAGGAATAAGTTGTCATATGTACGTGTAATAGGTGGGCTACCACGTGTGGCTATAGTAGGATATATACTATAAGCTACATAAATAGGCAAATGTAATCACAAACAGAATTCTCAATTATTAATAAATTCTCAGTTTCCTTGGATTTCTGCATATACTTTTCTAGAGAGTTAAATAATTACCTTAAAAAAGACTTCAAAGAGAAAATTGCAAAGAGTATTAAGCACATATAGACTTGAACCACACTACAGATGCCACCCCTCTGACCTGGATGGCCCAGGCTAGCCCAGCGTCATCAGATCTCAGAAGTTAAGCAGGAATGGCCCTGATCAGTACTTGAATGAGAGACCACCAAGGAAGTCAAGGGTTGCTACACAGAGGCAAGCAATGGAAAACCACCCTTGAGTGTGTCCTGTCTTGAAAGCCCTACAGAGTCACCATAAGTCAGCCGTTATTTGATGGCACTTTCCACTGCCACCACAGATGCCATCATAAGAATATCAGATGCACTTTTCTACATGGCTTTCTTCCATTGTCCTCAGCTTGTAACATTCTTCTTAGACATAATTAAAAGGTATATTTGGGAGATGGGACATGTTCCACACATTCTCCTTTTTCATGCCATGTGCAGTATGGAATATGAACATCCCTGTTCTTCTTTTAGGGAAAAAGAAAAGCCAGTTTGTCTTGTCAAATATAGCTAAGTATATATAGCCATACTGGATGGACAGATGCTATCTGGCAAAAATGCCTACTGCAGAGAGAAAGACTTTAGTGCAATACAATACACATACCATATGGAATATTTGATAACTGAATTCTGTTGCAGTGTGCCACCCATCGCCAATCAGGCAGGAGACGGTCTCATGATATGCAACTTTTTTTTTTAATGGATATTAACAGAAGTCACCAAATGACAGATACTTAATGCAGGCTCACCACCAGCAACATAAATTCCACAAAGTGGAAATAACTAGGGGTGACAAATGCTGGGCCACAAAGAGCCCCAAGAAAACCAGCTGAAGCTTTTATTCAGCCTTCCCAGGGTTACTACTGCTAATACCACTGCCCAGCACATCTTTCACAACAGAAAAGGATTTACATCCAAATGCATGGTATAAGGGGCAAAGGGCCAGTACAAACCACCTCTTAATGAAACATTATTCTCTATTAGGGGATCTGTTGCTAATTAAAGGCAAGCTGTATTTGTTTTTTTATAAACTTAATCAAAATAACCACAAATAAATCCAGGCTAGGCCCTTAAACCACTGCAATATTTACTTTTGCACCAGAATACAGAGATAGTCTGTTCACTGAAGCTCTATATGCTATTATTACCTCTTTGAATTAACCTAATTATTGGAGAAGCTGAATTAAAGTTGATCAAGTCATTGTAAAACTGATAAACCAGAATTCTCAAGTCAGCACTTAACTTTCAGTACGATACTGCAATCTTCCCATGCTGTATGTCCAGAATTTCATTTCTCCAAAGGAAAGAAGTAGCTATAACTTGAATAATAAACTTTTTGTTAACTTGGAAATGTCAAGCAGATGCTCAAAAGCTCAAGAAGTCCAACACCTATCAAAAACTTAACCTACATTTTATTTCATTCATCGTATTTATTCATCCAGCCCATTCTCCAAGGAGCCCAGGGTAGTATTCATGGTCCTTCAATTTTTATCTTAACAACAACTCTTAGCATATACCATGTATGACTGGCCAAAAGTGATTCAAAAATTGACACAGTACAATAGGGAGCAGAATTTGAGTCTCCACGGTTTGACATTCTAACTACTATACTCCCTGAGGGTTTAAAGGAAAATAACCCACCAACCTACTGAAACCTTTGAGAACCCTCCTCCATGCCCTACCAATACAGAAAGCAAAATTATTTGCAGAAAGAAGCACAGCTACCTCAACCACAGGTACCAAACATCTTCTTATATTTGCCTTTATATGATCTCTCAAAGGTCATATACTGGTGTCAAAGAACTGCTACTGCAAATCAGTTCTCACCAGTGTCCAGAGGGATTTCCACAGGGCACAGTCTTATCCCCTTCGTATTCAATCTCTAAGTAAAGCCCCTAAGAGAAACCATTTGTACTTTGGATTTGGGTGTCATTAATATACTGACAACACCCAGCTCTATATCTCTCTATCCAAATCTCTGTGCAATTCTGTGGAGATCTTAAACTACTGTTTCATTGTTGTGGTTCAGTGGCTAAGAGCAAAAACATTGAAACTGAATCCTGACAAGATGGAAGTAATACTAGTACAATGCATTGAAGGACATTGTACTCCCCGCTTTCAGTGAAGTTCAACTGACCCTCACTGACTCAGTTAAGAGCCTACTGGATTCCGCACTGCTGACGGAAAAGCAAGTTAAAGCACCTGCAAAAAAATGGAAGACATCCCCCTACCCTGACTCATCTGATCTATCTACTTGGATCCTTGCTATGGTAACATTGAGATGAGACTACTGTAACACACTTTGCATGGGGTTGGCCTTTGACGTTAACTTGGAGACTATACATGGTACAGAATGCCTCAGCTTGGTTATTATCAGGAGCTAGATGGAGCATGAATGTTGCATCCATTCTGCGGTCACTCTATTAGCTGTCATTCTGCCTGGTTCAATTCAAGATAGTATCACATACAAAGCAGTGCGTGGCCTTGGACCTTCATACCTGCAGGACCACCTCTTGTTCTATGTTCTGCAAACAGGTTGACCTCCTCCAACCATCATTGGAGCAACCTCAGTTACTATCCTAGGGATAGAAAAGCAGCACCCAGGAGCATGCCTAGCAGGGTCATATTTCCTTACGAACCAAAGCTGCAACCCTTGCATGTGAAATCTAGCCAAGGGGATAACAGCAGTGGTTAAAGCCATCAGGCCTAACAGTCAGTCATTGGATAGACTTAACCAACTGCCAACTTTTTCTAAGAAGACCTGTACCATGGACCTCAGGCTCCTGGCCCTGTCTGAGGGTAAGAGGGCTCTAACTATAACAGAGTCCAGGGACATAAGTGTCCAAATGAGATTTCTTCCAATTTACAACTAAACCAAGATGGGAGCAGGTGGAAAGAACTAACTCAACATGCTGTCCCCAGAGGTCTCTATTGGGCACCACAATCATCCTAGTAGGGGAGGATGGTACAAACCATGGTGCAAAGGTGAACTACCACCATGGCCATACACTTAGTAAACACTCTGGGCATGGTAGCAAGATCAAGAGGAAAAGCAGTGTAGTGGAACACCTCCGAACCTTGCCAGAACCTAAGGTATCTTCTAAGTGAGGGGTGAATGGCCATATGAAAATATGAGTCCTTAAGGTCCAGGACCACAAACCACAAATGGGGGGGGGGGTACTCAATGACAGAAGACAGAGAGACTATTCTAAACTTTGAAACTTTCAAGAATTTGTTTAATTCTCTCAGGTCAAAGATGGGCCTATGCCCTCCATCCTTCTTATCCACAAAGAAGAATCTCAAGTGGAAGCACTGTGACTGAAGGCCACCAGGAACCTTCTCTACTGCACCCTTTTGAAGGAGCTCATTGAGCTGAATGCAGAACTCAGGGTACTGATTATCCACTACTGCAAAGGCAGGGCAGCATGGTGGAAGGAAAAGAAATTCTAACATGTAACCGTTAAATACTACAGATAAAACCCAACTATCTGAACAGATGGAACACCGTATTTCCACAAACTGAGCTAACCTACTTCTAAAATGGGGCCTATCTGCAATGATTGTGGTGGATAGTCAGAATTTAGATGGTTGCTGTCCCTGCTCTCTCTGGGGGTTCTGGTGGCTGGTTGACCTTTAGCCAACTGCATCAGGAGGAAAGACACTGTTATTTCTTGATAAAGCATAGAATTGGCTGGATTAATATTTATGGTTCCAACGATATGGAGATGTGCTACTGATTTTGACACACTCTAAAGCAGACAGTCTGCAATGAGAAAGAAACCTAGGAATCTCATCAGTGGTCTTTCTGTCCCTTGCAGAGCAGGGTGGCAAAACCATGCTGCCTTTGGGTGAAATGCTGCCTTAGGGCAGGAGCAGAGGAGAAAACACTGAGGGATCTAGCTGTCTGACATTCTTCTTCATTGTCGAAAGGAACTCATCAGCGGTCTGAGAGAAAAGAGTTGACCTTTCAAAGGGAAGGTCCTCCACCTTACATCATGTCTCCAAAGGAAGAGCACTCATACGCAGTCTATAGTGTCTTCTGGGGACAACTGCAGACGACATGGATCTGGCTGAGACATCCGCAGCATGCCTGCCCACAGTGATCTCTCGTTTAGAGAGTCTGATTGCTTGTGACTAGATCAGCTTAGCCTGCAACTTGGACTCTCCAGGCAGCTTATCTAAATATTGAGAAAGACTCTCCCAAAGGAAGAGTTGATATCCGCCCATAATTACTTTGTATTTTGCAACTCAAAAATTGAGCTTGCAACTCGAAAATGCTGATGAATAAAACTTCCACCCCAAGGAGTCAAGCTGGCGCCTTTCCCTATCTGCAAAGGATGAATGCTGGCCAGGTCTCTGGCATGTTTGCATATCCTCAGCAACTAAGGATGAAGGGGAAGGATGGGTAGTTAAGAGTTTGCTGTGAGGCTTCACCAAAGATGAAAGATGAACAAATTGTTGTCCTCACAGAATTCTGTGAGTCACTCTCCTGCTTCATTTCGTGCTCCTATCCCAAATCTTCCACCTGCTTTGTGTTCCAGTCACCTATGATTATCAGCACATCTTGTTTAGGTGTGTGATCAATTTCCTTCTGGACACTTGCATAAAAGCTTTCAATTGCTTCCTCATCAGCATCTGTAGTTTGGCCATAAACTGGAAAGATGGTTATACTGATCATCTCTCCATGAAGTCTGATTGATACTATTTGATCAGACTTCGCATTATAGCCTCTGACTACCTGTGCTACATCTCACCTCACTATTAGAGCAACTCCGTTTCCTCTGTGCTTGTCATTCCCTGAGTGAAACATGGTAATTTTTCTTACTGAAATCCAGTCCACTTTAGTTCACTCACTCCCAGGTTCACAATAAAACTAACTACGTTCCCCACTCCCCTGCCCCACCGTCCAAAAATTACTGGCTATGGGGCTGGTTGCAGGCTCCACACATCAAAACCCAGCAAAATTCCCACTGCAGCCCACTGGACCACACTGGGAATGCCTTTTTGGAAGCACTGCAAGAAATGGAAATTGACACACACACCAAAAAAAATTATGTGAGCATTTCCCCAGGCATCCTGCTTGTGGAAGTCTGATACCATAAGTTTTTTTCCAAAGAGAGCTGCAGGATCCACAGTGGAAACAAGTGAACAGGACAGGATTAGGATTGGGAAAGTCCTGGTGATTTGGAGTCTGGGGAGGGTGGAGTTTGCAGAGGGGAGGGAACTCAGTGGGTACCATACCAACCACCCTCCCAAACAGCCATTTTATCCAGGGGACCTGATGTAATTCCAGATCTCCAAACCCCACCTGGAGATTGGCAACCCTAGACAAGATATGAAGGTCCCTAAATTCCACTCCACATCAACCCATTGTCAAGAGCAAGAAGTCCTGCAATACAAAACATAAAAATGGCTTTCTTCTGTAGTAAACTAAGGATTCAAGCACAGATGAATAAAATCCCTATCAATATTCACAGCCCAGATTCACAATGCAATCCAATGCAGAGTTTTCCATTTTCCTCACTGAAATCAGTGGATTGAAACTGGAGTAATCCTGCATAGGATTGCACTGTAAAGCTATGAATTCCAGAATAAGGATGTATTTTTATTAGACATTCAGAAGAATGAGAGGAAAGATCTGGAATATATCCCATGTGCAACAAAACTGCAATCTTTCCAGAAAACCATGCTCAGCTGCAAGGGCTGAGTCTACTAAACCTATTATCTGTACCACAAAATCATCATCTTGCATTCTGTATTTAGATAGGAAAGGCACATTACAGCATCCTTCTACACAAGCTGCATTTGTTTGAACATTTATTAGTATGCTAATAATTAGTGTTCTCTCAGCAGAGAGAGGGGAAATTTCACACTCAGACTACTTAAAGTCCCCCCCCATTCTGAGAACAATGCAATTTAGAAACAAAAGCACAATCCAGCATTTTAAGCATATTATATTCACAACAGCTCAAGCAGAACACCACTTACTGCCACTAACATTACTGGAGAAGAGAACGAATACAGACCCCACACTAAATTTGGCAGAGAATTAACAGGAAACCTGGCCTTTTGAGAAAACTGCAAAGTTATTTGACCATGTGATAATGTGACTGGCTCAATTAGAGACAGCCTTACTGCGTACAAGTATAGCAGGGTAGGGGGAGAGTCAATAGGTACAGGAAGAAATGCTTGACACTTGGGAGGCATGGGAAGAGAATAATGTTATTTGCTGCCCACCTGAAGGAAGGTTAACCCTTGAGTCACTCATTACAAATGGATTTTTCCCCCCTTGTAGCGTAATATTATGCTACAGTGCATTGCTCTAGAGGCTGCTCAAGAGAAGATACAGGGGAGAAAAAAAGGAACTGCAGAAACATCAACAATTGTGATATATGCATAAATGCCAGTGGCTATTAGAGTAAGTTTTTCATTGTCCGAAAAAGAAATGCCCTGAAAATACAGAGCTCAGTTTCACTTGACAGCTAAACCTTGAACTTTGTGAAACCAGAAAACAAATAAAAGTCTTCACTGATTATAATTTGAATAAGAAGTGGAGACTCATTCTATATTTGAGATCATGGGTGGTGGTTTTGAAGCACATGGGACTGGTAATACTGATTCATGAGAGCTGGCAAACACATATTACTGGAATTTTTTTCCCCTTCTTTAGCTGGTAACTAGAGTTGTAAACTTTAATCTGCAATTTAGAGCGGTAAGGATTTAATCAATCAGCATGGCTGACAATCAACATTTATTTGAGAGGGCTACTGATAGCAATGAAGAGGTAGAGGAACTAGAGATCAAATTGCCAACATTCGCTGGATTATGGAGAAAGCAAGAGAATACCAGAAAAACATCTACTTCTGCTTCATTGACTATGCTAAAGCCTTTGATTGTGTGGATCACAATAAATTATGGCAGGTTCTTAAAGAGATGGGAGTACCAGACCACCTCATATGTCTCCTGAGAAACCTGTATAAGGGTCAAGAAGCAACAGTTAGAACCGGATATGGAACAACTGATTGGTTTAGCATAGGAAAAGGAGTACGACAAGGATGTATATTGTCACCTTGCTTATTTAATTTATATGCAGAGTACATCATGCGAAATGCTGGCCTGGATGAATCACAAGCTGGAGTTAAGATTGCTGGGGAAAAGATCAATAACCTCAGATATACAGATGATACCACTCTGATGGCAGAAAGTGAAGAGGATCTAAAGAGCCTCTTGCTCAGGATGAAAGAGGAGAGTGCAAAAGTGGGCTTGAAGCTCAACATCAAAAAAACTAAGATCATGGCATCTGGCCCCATCACTCCTTGGCAAATAGAAGGGGAAGTCGTAGAAGTAGTGACAGACTTCACGTTCCTAGGATCCCAGATCACTGCAGATGGTGACTGCAGCCATGAAATTAAAAGACGCCTGCTCCTTGGGAGGAAAGCGATGGCAAACCTAAACAGCATGATAAAAAGCAGAGACATCACCTTGCCAACAAAAGTCCGCATTGTCAAAGCAATGGTATTCCCCGTAGTAATGTATGGCTGTGAGAGTTGGACTATAAGGAAGGCCGAGCGCCGAAGAATAGATTCTTTTGAACTATGGTGCTGGAGAAGACTCTTGAGAGTCCCTTGGACTGCAAGGAGATCAAATCAGTCAATCCTAAAAGAAATCAACCCTGACTGTTCCCTGGAAGGCCAGATCCTGAAGCTGAAGCTCAAATACTTTGGCCACCAAATGAGAAGGGAGCATTCACTGGAGAAGACCCTGATGCTGGGAAAGATTGAAGGTCAAAGAAGAAGGGGACGGCAAAGAATGAGATGGTTAGACAGTGTCATCGATGCAACGAACATGAAATTGAGCAAACTTCAGCGGACAGCGGAAGACAGGAGGGCCTGGCGTAATCTGGTCCATGGGGTCGCGAAGAGTCGGACTCGACTGTGCGACTGAACAACAACTGATAGCACTAGGCAATTATTAAACATAAAGAGCTATTGACTATTAATTATAATAGGACAGAAGTTTCTGTCAAATAACCCAATACACATGCACAGCAAATTTATGACTGATCGTTTAGGCTACCTTACTGTTATTTAGGGATTTTATTTGCTGAAATGACTGGATGGTATGTTTACACTGCCACCCTGAAAAGCAAGTGAGAACAAATGGCATTTTAAGGTTTTGGAAGCTAAACAGGCAGATATTATTTGCCCTTTAGATCAAGCTTCCAAGATATTTGTATAAGTTATTATGAGATTTATTGACTTCTGAGTTGGTGAGTCTGGAAGCTATTTGAATATGTCCCTTTTTGTTGAATATTAGAAGTTCAAAAGAATATATCCTCAGTACTTGTTCAATCGCACAGTCGAGTCTGACTCTTTGCAACCTCCAGGCCCTCCTGTCTTCTGCTGTCCTCCAGAGTTTGCTTAATTTCATGTTTGTTGCATTCATAACATTGTCTAACCATCCCATCCTTCACCATCCCCTTCTTCTTTTACCTTCAATCATTCCCAGCATCAGGGTCTTTTCCAATGAGTGCTCCCTTCTCATTTTGTGGCCAAAGTATTTGAGCCTCAGCTGCAGCATCTGGCCTTCCAAGGAACAGTCAGGGCTGATTTCCTTTAGGACTGACTGATCTGATCTCCTTGCAGTCCAAGAGACTCTCAAGAGTCTTCTCCAGCACCATAATTCAAAAGATTCTGTTCTTCAGCACTCAGCCTTCCTTATGGTCCGACTCTTGCAGCCATACATTACTACTGGGAATACCATCACTTTGACTATATGGACTTTTGTTGGCAGGATGATGTCTCTACTTTTTATTATGCTGTCTAGGTTTGCCATCGCTTTCCTCCCAAGGAACAGGTGTCTTTTAATTTCATAGCTGCAGCCACCGTCTGCAGTGATCCTGGATCCCAGGAATGTGAAGTCTGTCACTGCTTCCAAGACTTCTCCTGCTATTTGCCTTTGCCAAGGAGTGATGGGGCCAGATGCCATGGTCTTAGTTGTTGTCGTGTTTTGTTTTGTTTTTGATGCTGAGTTTCAAGCCAACTTTTGCACTCTCTTCTTTGTCCCTCAGCAAGAAACAATTTAGGTCCTCTTTACTTTCTGCCATTAGAGTGGTATCATCTGCATATCTGAGGTTATTGACCTTTTCCCCAGCAATCTTAACTCCAGCTTGTGATTCATCCAAGCCAGCATTTCACATGATGTACTCTGCATATAAATTAAATAAGCAGGGTGACAATATACATCCTTGACATACTCCTTTTCCTATTCTAAACCAATCAGTTGTTCCATATCCGGATCTAACTGTCACTTCTTGACCCTTATACAGGTTTCTCAGGAGAAATGTGAGGTGGTCCGGTACTCCCATCTCTTTAAGGACTTGCCAGTTTCTTGTGATCCACACAGTCAAAGGCTTTAGCGTAGTCATTGAAGCAGAAGTAGATGTTTTTTCTGGTACTCCTTGCTTTCTCCATAATCCAGTGAATGTTGGCAATTTGATCTCTAGTTCCTCTACCTCTTCGAAACCCAGCTTGTACTTCTGGCAGTTCTCTATTCACAGACTGCTGAAGCCTAGCTTGTAGGATCTTGAGCATGACCTTGCTAGTGTGTAAAATGAGTGCAATTGTGCAATAGCTTGAACATTCCTTGGCATTATCCACTTTGGGGATTGGAATGTAAACTGACCTTTTCCAATTCTGTGGCCACTGTTGCGTTTTCCAAATTTGCTGGCATATTGAATGCAGCACTTTAACAGTATCATCTTTTAGAACTTTGAACAGCTCAGCTGGGATACTATCATCTCTGCTAGCTTTGTTGTTAGTAATGCTTTTTAAGGCCCATTTGACTTTGCATTCTAGGATGTCTGGCTCAAGGTCAGTGATTACACCGTCGTGGCTGTCAAAGACACTTGAGGTCTTTCTTGTATAGTTTTGTGTATTCTTGCCATCTTTTCCTAATCTCTTTTGCTTCTGTTAGGTCCCTACCATTTTTGTCCTTTATCATGGCCAGTTTTGCACAAAACATTCCCTTGATTTCTCCAATTTTCTTGAAGAGATCTCTAGTCCCTTCCCATCACGAACTTTATTACAGCAAATCTAGCACTTATTATGGTATCATGGAATTGTAATCTGATTTTAATACTGTTTTAACTGATTTATTGTATTATTTTAAATGTTCTCTACTGATTTTATGTAAGCTGCCCTGAGCCAGCTTTGGCTGGGGGGGCGGGGTATAAATTTGAATAAATAAATAAATATTGTTTGTTTTCCTCTGTTACTTTGCATTGTTCATTCAGGAAGACCTCCTTATCTTTCCTTGCTGTTCTCTGGAACTCCGCATCCAGCTGGGTAAATCTTTCCTTTACACCTTTGCCTTTGGCATTCCTTCTTTCCTTAGCTATTCCTTATCAAACAGACACTTTGCTTTCTTGAATGTCCTTTTCTTTGGGGTGGTGCTGATCGCTGCCTCCTGTACAATGCCACAAACCTCCTTCCATAGTTCTTCAGGCATTCTGTCTATCAGATCTAGTCCCTTAAACCTATTCTTCACTTCCACTGTATACTCATAAGGGATGTGATCTAGGTTAAACCTGGCCTAGTGGTTTCCCCAACTTTCTTCAGTTTAAGCCTAAATTTTGCAATGAGTAGCTCATGATCTAAGCCAGCCAGCTCCAGGTCTTGTTTTTACTGACTGTATAGAGCTTCACCATCTTTGACTGCAAATAATATAATCAATCTGATTTTGGTGTTGCCCATCTGGTGATGTCCATGTATATTCAAAACCTGTTGAAATGGGCATGCACATTTGTACATTAAGCTACTACATATAAAAAGCTACCAAAACTGTGTCCTAATGAACAATGCTAACTATCATATATCTCATACTGAACAAGAGTGTTGAAAAACTATCCACATGATGGCATACAGATTCTTTTGTACAAAACCAGGAGAAACCCTAGGGCTGCAGCAAAACCTAAGTTTTTGTTGTTGTTGTTGTTTAAAAAAAACCACTGAAGAAGCAAGGTCTATGCTTTTAGAGACTTTTCAACAAAATGCTGGTTGAGATCTTATGAGATCAGAGTTAGCATTAACACAGAGAAGGATGAGAAGATGGAAACGTAGAAGGGTTGAGAGGGGGCAGTAGAAGCCAGAGCGGGGAGACAAGATAAGAGCAGCCACCTTCAAAGCCATCCATTCCTTATCATCTGGGAATAAGACGGGAGGGAGAATGTATCCTGACAGCCTTCTTCTCTAAGATTTTTGCCACTGCCTGTCTGATGACTGGGGTGTGGGGGGACACATGTCCCAACCCCTAATCAGGAGAGGGGCAGCAGTGGTGGCAAGAGGCCTTCAGCAGAAAGTGTACAGGACACATTTTCTGCTTTAACTCTCCCCCATCCCAGTTGTTAAGGGGGCTGCAAAGCAAGAGGGCTAGGGAGGGAGGAAGTGGCAATTGGGAGAAGGGAGAGATCTGGGGGGCAGGGAAGCAAATGAGATTTCCCTCCACTGCAAAATCTCACTGTTCGGTTTCTTGTATTCTTTAAATAAGACATCTTGCTTACAGAATTCATCTTATTTAGTTAAGGTTTCTCCTATAAATATCACGAAAAATCAATAAGGAGAGAAATCTCAGTTTAATAATAAGAATAAAAGATTTGCTCATGCAATCTGGAATGCCAAAATTAAATATGGTATTTAATAATAAAACATGTTACAGAGAATGAAAGTTATGATGCTCACCGCAGTCCAAGATGGTAGATACAGAGATATCTAAGACACTATTTGATGGGCATAGGCAGCAGAAGACTTGCCACACTGATTAAAATGCCCACTGTATAAAAGAATCAAGTATTAAATACTTAAGTAGCTTGGAGCAAGGGACCATTGGCTTTATCTGCAAAAATATATATATCTGAATTTCTACTAGTTAATTGTCAGACTCAATGGGAAAGGTGGCTTCCTTTTCATTCATAGTTGCAAATATGAAAGAAAAAATGACAGCCAATGCGACTAAAGGATTAACTGAGGTTTTATTTCCCATTTTATCCTATTGTAAGCATATTTTGTATTTTCTTATATGTTAAGGCTGAAACAATGTTCTGATTCTGACAAAGAAAGCCCAGTGCGTAAAGACTTTGCTCCCTACTAGCTTCATCAGATTTGATTACTAAAAACTGAGAGCTAGGGGGTTGCAGTAGGCAGCGGCGGCGGCAGCTGAGCTCGCGGCGGTTTTTGTAACACCTGATCCAGATGTCAACCTCCAAGACCGGCAAGCATGGGCATGCCAAAGTGCATCTTGTGGGCATAGACATCTGCACTGGGAAGAAATATGAAGATATCTGCCCTTCAACCCATAACATGGATGTGCCCAATATTAAGAGAAATTACTTCCAGCTTATTGGGATCCAGGATGGGTACCTCTCCCTGCTCCAGGACAGCGGAGAAGTGCGGGAGGACCTGCACCTTCCCGAGGGAGACCTGGGCAAAGAGACTGAACAGAAATAGGACTGTGGTGAAGAAATTCTGATCACCGTGCTATCTGCAATGACTGACAAAGCTGCAGTTGCTATTAAGACCATGGCTAAATCAAGGAACCACAGGGCAGCAGCGGCTCCCCCTTGTTATGAACCAGAGAGGATTGCAACCCGCAGATTGGCTCGATTTGGCTCCAAACCACCCAAATCTTTTTTCCTCCCTCTTTCCCCCTCTTCCTTTGAAAAGCAAAATCTCCCCCCCCCATCCCACTTTTTGAATTAAACAAGAGAGAGAAGAAAACCTGGGAGCTAGTGTGGTATCCCATGGTGTGGGGGGAAGTCAAAGGGGGTCAGGTTAACAATAGCTCTCCTATTGTTATGTAGGGATTTTATTTCATTAAACGAATGGATTAATGGATCCATTAATAGGTGGACAAGACAACTACCGGGAATGGAAAGCACAGGAAAAAAAAGCATGGCTATTTGAAATTTTATACTGGACTGAGATTGAACAAAGTTTGAGTTGAGTGTCACCTTTAAGACCAACAAAGTTTAACTCTGGGTATAAGCTTTCATGTGCACGTACATTTCATCAGATAAGTGCACTCACATGCAAACTTATACCCAGAATTAAACTTTGTTGGTCTTAAAGGTGACACTCAACTCAAACTTTGTTCTACTGCTTCAGACCAACATGGGTACCCACCTGGACTGAGACAGCTTACTTTTCTTCGTAGAAATGTGACACAGCAGTTAGCACTTCAGAGCAGGATCTTCCAGATCCAGGTTCTTGCTGTGGAAGCTGAGTGGGTGATTTTGGGCCAGTCGCAGGTTTTCAGCCTAACCTACCTCACATGGTTGTTGTGCAGATCAATTGTTGTTGTGCAGATCAATAGGGGGAGAGGAGAATGATGTGAGCTGGTTTGGTCCCATTGAGGAGACAGACTGTACTTTTCCTAGGTAGAGGCTGCAGGGAGGGGGAGGAGATGGAAATCTGAAGTTGCAGGCGCAGATAAAGGTATTTTGATGGTTGGCTGGGAAGGAGATAGGTTTGCCATGTCCAGGTTGGGAAATTCCTGGAGATCTGAGGGGTGGAGCCTGGAGAGGGTGTGGCTTGAAAAGGGGTAGGATGTCAGACAGATACAATACCATAGACTCCGCCCTCCAAACCAGCCATTTCCTCCTGGGGATCCATTGTTGCCAATCTCCAGGTGAGGGCTAGAGATCACTCAGAATTACAACTGCTCTTCAGGTGGCAGAGATCAGCTCCCCTGGTGAAAACAGTGGACTCTGTATCATTATACCCTGCTGAGGTTGCCACAGCAAACTGATGCTGAGTGTCCAAGGCCAGGGCATCCGCCCAGAGCCTCTTTCTAGAGCTCATTGTATTTGGTGTAGTGGTTTGGTGTAGTGGTTAAGCGCGCAAACTCTAATCTGGGAGAACCTGGTTTGATTCCCCACTCCTCCACTTGCACCTGGCTGGATGACCTTGGGCAAGCCATAGTTCTGATAAGAGCTGTTCTTGAAAAAAGAGCAGTTTCTGTCAAGAGCTCTCTCAGCCCCACCTACCTCACAGGGTGTCTGTTGTGGGGAGGAGAAGAGAAAGGAGTTTGTAAGCCACTCTGAGACACCTTTGGGTAGTGAAGGGCGGGGTATAAATCCAATCTCCTCTTCTCTTCTTCTTATTTCCACAGTGGGTCTTATATTAGATGATCTTTCCTTCTAGCAAATAATCACTGCTCATTAAAGTATAAAGTGCTTATGTGTATTTCTTTAAAAACTTGGGGGAAAATAAGAATTCTCAAAAACTGCCTCAGCTAAAGTTCTGTAGTATGTACGTTTAATTAACTCATTACCTTTAAAGAACATGTTGTGTTAGTCCAAGTAACAACATCTTTGTCTGGTCCATGAAATATTCTAAATTTACTGTAAGCATCCATATGCTTTAACATTGGTTTGGAGCAGTAGAACAAAGTTTGAGTCCCGTGGCACCTTTAAGAACAATAAAGTTTTATTCACGGTATAAGTAAACATTGTTGGTCTTACAGATGCCACTAGACTCAAACTTTGTGCTGCTGCTTCAGACCAACACGTTACCCCACCTGAATCTATTGTAAAGCTAAGTTATTCTATTTCTACCCCTGTAAAGCACATTTAACACTTATGGCAAGTGCCCTTCATTAACACATGCCACCACTGCTATCCTGACAGGCATCATGCTATAACTTCACTTGCTGGAGGGTCACCAGCTACTAATCCAAGACTCCAGCTCTCAACTGGATAAGTAAATGGAATGATACATTGAACAAAACTGGTCTGCAATCTGCATACTTCTACATATCCTGTTTCTCCCCAATATTCATCAAGCACTGTTGACCCATCTATTCTACTGTATTTTTCTCCCATATCTTTTTTTCCCACCTGAGGCAACCACACAAATTTTGTACTACAAGATTCTTACCACATTTTAAAAGTAAACTGTTGTGATTAGTTTGTCAATCCTCTCTGTTTAGAAGCAAGTACTGGACAGCTGATTGCAAAGCAAATGAACAGAATCAGGGATGGAATGGTGTGTGTAGAAACAAGCACTTCTCGCTTCTATGCAACTCACCCTACTATATGCCTGTTGTTCACTGCAGTCTTGACTGAGACCATAGGGACCCAAACTTGAACTGCATGATTATTCCATGACATGGAGAATTTACATATTTGAGAAAATCTTTACAGATTATTTAATGCCTGATGAGATTGTATAGGACAGGGTTGCTGACATTTTGCACATTTGCATGGGACCAAGGAAATGATACTGGAATATGACTACTGCATACAGAAAACAGAATAGAGTCTTTGGAAGGGCACTCTAGTAATGATCCTTAATTAAAAGAATAGAGGTATAACAAGTATACAAAAGGAATTCCTATTTTCACTTTTAAAATGTTGGAAAGTATGCTTCGTACCAAAGGACAGAGACCATAGCCTGTTCACCAGCCAAAAGATACTTGACAGCTCTCACATTTGAGGTTTACTGAGAACTTGTAGACAGAATATATACATAAGGTTAGGTTCCAAGTAGATCCTGAAAGTGTCCTTGTAGAATTGCACAGTGGGAATTATGGTCATGTAAAACATTTCAACAAAGTAAAGAATAATAACACAAAAATGCCTTCACTAAAACCTGAGCAGACACTCATTTCACTGCAGAGGACAGGAAATGCCTGCTACCCCCGCCCATTCAACATATAGCAGTAATGTTAATGACTGGTACAAATTTAGCTCATACTGCCATCCTAACAGCAACATGCTGGTTTATGGGGACAATTCCAAGTGATGATTATTCTATAAAGCCCTAACTAGACTGGGCCCAAGGAATCTGAAGGACCACCACCTTATTCTAAGCAACCTTGGTTGCGGTGGGGAGATAAATATGCAAATGTTCCATGTAAGTTCAATATCCTGTTTTTGCAGAGTACAAATTGTGTGTATGCTCCTGTGCCAGGAACACCTTGAATTTCTGGAAGTCAGCTGCAGGAGTAGCAGGTATGATCTGAAATTCCTCTTTCCATATACTTCTACATGTATACAGCTACACAGGGACTGAAGTTATATTCTGATATAATAAACAAATGCTCTTTTAAATGGAATACTTATGCATGTGAAGCTCATACTTTAAAACGGCTTGTGTTTCTCCAAGTCAAATCCCATGGCTAATTCTCTGACTGGTTGATTTTTGATAGTTTTCTGTTTACAAGTAGGTATATTTTTATTTTAATAACTTGCTGTTGCTTTTTTGCTTTGCTACTCTCACGGTTTCACCAAGCCAATGATAGATATTTTTTAAAGCATAGCATCGCAGCTTGAAAATGAGAGCTGACATATTTGAAATTCACAGCACATTTGCACAAACAAACAAGAAAAAGCAGGACAGAAAAAAGTTAAATCCTAAGAGAAAGAACATTAAGTCAGATGTCACTTAAAAAGAAAGCTAGAGACATGCTGGTAAGACTGGAGTGAAATACCAGGGTACTTTTTAAAACTGATAACAGCAATTTGAAAGTAGGATCACAGAAACAAAAATTAATCAGTTGATGATAGACAAGAAAAAAATGATCATGGGAGAAAATAAGCTAACACAGGAAAAAGATTGCTTAGCAAATAGAATGGTCAAAACAAATATCATATAATGCATATCTGATTTTCAAAGGAGGAAGAAGAAGACAAGATACCCAATTAGCTAGTCACTCTTCGCATAATTTGGTTGTAACTGTAATTTCAGTGATCAAAACACCACTTGGCTCATCAGCAGAAACATACTTTTTGTGCTCTGGTTATCAAAAGAGAATTTCCAAGTGTGACGGACTGTTAAGGGTTAATGTTGTAACAGAGTCTGAGAACTTTTGAGTGACAGGCTATTCAAACGGAATTCTGTGGAGAGTGTCAGTTAAGAAATGATAGTTGGGAACTGACAGTTGAAGAAGAAACAGTTTTGACACTGACTGACGACTGGGAAGGAGACAAAGAGGAGTTAGAGGGTCATAGAACAGACCATTGGATACTTACTGTGAAGGGTAAGGAGATGTCCTCTTGAGGAAAGGAGGACATCTAGAAGGGTGATTCCCACAATTCAATTAGGGAGACAGGAACAAGGGGGAGTTACTTCCTGTCTCTTGCCTGTGGGAGTCACACTTCAGTTTAGTAACTCCGAAAGCAGGAAGGAGGAAGAGGAGGAGATTGGATTTATACCCCTCCTTTCACTCGGAGTCTCAGAGCAGCTTACAAACTCCTTACAAACTCCTTTCAAGGACAGCTCTTGTCAGAACTATGGCTTGCCCCAGGTCATCCAGCAGCTGCAAGTGGAGGAGTGGGGAATCAAACCCGGTTCTCCCAGATTAGAGCCCACACACTTAACCACTACGCCAAACCACAGGTGGCCAGACCACGGCTCGCAAGCTGCATGCAGCTCTTGGAGCCCTCTTGTATGGCTCGTGAAGCTTGCCACCCCCCACATCCCCCCCTTTGAAAGCCCTCCCCTCTGCCACCTCCTGCCGCTGGAAGAGAGACTGAAGAGAAGGAGCAGCAGCCTCAGCCGCAGAGGGGCTCAACAGCAGGGAAGGTATCAGCAAAGAGAGCCGCTGCTGCCACCCAGGAAAGCTGATTTCTGTGCACCCTGCTAATAAGCCCACCAGTGCCATGGGGTGGGGGGGGCCTCCGCTGGGGAAGGAGATCGGGAGGGCTCCAGCCAAGCCATATGGTTGCCTTCCACCCCTCCAAGGTCATTAAACCAGAATGCAGCAAGAGGCTCTTCATGGGCCTCTCACTGTCAGCACCAAGGGTGAAGTGTGGGGGATGCCTTCTACTGGGAGAGAGATGGGGAGGGCTCCAGCCAGGGCAAGCAGTTGCCTTCCCCCTCTCCATGGGAGCCCTTAAACAGAGCACAGTGAGAGGCTCTTCAATGGGGAATAAGAATATTAAATATTATCTCGTAGCCATACATTACTACTGGGAATACCATTGCTTTGACCTTACAGACTTCTGTTGGCAGGGTGATGTCTCTACTTTTTATTATGCTGTCTAGGTTTGCCATCACTTTCCACCCAAGGAACAGGCTTCTTTTAGTTTCATGGCTGCTGTGCCTTTAAAAAGAGCACAGGAAGAGGCTCTTCATGGGTCTCTCACCACTAGTAGCACGAGGGGGGCTGTGGGGATGATCTCTTGAGAGATCAAACAGGAGTGCCTTGAATTGATGGAGGTCTTCCCTGATGCAGAATTGGAGACCTCTCCTGTGCCTTGGAAGAATCAGAATGTGCAAGTATGCCTCCGTAAGATGAATGCATGTGAGGAACTCTCCTGGTTGTAGGGATTCTGCAATGGATTTGAGTGTTTCTAATCTTTAAATGTCTCAATTTGACAAACTTGTTGAGGAGCTTTAAAATCCAGGACGGCCCTCCAGTCCCCATTCTTCTTGGCACAGTAAAGAAGATAGAGTAAAAACTCCAAATGCCTTCTCCAAAGGTGGCACAGGTGGATGGTGAGAAGGTGTTTTGTTGCCTAGGTGATCCTGAGGAATTTTTCTGGTCTCTTGGAATGAAGCATTCTGGTGGAGGACTGGAAAGTTCTATTGCATAATCCTTGGTGACTAATTCCACAGTCCAGAGATCTGCTTGAAACTGGATTCAGACTTCTTTGAAGTGGAGTGGTCTTCCTCCCACCGGAATCAAGGAGACATCATGCTTTGGGGTGCTTTCCATCCCAGTCAATATTCTCTGATCTGTTCCTGGGCTAACTGGGACCATTTCTGCAGTATGGTCTTATTCTCTTTTACCTGCTCTGACTTTGTGACACTTGTTCCACAATAGGGCTTTAACTTCGCAGTTTAGGTTTTTCATCCAGGATTGGAGCCACCCCATACATGCTCCATTTACTTCTGAAGGAGACCATCCCACTTCCCATCATGCACCTCAAGAAGCCTTCCTTTTTTTAAAAAAAAAACAAAATTCCCACAGATGCACAATGACTTTACATCATCACATTTTAAAAAAAGGCTACTCCTGCCTCCCAGCCCCTGGTGTGCAAAGAGCGAGCTTCCCTTCGAGCATCATTGCTGGAGGTTCCTGGCTGTGTGGCCATAGATCTAGCAGAGTGCTCCAGGAGGAACTAGGAAGTGAGCTGCTGTACAAGTGCTTCTGGCCAGATTCCACCCCCTCTAATTGTCTAACCTTTTGCATCCACCTTGCTCGCCTTGGCAAGACTGCTGGCAGGAGCATCCCCAGCGAGAGCGAAAGAACAGTGAGACAGCAGGGTGGGGGCTCTATCTGCCTGCTTGTCTCTCCTTTCCTCCGCTTCTCCCCTGCACACAAACATGCACTCATGCACTCACCGGCTGGGGAGCAACCCACCAGGACTCAGTGCTCCAGGAGTCCCTGCCAGCTTCCCATTTGCAAAGAATCTGAGCCAAAACCCTTCTGCCATGGGGCCACTTGGATGCTAAAGCTTTCTAAGTGCAAGGTAGCAGCCCACCCTGGAGACCAAGTCCTGGCGAGTTGCTCCCCAGTCAACAACCATGTGTGTGCATGTTTGTGTACATCAGGGCAGGGGAAGCAGAGGAAAAAAGAGACAAGCAGGCAGACAGTGCTCCCACCCTGCCATTGTTGCCAGCACACATGCACGTAAGACCATTTCTGCAGCAACACGTGACCATGAACAAAAGCATAACCCAACCACAACAAAACACAAATGAAATTATGAACTGAAAACAAAGGAAAGGAAAGACACTTTGGGGATGGGCAGTAGTGGACAGAATTGCATCATAACACAACCAATATTATGGGTTTTTTTAAAAAAAATGGAAGATGTCTCTAGGACAACCAGTGGGGATGGGAGGGGATAGGCAGGGTGAACACAAGGCGGTATGATAAGAAAATAAATCTGAAGACAAGAGTTCCTCACTGGAAAATGAGTTAAGATCCAAAGGGGGGGGGGGAATTGCTGAAAAAATGGTTTCGGAAAACACAGGGTAAGGGGGCACAACATTCGTATCTACTCCTGGGGAAGTAAAATTTGGCGCGGAAACTTTTGCATAGTCCAATTATTTAAGACTACTGACACAAAGGTTTGCTCTTTTACAGAAGACGTCTGGCAAATCTGGAGTTAAAACCTCCTGTGAGGAAGGGTCTTGATTGCTTCTAGTTCAATCTCCTTGGATCCTGTTTGGATCTTGGTGAGGCATGTTGGGAATGAAAGGAAGAACCTCCATACATCCATCTATCCAAATGTCTCAGTGTCTTTGGTAGTGCCTTCTATTTGTCCCTGGTTTCCACCAGGATTTTTTTCCAGGCAGTCCCCAAATAAGCTGTCTCCCTGGAAAGGGTGTGTTGTCACAATCACCTTCAAATGGAAGTCAGTTTGCCATGCCCAGAGCCAGAGGTTCTTCTTGCTGTGGCAGCCAAAGACATGGCTCTGGATGAAAATATTAGTGAGACCAACATCATGTGCCGTGAAGGAAGTTGTCTTAAGAATTCTGGTGTCCTCTTCCCTAAGTCACCTATTGGACACTGGTAGCAGTTATTAGAGTATCTTCCTTGTCCAGATGATAGCTGCCCTGCGTACAATGGAGGCAGTTGCAGATGCTTGATCGCCATAGCTATAGCATCATGAGCTTCACACTGTACAAAATCTGCTTTTTTATCTAAGCTGTCATGAATGGTGCCTTGATTATCTTCTGATATCAGGCTGAAAGACTGCAGTGCTGTAATAGGAGCATCAGCCAATGGAACCTGAAAGGACTGATTAGCAAACAATGACAAGTCCTGGGTACTGCCTGTTTGGTAAATGTCTAATCCACTCATATTTTAATTGCTCTGGGAATGGAAATGCTCTTTCAGCAGTTTCTGGTAGGGGGGGTCTTTATTTTTCTTAAGTCTAGTTTCCTGATTAGGGTGTGCAAAGTTTTTTCTCCTCGCCAGCTGGGACTCCTGGTGCTCTAGCTCAGTGAGAGTTTTGACAGGAGGCACTGGTAGTCTTCACTCTTAAGGAATCTATTTTTCTGTACAGGTATTTCAATGTCCTCCTCATCTTGATTTCTGTCGGAAACTCTCCCTCCTCTCTGCTATCAAACTTAGTGCCAGAAGAATTTGGGTCTTAGCCCAATGTATTTCTCCCCTTCTTCTACTACAGGGTTCTTCTGGGCTGATTTAGTGGGCCAGTATGCACCTCTCTCCTCAGATCTATCTCTCCCTGTTCTTTTCTCTTTTGGTGAGGAGGGGGAGGAGGAAGAGGAGTAAGGCTGCAACCTCTCTGGCTTTGGATGTCAGCTCGCTGCCATAGAGCTTGTGGGGGGTGGGGGGGGATGAACTGCTTGGAATGTCTTAAGTTTCGATTCTCTCACTGCCTCAGTAATGCCTCCTTATCTGTATGTTTTATGTGCCTGACCTTGGTTCCTAGTTGTAACATCATCTTTGGGAACGCGGTCCGTTACTTCTTGGCAGGCCCTGCTTTTTACCTTGATTGGCTCTCTGCCGCCCAGTGACCCCTTTGAACCATGTATATCTGTTCATCCTGCACTTTTTGCTTTAGTCCTTTGGACACTGCACCCTGTTGAGGCAGGAAAAAAACTGAAGAGGGTGACCCCCAGAGGCAAGAGACAGGAAGCTGAAAAATTGTCCCGGCCACCCTGATCGGATAGTGGGAATCACCCTTCAAGATGTCCTCCACCTCAGAGGGAGAAGATCCCCATTCAAGCACAAGATAATGACTCATCCCTACCCCACCTGCCAGGGTAGATATAAATTACCTGCCTACCATTTTTCTGCTCACCTTGACACAGAGAGTACTCCATCTTTCTGTGTTATACCTCTGAGGATGCCAGTCACAGCTACTGGTGAAACGTCAGGTCCTACAATGCCAAGACCACAGCCACACAAACCAGAAAATCTACAGCAACTAATGAACTTCAGCCGTGAAAACCTTCAACAACATATAAAACACAGTTTGTTACGATCCCTGAATTGGACAAAATAACAAGCAGTGACTAACTAAGAACCTAGATATTTTCAAATTCTGAACCCAGAACAAGAGAGAGGGAGGGAGGGTTCTAAAACTTGAGAACTTTCAAGGCTTGTTCCCCTGACATACCTCCTATATACCTCCTTGTTTATTTGTTTATTTATTTGTTCAATTTATATCCCACCCTTCCCGCCGGAGTAGGCTCAGGGAAGCTTACATAAAACATAAAACACATAGATAACAATTATAAAATCATAAAACCTTCTTAAACCATACAATTTTACAATATTATAAAGTGCAAGCAAGATCTATAGTTAGTATTGCTTGAGGATGATGGTGACAGTTCTATTAATATATCTGGTGGTCTGACTTGTTGGTCAGCTCATTGATCTTTTCCATACAAATGTGGCGGACACAGATTGTAGATGGTGAAACCAGGGAGCTATATCTTCAGGGCTCTATTTCTTCCAATTGTTGTTGGTGGCAGCTCCTTAATTGAAGGCCTAAGTGGAAGACCTCCATCTTGCAGGCCACCCTGCAAACTGTAAAAGGTCCTGCAGGCCCCTGATCTCTTCTGGGAGCTCGTTTCACCAGTATGGAGCCACCACTGAAAAGGCTCTGGCCCTAGCTATGGCCAGTCTGGCATCTTTGGGACTCAGGAGCACCAGCCAATTTTGGGACCCTGAACACAGTGCTCTTTGGGGAACATATGGGGAAAGGCAGCCCCTCAGGCTGGGCTGGCTCACTCACTAGGCAAACTATGCATTCGCCTAGGGTGGGCCACCCCTTGGGGCGCCAAACTGCACCCTGCTCCCCCGCCAAAAAACCCCGCACTCCCGCCAAAAGCCCTGCATCTCTCTGAACTAGCCAGGGACAGGCAGCCAGAGTGGTGGGGCAGGGGAGTCCAGCGTGTGGCCAGGGACACCCCCTCCCACCAAGCACCTAGCTGGGACGGGAGGGCGTTGCTGAGAGCCTGAGCACATGGGGGGGAACACCAGTGAAACAAGGAAGCCCTGTGGGGAACTTCACCACTCCCAGCCCCGGCCACCTTGGGCGGCATCCCCTCCCCCCTCCCCTGGAGTGGGGAGTGCCACAAGGCAGCCTCGCCTGGGGGGGGGCGCCACAAGCTAGCCTTGCCTAGTGGGCAAAAAAACCTCAGGCTGGCCCTGCCCTCAGGTATGTCAGTCCCTGACCATAAAGGGCTTTAAAGGTGAGAACCAGCACCTTGAAGTGAATTCGGTACACTATCAGCAGCCAATGCAATGCTTTCAGCACAGGTTGGATGTGCTCCCGCAAAAGGAAGCTCATCAGGAGCCTGGCTGCAGTATTTTGCACTAGCTACAGCTTCCAGATTTGTGTCAAGAGCAGCCCCATGTAGAGAGTGTTACAGTAGTCCAATCTCGAGGTGACCATCGCATGGATCACTGTTGCAGTCAAGGAAGGGAACTAACAGCCTAATCAGGCGAAGGTGGTAGAATGCTGACGTGGCAGTGGCTGCTACCTGGGCCTCCATAGTTAATGAAGCATTCAAGAGCACTCCCAAACTCCTAACCTCTGACGCTAGCACCAATGGTGCCCCATTGAAGGTTGTGAGTAGGATCCCTCCCCTCGGACTGTCCCGGCTCAGGCACAGGACCTCCATCTTTGCCGGATTCAGTTTCAATCAGCACAGTCTAAGCCATCCAGATCTTCCAGTCTGGAGTCAGACTGGCCACCCAACAACAGACAGAGCTGGGTGTCATCTGCATACTGGTGACATCCCAGCCTATGCCTTGGGGCAATCTGGGCAAGGAGGAGCATATAGACATTAAATAGCATTGGGGAAATCACTGCCCCTTGGGGCATTCCACAATTCAATGGGTGCCTTTGGGACAGCTGTTCCCTTAGTGCCACCCTCTGTCCCTGACCTTGGAGAAAGGAAGCAAGCCATTGCAAAGCAGACCTTTGAACTCCTGTGTCGGCGAGGCAGTGGATCAGTAAGTGATGGTCAACCGTGTTGAATGCTGCCAACAGGTCCAACAGCACTACTGATCTGCCCCACTCAGATGCCTTCAGAAGTCATTCGTGAGGGCAACCAGTGCTGTCTCCATCCCATGGCCCAGGTAGCAGCAAAAGCCGGACTGGAAGGGATCTAAAATGGAAGTGTCATCTAAAAACCTCTGTAACTGACTTGCCACAGCCCTCTCTGTTATTTTGCCAAACAGGGCAAATTGGTAACGAGCCAGTAATCTGCCAATTCAGCTAGATCTAAAGATGGCTTTTTCAAGAGAGGACGGACCACCGCTTCTTTAAGTGCCCCAGGGAACAGTCCTTCCGTGAGGGACTTGTTAATTATCTCCCTTAAGGTACCTTGAAATCCATTGCAGCCAGCTTTAATTAGCCACAATGGGCATGGATCAAGATAGCACATGGTGGGGCATACTGCTAGGAGCAGTTTGTTGACTTCCTCTTGGCTGAGCAGACTGAAATGATCCATAACCTGACTCCCAGATGTGCATGGGGCCTCAAGTTCACTCACTGTCTCAACTGTGGTGGGGAGGTCACAGGAGTGACAAGACTTTATCTGCAAAACAGTTCACAAAAGCCTCACAGCCAATGTCCAGTTCCCTGGCATTTGGTCTGCCTTGTGGACCGAATTGTTCTAAATAATTGGGCTGTGTGTGAGCTTGCAAATGCAATCATAGCTGCATAATACCCTTTCTTTGTGGCTTTGACTGCCATCTCATAGGATCTCATACATGTCCTATAAGATGTTCTTGTGGCTTCGTCATGGGCACACTGCCACTCTCTCTCTAGCTGTCTTAACTCTCGCTTCATAAGCCACAACTCCTAGGTGAACCAGGGGGCAAGCCTACAGCAAGGGCACAGAGGGTGTCAGGGAGTGATCTCATCGATGGCTGCTAAGAGTCGGCTATGCCAATCCTAAGAAGAAACATCCTAAAAATCTTATGAGTTTCCTATTCTCAGAAGGCCATATCCATGGAAACAGTTCTAAACAATTCATACAAGCCCTTCTGCACCTTGTTCACCCTATCAACAAGTTCTCTGTGACTCTTCACAAGGGAAATACTTTGTTAAGGCATGGAGGTTGAAAGTAAACTGGAAGTATGAATCACATTGTATTATAGTTTGATAAGTAATCAAAGACTTTTTCTCTAGACTACACCAAAGGAAACACTCTGGAATCTTAACCAAGTAAACCACCAAAAATTAAAGTGTGGTTCAGAATAGTTTTACTTGAATATAGGGATAAGTGAGGGGTTTGGGGGATACAGTCAACACCTACATTAAATAGTAAAGGCACCTTGGCAGATTGTTGGAACCACCCCACTTTCATGAGTAGTTGTCATGAAATCCTCAAGTGTGATAAAGAAATGTAAAGCCTTGAACTTCACAGCATAGGAAGGCTAACCCCTGGAAGATGACTACTAAGTTTCCTAGTGGAATTACTTCATACATTTCCAATTACCCACTAACACTGCTCACCAGTATTAATCAATGATAAAGGAAGAGCAGTTTAAAGGATGAACACACGAATTTGAAATGCATGAACTGCTTGTAGTGGAGCAATTATTCTCTCAGAGGCCCTGATAACTTATTCAAAATTTATGGTATGGTGAAAATATTACCAGAGCTGGAAAGCTCTGCATCTTTCTTTTTTTAAAAAAAATCAACCCCGAGTGTCTATCAAAATGTTCTTTTTCTAGAAAAAAATGCACTTCTTGTAATTTAACCCTTTATCACCACTGCTTTAGCACACAAAACAAGCACAAATAACTCTTCCATAAAGACAGTTTCACAGGGTTGTTGTGTTGGTCAGCAGTAGAACAGTTAGATTTGAGTCCAGTGGCACCTTAGGGACCAACAAGATTTTTGGTGTATGAACTTTCCTTTCATCTGATTAAAACTCTTTTGATCAAGTATCTTGAGCAGTCATGTACCCTCCTCTAATAAATATCATCTTTGAGATTTTATGCCAAACTAATAAAAAAATTTAGTGACAATGATGGTAATATTAGGAGATCTATCAGATAAAAGTAGTGAGATCCTCTTATAGTGAGGTAAAAATAAAATGTTGTCCAAATACTAACTTAAAGGAATCACATACAAGGGGTATTCCAATAAACTATGCACCAATTCACCAGTCTTCCTACTCTGAAAAAAGGGTCCTTGTTAATCTACCATTCATAACAGGGGTGGGCTGCACATTTAACCAAGTCAATAAAAAGCTCTAAAATAATTTGGAGCAGACAAATGGAAGGCATAAGAAGGCAGGGATCTAGGCAGGGGGATTGCAAAAAATAAGGAAGAACAAACCCTACAGCCACAAAAACACATAGTCAAATAGTCCATCTTCTGGATACGTTTCCTAAGAGAGGAATTTACAGCTGTAGGACTGTACGAGCTTTCAAGAGTCAAAACTCCCTTCATCAGATCTAACAAAGGGAGTTTTGACTCTTGAAAGCTCATACCCCGCAAATCTTGTTGTTTTCTAAGGTGCTACTTGGACACTACTGGACTCTAACTCTAACAGCTGTAATGTTCAGGTCAGCCTCAAAGGAAAGCCTGTGTAGAGAGAATTACAGTAGTCAAGCCTGGAAGTGACCACTGCATGGGTGACTGTAGCCAAATCTTGGGGGGGGGGGAGATAGGGTTTCAGCAACCTAATCTGTCAAAGATGGAAAAAGGCAAATCGGGTGGCTGCAGTAACCTGGGCCTCCATAGAGAGAGAGGCATCCAGTGTTACTCCCTGGCTCCCAGAGGTGCCCCTTCCAGTATGGGGAGCCTGATACCTACATCCCCTCCCTTCTGACTTAGATACAGGACCTTTGTCTTCAAGGGATTTAGCTTCAACAGACTCTATTGCAACCATCTAGCCACAGCCTCGGTCAAATTATCAAGAGTGGAGAACGGATGGCCTTCCAATAACAGATAGAGCTGGGTGTCATCTGCATATTGATTGTAACCCAGCCCATACCTCTGGACCAACTGGGTGAGGTGGCGCATATAGATGTTAAATAGCATTGGCAAGAGGACTGCCCTCTGCGGCACTCCACATTCCAATGAGTATCGCAGGGAGGTCCTCTCACCCAGTGCCACTCTCTGCCCCCGACCATGGAGAAAGGAGGAAAACCATTGCAAGGCAGTCCCCTGAACTCCTATGTTGGTGATGTGGTGGGTCAACAGATCATAATCGACCAAGTCGAATGGTGCTGTCAGATCAAGTAATAACAGCAGCACTGACCCACCCCAATCCAGATGTCTACAGAGGTCTTCTGTAAGTGCAACCAGAGCCATCTCCATCCCATAGCCAGGGCGGAAGCCAGACTGGAAAGGCTGGAGTTGTTCAGCCACCACTCTCTCAACCACCTTACCCAGGAACGGTAGGTTCGACACTGGGCAGTAGTTGGACAGGACCATAGTATCCAATGTTGGTTTTTTAAAGAGCGGATGGATTACCGCCTTCTTTAGAGCCCCTGGGAAAGTCCCAGTAGACAAGGACAAGTTGACGATTTCTCCCAGAGGGACCCAAATGCTCTCCCCGCAAGCCTTCACTAGCCAGGAAGGGCATGGGTCAAGGAGTCAGGTAGCAGAACCCACAGCTGCCAAGATCCTGTCAATTATTTATTGTTTTAATGTTTATATATGGCATCTGCTTCTATGTCCTATTGTTTTATATGGCATTTGCCTCTGTGTTCGCCGCCCTGAGCCCATGCTGGCAGGGCGGGATATAAATCCAATAAATAAAAAAATAAATAAACTTCCTTCTGGGAGTGTCAGCTGAAGTTGTTCAGTACTGGACCTGAAGACAGAAAAGGAGTTTCCAGTTCCCTTACTGTCTCAAGTGTGGTTGGGAGGTCATGGAGGAGTGTCATGATTTTGTCTGCGAAACAGCTCGCAAATGCCTTACAGCCAATAGGCAATTCCCTATTGTTTGGTCTGCCCTGTGGCAGAGTTGTAATAGACCAAATAATTCTAAACAATTGGGCTGTGCATGAGCTTGCAGATGCAATGGAGGCCACATAGAAATCTTTCTTCACGGCCTTCACCGCCATCTCATAAGCTTTCATAAGCATCCTATAGGATGTTCATGACACCTCATTGTGGGTATGCCACCACCTCCACTCTAACCACCTTAGCTCCCGTTTCATCCTCTGCAGTTCCAAAGTATACCAAGATGCTGCTTTGGTATGAGGGCACAGAGGGCGCCAGTGGGCAATTTCATTGATCCTTTGGAGAGCCGATATTCCCAGTTCTCCACCAGCTCATCTAATGAGCTGCCAGGGGGCATTGGATCCCACAGAGCTTCCTGAAGCCTACCAGGGTCCATTTGGCTCTGCAAGCGAGCATAAACGTGCTCACCACCTAAACAGGGAGGGCACAGCATGCTAAGCCAGACCTTCAGGGTAAAGTGGTCAGACCATGGGACTACAGCTGTAGCCATCTGATTCACATTGGAGGCAGGCTATCTAAGCTGGAAGAAGGCTTCAAACTTTGCTCAATGAAGTGGTAGGATAAGGGTAGGATCCACCCCAATATGTTTCAGTTCACCTCATTTTTCTCCCCAGTGGGGACCCAGACACTTACAACATTGTTCTCCCCAACTTTATTTTATCCTCACAACAACAGTCCAGGGAGGTAGCTAGACTGAGAATGACTAGTTGAAGGTTACCCAGCAAGCTTCCATGGCAGAGTGGGGATACAAGCCTGGATCTCCCAGATGCTAGTTCACTAACCACATTTATACCATGCTGGCACTCTTATAAACATTTAGACATATTTATATAGATTGAAGTGTTAAAATCATTATCACTGATGACAACAATGTAAAGCTCATTTGGTGTTTCTCTGCATTATATACGACAGCCAAATTTTTTTAAATTATTTTTTTTATTGCATTTATATCCACGCTCTATCCCATGATGGGCTCAGGGCAGCTCACAACAAAGATAAAAAATAAATATACAATTAGAACCAATTAAATAAAAACAAGATGGCAGCAACAAAAAACATCAGTCTGGGACAGTCTAATACACTTCTTGTTAGATGTTGGTAGGATAGTAGGCATCTGTAGGCCAAGTATGGGCAAGGAAAGCCAAGATGGTAAAAAACATTTGCTGCCTCAACTAAATGCCTGGTGAAACACCTCTGCTTTACAGGTCCTGCGAAATTGTAACAAGTCCTTCAGGGCTCTGATCTCAATTGGGAGCGTGTTCCACCAGCTGGAGGTCAGGGCAGAAAAGGTCCTGGCCCTAATTGAGGCCAGAGTCTACCAGTAGGTGTTATTCAGTGGAGCACAATGCTCTTCGGGGCATATATGGGGAGAGACGGTCCCAAATATATGCTGGTCCCACACCATGCAGGGCTTTAAAGGTCAACACCATAACCTTGAAACGGATCTGGTACTTGACTGGTAGCCAGTGCAGTTGGCATAGCACTGGCCAAGTGTGTGGCTGCACAGATGATGCCATCAGCAAGCACGCTGCCACATTCTGCACCAGCTGGAGTTTCCAGTAAAGGAATTAATCACTTTGATGAATTAATGATATAATAAGAGACTGAAATTGTAAATATTATGAACAGTATTTACTTTAAAGGTGAATAGGATAAAATTTCTTAAGCTATAACTTTCTATAAAATTAAAATGTTCCACAAGTCTACTAAATTAAAGTGACAAAAACCTGAAGTTCCACTTGAAGCTTCACAGTCTTTCCTTTGAGAATAGCAAATCATCTCCCAAAGAGTCAATTAGTAATTTTTCATCTTCATGAAGGCTGCACATGAGCCAGCAGAAATTGTTACTTTAACAAAATCTTTGTGTATTGAAAATGCATGCTTAACATTTTCATAAGGATTCTGGGAACAGCCCAAAATAGAATGCCACTGCAGAATTAACCAGCTTTTATGAACTGCTTCTCCTCCCCCAACCCCACCCCAATTTTAAGTAATTTTTATTATATATTAAATTGTGGCTCATTTCCAAGCATCAATGTCAAGGAACCCAAATAATATTCCAGTTTCTCCAACTCCTTTCCATTGTCTAGCAAGCTTTAGCAGGAATTGCAGATTTCATAACAGCTGGAATAATGTATCCATCCAACTGAAGGAGCATAAAAAAACTACTGTTTACTGTTAGGGTTTTTAAAAAGCATGTTAAGCAGTTTAAAAAGTCACATTCCAGCCACCATCTTATCTGCTCACTTCAGACAACTGGTTTCCTCTTCCTCTGGAGAGATAAAAGGCAATTAGCACATGCAAGACTGACACACTGATCTCACTTACATAGTGACACCTGTATGCCTCTTGAGTTCATTTGGGGATGCAGCTCTGGGCAAGATTAGTTTGCCGTGGATAGATATTACTTTTCAGTGAGCAATTTACATCAAGTAAAACATAACATCAGAATAGAGCCTGAAGGTCAATTTCACATATTACTAGTTTGGCTGCAGAACCTTCATCAAATGTTTCCATCTTACAAATTGTAAAACTGCATTTGACAGCACAAGAAAAAACAAGAATGCTAAAAGTAAAGACATTGTGGACTGGCTCCTACATTGTTGGGGGCAGAAGAATGCCTTGGTCAAAAATCCGTAAGGCAATTTTTCCCAATTCCCCCTCCTAACTGCAGCCCACCTACCCCATGCCCAGTAGGTTTTTCTTCTATGAATGGTCTGCAGCAATGTCTTTTCAGGGTTTGCAGAGAGTTACCGTGGAAAGGGTCTACCAAGTCACAGCCCTTGGCCTCTTCACAAGATCAACATAAAAGCATTTCCTAATATTAAAGAAAGTAATACTACAATAGCCCTCAGAGTCATAAGTGCCTTCCCAATAGGAATAACCACATTTGTGCATTTTCAGATTTCATGCTGTGGCACCTAGGGATGCCATCTATGTCCTCAAGCACAGGGAAAATGATTACACCTGGTGAATCAATGTACAGTTTGCTCAGAATCTTGTCTTTAGGTTTTGGGTTGTTAGATGGTACCTCCAGTTCCAAAGATTTCACCATTTGAATCATTTGTTCTGTATACAATCTTAAATCCTCATTGGGTAACACCAGATCCAGGTCTCTCACTGTATTGTCTGGGGATGGTTCTGATGGTAAATCAGAGTCATGACTGGAGAGTGAGTCAGGTCCTCTGTCCTCTTCATAGTCAGACTGCCCAGTAAGTGGATAAGGAGGCATCACAGAGGAGTATCCCACAGGTGGAACCATCGCCTCATGGTGACTTGGATCCAGAGTAGCCCTTTTCTGGTTCCAGTCACTCCATCTTGAGGACTATGTGATGGAGCATAATATGGGTAGTCTCACCAAGAAGGACCTCTGTCATGGCACCAGGGAGTGTGGTTCCAATGGTTGGCTTGCCATTAGTATTGCTAAAGTGAGAGCACTTTAGCACCCTGGCCAGGCTCTAACTTGTCCTCAAAAAGATTTGAATGCACTGGTGAGGCATGTGGAGAAGGGGTTCGAGGTAGTGGAATCTTATCCCATTCCAGTGCGACTGGCTGCAAAGTGGATGAAATCAAGGAGCTCAGTTCATGGGTCTTCTTGGAACCACTGTGCTGTTTATCTTTGTGCTTTGACTTGGAATGCACTTCTTAGGAGGTAGTTCAGAGGAGCAGCATTCCATATCACGAACCAGAGATTGTGTCCAACATGTTGGTTCCCTCCCTGGAAAGGTGGAGCCAAGGCGCTCGATGGCAGGCTCGTAAATCCTCAAGCTCTGGTGGATGATTTTGATTGAAGCAATTGGATGTGCTCCGCTGGGGCAAAAGACCTCTACCAGACTAGAAGAAGAAGAAGAGTTTGGATTTATACCCGCCCTTCACTGCCCAAAGGCGTCTCAGAGTGGCTTACAAACTCCTTTTCCTTTCCCTTCCCACAACAGACACCCTGTGAGGTAGGTGGGGCTGAGAGAACCTCTGACAGAAACTGTCCTTGAGAGAACAGCTGTGCCAGAGCTTGTGACTGACCCAAGGTCACATCAGCAGGTGCAAGTGGAGGAGTGGGGAATCAAACCTGGTTCTCCCAGATAAGAGTCCGTGCACTTAACCACTACACCAAACTGGCTCTCTCGAGCAGGAAAGCACCTTTTCCCAGAGACTAGCTTTCAGATGTGCTGCCCTATTTGAGCAGGCTTCCAGAGTGAACTTAAGACAAATTTTACATGTGGCAGTGCTATGACTCTCGCCTAGGCAGAGAAGGCATAAAAGGTGCTAGTCCAAGTGCAGCATTTTGGTATTGCATTGAGTGCAGTTTTTAAACAACACCTTCTGCAACATGGCCAAGAAGGGAAGAAAAAATGCCCCAGGAGATTTTTTTCTTCTTCATAAACTTCATTAGCTGATGAGAAAGGTGCCCTATCCACACAGTGGCGAAGGAAAGACTGAAGGATAGGAGGCCCCTCCCTATGGAGCACATGACCGTTTAGGCGGGAAACGGCCTCTAGCAAGCTCTGCAGCAGAGGGACTCCCCTCTGAGTGTTAATTGCTAGTATAGCTTTAGAGAGAGCCTCCAGTGGCGGGTATGAGCAAGCACAGTCCCACATTGGGACTGCACAGAAGACTGAGGATGAAACAATGGTTCTAATGACAATGGAACTCCCCTCCCCCATTCTTACCAGGAACCCTACATATTCAGTTCTGCACTCCAGGAAACAGCTGTACCTATACCATCCTGCCTGACCCTGAAGTTTGCTAAGAATCTCTTCCTCATCCTCAGTACAATAGCAGCAGTGGCACTCAGATATGCACTAGATAGGTTTGCTCTCTGTGTGACTCAGAGGCAGTGGCTCATGCAACACTTGTTCACCCCACCATCTTTACAGCTTTTATCCCATTATCACTGGGTCTTCAGAACATGTGCCGGCATACATTGAATCATTCACATTTTCTCCTACAGCAACAATGCAGACAGTGCCTTGTCTAGTTTGGCCCCAATTACAACTACTGGACAATTATTATGGAAAATATCACACAAGACGATGAACTGGCTTCTTCAACTCTATAAATTGTGTATGATCAACTGCCTTGTTTTCCCTAATAAACTGGTAAGATTTTCCCCATACTACGGAAACAGAAGACGATTAAATATGGGGAAATATTTCTACCACTACCACACTTCAGGCAGAGCTTGCTCTTCATCACTAATTAAACCATGAAACCTGTCTTTTCTTTTTTTCTGTATATACAACAAGGTGCGATTTCTTTTGTAGACAGTAATTTATAAACTGTAACTATTTGTGCACCTTGGTCTACAAAGACACTTAGCAAAAAAGTACACATTTTGCGAAAGACATATGTTACCAAGCAGAAAGATTGCCAGAACAAATATGCAGTGTTCCCTGGTTTATTCTTGATATGGCCTTGGGAAGATTATTTTTTCCTAAATATTTTTAAGCTTCCTTACATCTTAGATAAAAGCAGGTAAAAAACAAAATTTAAATCACATGATGCTACAGGATATACCTACAGGTCCTCAAGGAGAAGCAGCACAATGAAACCCACATCTTTGCCAGACAAACCATGCTGCAGGCTTCCTCCCTTTTCAGACGGCACTAGGGTTGCCAGCTTTGGGTTGAGAAATACCTGGAGATTTGGGGGATGGAGACTGAGGAAGGCAGAGTTTGGGGAGAGGAGAGTTCAGTGAGATATAATGCCACAGAGGCCACCTTCCAAAGCAGCCATTTTCTCTGTTGCCAGAAGGTCAGTTGTAATAGCAGGAGATATCCAGCCACCACCTGGAGGTTGGCAAGCACACAAACATTCTTTTTTGTGCTTAACCACTGACCAACCCTTTGGAATCTGTATCCTCCCCAAGATCCTCTTCTGCAGGGTTAGAACCCAAGACAGTTGGTCTTAGACTTAGGCCCTCACCCAGGACCCTATAAATTACCAGCTTGGCCCCATGCTTCTGTCACGCTTCTAATTCCTCCCTCTTCTACTTCTATTTTTTCTTCCTCTTCTAGGTACCTCCATCTTGACCCGTCTCTGTACTTTATGAAGCCCTCATTCTGGGCAGAACTGTACCTTCCCCACTTGGGAGCAGTGGACGACTAATCATCACATATGTACAATGGCTCCCTACCTTGGAAGGAAACCACCCTAGACTCTGTCAGCCTCAGAGGCAAGCACATGCCCACACTAACTGTTTTAACATTGGCACTTGCCTCCAGGCAGCAATACCCTGACTGACTGGTCTCAACCCACCCTACTCAACCACGCTCTGAAGGTGAGTTCAGGTGGCTGGCTCCTGCCCTATAATCCCAGGTTCACATACTGCTTTCCATTGTAAGAATTTGCTCTGGGTGAGGAGAGACAAGACAGCAGAGGCATTGAATAGCAACCAGAATTTTTAGTAATGAAATGCACAATACAGAGCTGACAGACAAATTATAGTCGATTAGCAAATGTCACATTCTTCGCTTAATGTCACTGTTTCTTCTGTAGCCTGAACTGCCTTAAAAACAAGTAATGCTCTTTTTCTGAAGCAAGTGTTTAAAGCAAATAACATCTTTCCACAAAATGCCTTCAAGATCTAGTATGCTGCAAAGGGTACAAAATGCCAGCCTTTTTCTTTCCTTTCTCTTTGCATATTAACAGGTCTTCTGTAATAACCCAGATACTAAAGCATCAAGGACATTCTAACTGTGCCTGGAAAACGGCTGCTTACTTGAACAATATACTCTCTCATGATCCATGATTGTAAAGCCTGACAAGTTCCAGTCTTCCACTGTGGCATAGCCTGTGCAAATATACCAGAGTTTCAGGCCTTGGAACAAAGCTAATATAATAAGAAGATTAGCATTTAAACTTGCCAGTTTTATAAGCCCCATATGACAGGTTTAGTAGGAATAAAATCATAAGGCACTATCAAATCATACTACTCCAAGTGTCTACTGCAGAAACAATCAGGAAATTTAGCAGTACTAGTATTCCTGGTTTAACAATATAACATACCAAACAGCAATGCAGAACTTTAAAACTGTCAGCCTCAAATGTAAAACAGCTTAAGGTTAAGAAGCTTCTTAATGAAGGCTTGTTATATATTCCAACAGAATCAGGCACAATTAAGATCATATGGATACAATCATTAAACTGTTGCACAAATTTATACATGCCAGGGTTGTGCAGTAGTTAAGAGTACTGGATTAGGACTGAGAAGACCCAGGGTAAAAGCTCACTCTGTCTTGGATCTCCCCTGGGTGACTTAGACCAATTACTCCCTGTCAGGTTAATACACCTCACCTTACATGGTGCTAAAGATCCTTGAAAGAAGAGTGGGATAAAAATATAACAACCACATATTCCTTGAATCTCACTGGTCAGGTACTATGCTATGACAAACTCATCTACCAAGAAGGGAGAAATGGCACATCCCCCCCCCCGCTGCATCTTCACCTGTTTCCTTATATCTTACTCTGCCAGCAGTGAAGATTTGTTTTCTTTGGCACTCCTTCACTCTTATTAGCCTTTCTCCTTTTCTATGTGTGTTTACATGTTTGTGCTTTTCTACTTATGTGTTTATATTATGGCAGTGCTTATATTATGCTTATATTGTTTTAGATATTTTATATATATTAGTTAAACCATTAAATCATTTCAGGCACTAAAAAACATTTGAAATACATTCACCAACTTGGAGACCCTGGATTGGGTGGAAAGGTGGCATTAAAATGTTCTAAATAAAACTAATAAGAAACATACAGAATTAAGAAAATTTCTCCCAAGACCTCTAGTAGGGTTGCCAGGTACCTGCAGCTACTAGAGGGGGATAAGGGGGTAGGGTTGCCAGATCCAGGTCGGGAAACTCCTAGAGACTTTGGGAAAGAGCCTGAGGAGGACAAGGACTTCAGTGTGGTACAATACCAGAAAGTCCACTCTTCAAAGCATCAATTTCCTCCAGGCAAACTGATCTCTGTAGTCTAGAGATGAGCTGTAATTCCAGGGGATCCCCAGGTCCCACCTGTAGGCTGGGATCCCTAAAATCATCAGCTACAAGCACTGAAGGGGCCTGTGTAGTCCAAACCCTTTTACTAACTCCATTCTTTTTCTCTTTTCTTTTTTTTGGCCACCCGAAGGGGATTTTTTTATTGCTTTTTTATAATAGACTACAAACTATAACTCAGAAAAGGGAGGGGACTAACACTACGGAGAAAGAAAAGAAAACCCACACTACACTAAAAACCCAAGAGTAGGAGATCATTAGCCCAGTTAGAATCTATGTTAGTACAATATTAGTAGTAAACAATGAACACAATGAGTACTGTCTATCTTTCCCTAATTAAAGATTAGCTGGTTACTTGTTATGAAAGAATTCCAGAGCATCTTCCAGACTCACTTCATAAAGGCGATTTCCAGAGTCCTTCTGCCTTTACTTAGGCTTTCTATCCCTAAATGAATAAGTTGGTTTTCGGGCGCCAGCACCCTCTTCTGCAGCCAAGTCTTCGTCCGTCTCCGAGGGTGCAGAGCCACTAGAACCAGTTTCACCATCGTCTTTGGTTCCCAGGTGGTGTTTGAGGAATTTAGCCTTGTACACGGAGTCGATCTTCTCTCTCTTGTCATGCATTTTAAAGATGACTCCTTCTGGGACCACCCATTTGTATCCAATTTGGTTAGTTTGGAGAAAGAGTATCAGGTCCTTGTAATTTTTCCATTTTTGACGACTTTCAAATGGAATGTCCTTTAAGACCTTGATAATATCATTCCCCATTTTCAGTGGAGTTGCTGAGATTGCTTTTAGAATTGCATCCCTAGTACATCTTCTCAAAAACCTGACTGATATTTCTCCAGGTAGGCTATTCTTTTTGATGTAATTAGAATACACCCTGTACGCTGCTTCAATATCATGCATTATTTCATCCGCTTTTAAGCCTACTACTAGTGCGATGAGATCAGTAAGAAGCTTCTTCAAATCTTCTTTCAGAGATTCAGGAACTCTCTGGAATCTGAGGATCATGTTAGCTTTCTCCATTTGCAAGGACAGCAGCTTGTTTTCCTGGTGATTTTGCTTATTTGTCACTTGATCCACTTTCTTCTTCAGTGTCTTGGATTCGGAGTGCATCTCTTTCACTACTGCCATCATCTGCTCCGTCTATTTGACAATCTCGGCCACCTGGAGCTGTTGCACTGCCAAGGTCTGGTTGAGAATGGTTAACTGCTGGTTAATACCAGCGAGTTAATCCATAACAGGCTTGAGCATATCCACTAGTAGTCTCATGACATCCACTCCCTTCTCTTCCGGCCTAGGACTTTGGCCACCCAAAGGTTTCGGTTTCGCTCCTTTCCTCCCTGCGCCCGACATCTTGGACGATCGTTTACAAAAGCCAACCGCTTGTTCACCACCTCTGAAAATCGCTTATATGTTAATCCACTCTGGTAAGTCTGATAAAACAAGACAAACTTTCAGTTTTCCCCTGCCCCCTCTCTTTTCCTGCTACTTTGCCGCTCACGAGGGGGGGGGGAGGAATCCCTCCATACTGATCCGAGGGGGGGGCAGAAAATTCACCAGTTCTTTGATAATTCGGTTACATCCAACTCACGTTCATCGCCGGCCACTTTCAGCCTCGCCGAGATCCACGCCTCTCGCTCAATTTCCTCCGCTTGCCCCGGTTAACCTAGCTTATGCCATTCGGCCACTCAGCAGTAGGACCGTCAGGGTGAAGGAGTGCCTCAATTCACCGGCATTCCGCCGTTCAAGAGGCCCCCCAGGGGTTCCATGGGGTGGCCACATCAGTGGCTCCCCTCCAAACTGCTCGTGTGCAAATCGCTCTCCCGAGCTCTGGTGAGAGTGACTGCCATCGCCATGCCATAAACCAGAAGTCTACTAACTCCATTCTCAACATTCCCTGCTTCCTAAACCTTGCACAAGCCTCCTCAGGCTGTTTTCTGTATGTTATGACCACTTCATTAATTTATGAAGTTTTATTTTTCTGTATACCTGGGGAAATGTCTGTGTCAAGTCCTGATAGGGTTGCCAGGTCTCTACCTCTTTCTGGTGTGGGGGGGAGAAACTCCTGGTCCAGGACCTTCATGCATGCATGCACCGAGATGACATGGCAGGGACACTCTAGCATTCGGCTAGAAACTCTATGATACCATAGAGTTTTCAGGCCAAATGCTAGACTGTCCCCCCCAGTGACATGCCCAGTGTGATGATGTCACCTCTTGATGACATCATCATACTAGGAATGCCAGCCTGATCCAGACACTTTGAGGGTGGGATTACCCCCACTCGCCAGATCCAGTCTGGTGGATTGGGGGCCCCTAGAGCAGACAAACCCCCGCCCCTGACAGTTTCATCAATGGTACAAGCCACCAAAAAGTGAATATTCAATTTAGCAATGACATGATTATCAAGTAAAAATTTCATGAAGCTTTTTCTGCTCATGAAGTATTTTAAGACTCGGTCATGTGTTACAGCACACTGTATAATGCTTTCTCATACTAAGGAAGTCATGGGTAAGTTGTCATTTTTCACATTTGAAAACATTAGCCTTCAAAGCATACAAAATTAATTCACTGATTTTCATTTCAGAATTTCAACTATGCAAGTTCAGATCAATTTCCCCCCCCCAAGGTTAAAGACACAATAGTAGCACACACATAGGCAGGACTCTATCATTTCCGACATATAAAAATACCCAATTCATTAATGCCTTGTGCAGGTGAACTGATCAATATCCCACCACATTTAATAGTGCTTACTTACGAGGATGAGCAGAGTTATGTTTTTGGTTTCATCCTTGTAAATGCATCATAAAGTTTTATCAATGGTGTAATAACCACTCTGTAAGCCTATCACTTTGATGCTTAATGTTACACTTGTCTAAACTGATAAAATACCATGAATGTGTTTTCTCCTGAGAATGCCAGGGAGCTGTGATAAGATACTGTTAATTTCTTAGAGCGGGAATCTCTTTGAAGAAGCATGAAACAGATATAGCTGTATTTCGAGCCTCTCAGAGGAGAATAATAGTCTATTGCAGTGTGGATTCGTGCTAGTGAAGGCATTTGTATAGTTTTTTCCTCTTAATATTTTATGGCATCAAAGCACAATCTGTTATGCTTTCCCAAGGCTGAAAAACAACTGGGTGTTTGGTCACCCAAGGCAACTAAAAATGCAATGGCTGCATTGTGAAACACTGTAACAAGGGTTCTACCCCCATAACAACTCCCCCTTTGGTTCCGTTTATCTTCTTGGCTGAGCAGCCCCTTTTCTTTTTGTCTTTGTTTCTCTGTCTGTCCTACCCAGTTGTTTAAATGCATACAGATATATGCTGACCCAGCCTAGGGATCTGAGGGACCAACTAAACCCTTCTTTTTTCTTTGTCTGATAATGGCACACAAGAGGCTGGTGGTAATTCAAAACAAACTGCTTTATTTTACTTTTGAGGGGACTTGGTCAAGGAAGTATCAGGTTTAGGACTTAGAAGGTGAACAGGAAACAAGAATGCAGTAACTGATTAAACAATAGTTTGTCACAAACAATTAGCTGTTCCCTTATATGCCCCAAAGAGCACTATGCTCTATGGATCAACACCTCCTGGTAGTCCCTGGCCCAAAAGACACCCGTCTTGCCTCAACCAGGGCCAGGGCCTTTTCCACCGTGGCCCCTGCCTGGTGAATATGCTCCCCCTTGAGATCAAGGCCCTGCAGGATATACTTCAATTCTGCAGGGCCTGCAAGATGGAGCTGTTCCATCAGGCTTTTCAATGAGGCAGCGGATGTCCATATACAGCCTCCCTGAGGTGTCTGTCATTCTGTTATTCTCTCATCTATGTAGCAACTACTGGCTATGGTCAGGAACCTCCCACCATTTCTTTGCTATCAGCTATGACCGCCATTTTAATATTTATGATGATGTTTTAAATTTTAATTTTTACTGTATTAAATAATGTATTTTGTATAAATGAAATGTTGTTACCCATCCTCAGCCCTCTTGCTGGAAGGGCAGGCTATAAATGTGAATAAATAAACAAACAGGTCATAAACATAAACACAATTTCAACAGGAAAGAAGAGAGTTTAAAAATAAATAGGGCATGGTTTCCTGTCCTGAAAAACACAAAATGCTCTACAGCTAACAACAGCCACTTATCCCACTTCCCTAATGCAGGATCCTTCTTGATCCCCTCACTCTGCTTAACTTCCCTTCACTGTCAACTGTCATTCTAACTGCTGCTCCTGACACTCTCGACTGTAGAATTACATTTGAATCCCTTGTCACTCAAGGTTCTCAGATAGGGTTGCCAGATCTCTGGTCCCAGCAGGGGATTCTCAGATTTCAGGGGCTCCTTTCCACAACCAGCCAGCTGGCCAGTGGGGGGGGGAGCCCCACTCCAAGCCCCCAAGAGAGACCACCCCCAGCCACCCAATAGCAAGATTTACGGGCCCTCCAGCTGAGAGACAGGAGCACGTGGCCCATCGATCAGCTGGAGGGTCCTGTAAATCTTGAAAGAGGGAGGGAGGGAGAGGGGTGGCTTGGAGTGCAGGCATCTGCAGCCTCCCCCCCCAGCTTCTTCAGAAAAGTATTTAAAGGGACCTTTTAAATGCTTTTCAAAAGAAATGGGGGCCATGTGCCTGCTCACCAAGCTATGAATTCATTGCTTGAAGTGTAGCCCCCCCTGACTTCTTCCCAAACGCATTTAAAAGGACTCTTTAAATGCTTTTGGAAAGAAATGGGGGGCATCAGTCCCCAACATAATGATGTTACTTCTGTGTAATGTCATCATGTTGGGGATGGCCCTGCACCCTCCAGTAATGCCCCCCAAAGTCCCCCACTGGGGACTTGGAAGGACCTGACAACCTTATTCTCAGACCAAGTTAAAGCATTAACCATTTACTGTTCATTACAACCCCCATTTCCAAATCCATCTATAGCTAATTAACAATATCAATGGTCTCAGACCAGTAGTCTTCAATGTCAGGCTCATGAACACATGTGGCCTACAGTCCTAGAACCCTATCTACTAAGTTGAGAGCGTCTTTTTGCTTCCTGTGCACATACGGCTACACCTCACCAGATGTTTTGCCCAATCTTATTCAATTCTCCTCCTTATTACAGTTTCCATTCCACATGACTTTCATCCATACACATCATATGACCCTCCATGTAGCCTTTTTGGAGGTCAAAGGTAACTCCCTCCTCCCTTTTCATCAGCAGTAAAGCAGGTCGTTGGATCCAATTCATAGAGTCAGGGCACTATGTCTTTCCCCTCTGTTCGCACACACACTCAGAGGAAAAGCAGGATGGCATGCCAAGGTCACAACACTAAGACCGGGTTGTTGTTGTTTTTTTGCAAAGGCAAGCTCGAAGACTCAACCCCACCCTATTAAAAGTTCTCCTTAACTTCACCCACTGATATGGATCTTCAAAAAAAACAACCACCCTAAATTTCAAACTTTGCAAAATTGAGCATGATATGATTTAGCATGTCTGTTTAATTCTGTTTAATAAATTTTAAAAAGTATCTCATGTTAATTTTATGTCACAATAGCAACACATACACTGAAATATTTTTTTTAGAAAAAAATATCTCAATATGGATTAATTTTTATATTCAAACAAATGCAACACTTCAAAAATTACGTTTACTGGAATAACACTTGTAAAAATTTAAGGGCAATGTAGTATGCACTTCCCTTCTATTGCTTAGATTTAAGAAAAACAATCAAAGGCATTGAAAACTGTTGACACACTTATTGTGGCGCACTCAAAGAACTGAGTGATCTGATGTGATATGGTTGCCCTTTCAGTTCAATACAATTTAGCCATCTTCCACAAAGGTCACTGGGGAACCTGAGTTTCAACATCACTCTCTGAAGCATCATTGGCATCAGTAGTTAGACCCATATCAGTCTGGTGATTACAACATCTTCACCATATGAGACAAGACACAAATAATCATGTGTTTTCTATTTGTCCTGTACATCCAGTCATGTGAACTGGTTACTTGATTTCTTTAATCTGGATCACACACACCCCACCCACCCCTAATTTCCTAATCAGTAAAATACACATAGTGACACAATTCCTAAAAATCACTCAAAACCACAATAGAGTATAGCTCTGAAATTTCCATGCTTGCCTAATACTGTAAAGGCAATAACATCAGCTCTCTATTATAAAACTTCCTGAAACGATTTTTAGAAATCAAAACTTTCCCATGGAAAAAAAATGGGAGTACTGGACATTTTTCTGAAGAAAGTGTTCTAACCCTCACTTTCTGTCCTCATCTTTCTTGCCCAGCCTGGTCACCCCTGCTCTCCCTTCCAGTCAGGTGTCCAGCATTTCATGTAGGCTTGCCATGTGAAGTATGCCATCCCATCGGTCACGTCATACCTCTACCTCCTCCTCCACTTTTCTTGTCACATATTTGTAGTTCAGTGAGATCTCTACTTGCCCCAAAGAGCTTGAAGTTATATCCAAGGTCTGAAAAGGTAAAGGACCACTGTGATAAGCAATGCTACCCAAATTGGTGTTACACGTGTCAGGGCAGTAAAGTACAGATGTGTCCCCTTCCCCACCCACACAGACCAGATACGTGTATTTTGGGCACTGAAACACTCCGGACTGTATTGGCTACATATGCAGAGGTACAGATTCAGATCGACATTCAGAGACATGAGGCAGAAAAAGAATCTTCACCAAAAAGGGTTTTTATTTAACTGACACAGAAAACAACACAGAAAAATCAATCAAATATGGTAAAGCAGTGACGAATTAGAAAACACAGAAGAAAAATGCAACATGTTGAAATAGCAATAACAAAAACCTTTCCCTAAGTAGACCACTACCTAAGGAAACAACCTGTAAGAGACAGAAAATAAAACATACAAGCTTAATTTGGTAAGAAGAGAGAGGGGGCATCAGCAGTGGCAAAGAAGCTACATCAGGAGATGAAACTGACCACATGAAGGCAGAAGACTCAGTGCCAGGTCAGTGGAGCAGAGCCTGGGGCTCCAGAAGAGGCAAGAGACCAACCACAAGGTTGGGGTAACAGGGTGTTTCCAACCCATTTTCCAAAAGTTGAGGCTGAGAATTGAAGTTTTACACCCTTTTGCCTGGGATGTGGAGCAGAAGGGGTGTCTTGGCATCAGGCCCAGAGCTGGAGTGGAGCCTCCCGGAGTGGAGCCTCCCGGGGTCCTGCCCCCTGACTTCCTGTCAAGGCCCCCTGACTGCCTATTAACCCCAGCTGGATTTGTGCCAGGGACCACATGCCGAAGTTTGGGAAACCTGTTGGGGAAGGCTGAGGCTCTACTCAGACAAGCGAGTGCCCCTGAGCACGTGCTGAGGGCAACAGACCAGCCAGCGAAACGGAGCAACCTGCTGCTCCTCTCCAAAGTGCCCCCCCTTCCCTTGCCTTTACATCGGATGCAAGATGCCCCTCTCTCCACTGCAGCAGCCAGGACTCTGCTGAGAACTGTGCATGTGCCGCACAGGGTTTCACAACCTTCTGCTAGTTCTAAGTGCCACCCACCATGCAAACCTTTTCCGGCCTTTTGGCTTCATTCAGCCAAGGCTGAGTGGCCTCCTTTTGGGAAGCTCCCCAGAGGGAGCCAGGAGGAACAGGACACTTCCCATCAGTGCCCCTCCAGCACCAGTCAGAGAGCTCCTTCTCCCCCATGGGTGCTTCATTTGCTCTGTGGAGGAGCCCATTGAGGGGGGGATTTTCAGAGAAAGAAGAGGGACCCAGGCCAGCAGGGAAAGGCCAGTGCCCCCTGGGAAGTGAGCAGCCACACCCGATTCCCCATCTCCAGAGGTCAGACTCCCTGCCCCGGCTGCCCAAGGCCTCCTCCAGTTTGGCAGGGATCCTTCATCGCCCAGCCTGACAGCTGGTCCCTTTGCGGCAGGGTGTGTGTGTGTGTGTGTGTGTGTTTGTGTAGGCACCTGAACCCATGTGCCTCTTGTGTACTGCCACTACTCTCAGAGAGTAGAAAGGAAGCTGGGGGCAGCACAGCCACAGAGGCAGCAAGAGCCAGGCCATGGGGGGCTGGCGCCAAGGATCCAAGGGCAGAGCACAGCATCCAGACTGTGCCGCTCACACACTTCCACCACCACCGAACGTGCTACCAGCCTGCCTGCGCCTGTCCTGGCTGGGAGGCAGGAGGAGAGAGGCACGGTGAGTCCCGCCGGGGGGGGGTGCCTCTATGGTCAGGCTGCAGATAGGTCAGAGGAGACAACCCCCCAAGCCCAGTGGCCCCAGAGCTTTCAGGAGGCACTTGCTGCCCCCCCTTCCGCAGCTCCTTGCTTCAGCAGGGGAGAGGTGCGGTGGTCATAGCAGGGGAAGGAAAGGTGAGAACTGCTTTGTCCAGCTGGATCCTGGTGTGCCCTTCCCTCTACAAGCAAACCACCAGCCAGGGCAGGGGACGGCCAGCCTGAGGTGTGTTTTTTTAAATTCATTTTAATGCCCCCCAATTTTTTAAAAGGCCCCCAAAACTGAAAAACCCTGGCTATGGGCCTGCTTGGTATTCAAATGTAGTAACAAAAATGTAGTCACTAGAAAAGACAAAAATGCTAAGTAAACTTGAAAGTAGCAGGAAAAGAGGAAGACCCAATATGAGATGGATTGATTTGACCAAGGAAGCCACGGCCCTCAGTTTGCAAGACCTGAGAATGGCTGTTAACTACAGGACATTTTAGAGATCACTAATTCATAGGGTCACCATAAGTCGGAAGCGACTTGATGGCATTCAACATACACATATGATCTTTGGGGCAGTATGGATTGTTGGGGCAGCCTATAATGAATAAGATCTTATTTGGGAAAGGTCATTCAGAGCAGAGAGCATCATTCTATTGGAAATCATGGATTCACTTATGCTAAAGATTCCATGACAGGGCCAAAAGACCTTGTCACTGTCTGCTTCTCCTCCGCCCCCCCAGCAGGGTAAGCAAGCCAATGTGTTCTACAAAAAACATATTGTAAAATAATGAGATTTTTAATTTATTTTTATTTATGTATGCTATTTACAGTCCACCTTTCTCACATGGACTCAAGACATAGTGAGTCAGTAAAATCAACAAAGTGGGACATTCAATAACTAATGCATTAGGAGATGAGATTAGACGTCTGGAACCACTAGCAAGAAACAGAAGCTTAGCAAAAGTATTAACATTATACATTAAGCAGTGCAGAAAGTACATAAGATACAGCAATATGCTATATACAGCAGTGTAGACCACAAATCCTAATCATTTATCCAAGTGACTTAGTGAATCATTTTTTACTGTGCAGCCTTATTATCCACATAGAAAAGCTCTCTTGAATAGTTCAGTTTTGGACAGTTTATAGAAGGCCAGGAGAGTGGGGGCTTTCCTGGCCTCCTTGGGCAGGCCATTCCACAAGGTGGGAGCTACAATGGAGAAAGCATGTGCACGGGCAATTATTGGTTTTGCTCATATGCAGGTTGGCACCTGCAGAAGCCCCTGCTGATATAAGCTGAGCTGTCGTGGTGTATCATAAAGAGAGAGGTGGTCCTGTAAGTGGCCAAGACCATGAAGGACTTTATATGTGATAGCCAATACCTTAAAATTGAGCTTAGACACATACAGGCAAAAAATAGCACATCTGCAGAATGGGAGTAATATGCATGCTCCATCTTTTTGTTGTTCAGTCACACAGTCAAGTCCATCTCTTCGTGACCCCATGGACCACATCACACCAGGCCCTCCTGTATTCTGCCATCCTCCGGAGCTTGCTCAATTTCATATTCACTGCATCGATAACATTATCTAACCTTCTCATCCTTTGCCATCCCATTCTTCTTTGACCTTCAATGATTCCCAGCCTCAGGGTCTTCTCCAGTGACTGCTCCCTTCTCATTCAGTGGCCAAAATATTCAAACTTCAGCTGCAATATCTGGCCTTCCAGGGAATAGTCAGGGTTGATTTCCTTTAGGATTGACTGATTTGATCTCCTTGCAGTCCAAGGGACTCTCAAGAGTTTTCTCCAGCACCATAATTCAAAAGCACCTATTCTTTGGCACTTGGCCTTCCTTACGGTTCAACTCTTGCAGCCATACATTACTACTGGGAATACCATCACTTTGACTATATGGACTTTTGTTGGCAGGGTGATGTCTCTACTTTTTATTATGCTGTCTAAGTTTGCCATAGCTTTCCTCCCAAGGAACAGGTATCTTTTAATTTCATGGCTGCAGTCACCATCTGCAATGATCTTGGATCCCAGGAATGCGCCCACTAATAGTCATGCTGCAGCATTCTGAACCAGCTGGAATTTCTGAGTTGATTTTGTACAGCGCATATAGTAGTCTAGTTTCCATGTTACTGTGGAGTGGATTCAAGTGGCCAGGTCAGCCATATCAAGGTATGGGGCCATCTTACAGGTTAGGTTGAGTTGAAAGAAAGCCTTTTTTAGTTGCATTAACTTGCTTCTACAGTAATAAAGCTGGATCCAGTATGACCCCAAGACTTTTAACTGAGTCAGCAAGGCTCAGTTGAACTCCATTGAAAGTGAGAAGAACAATGTCCTTCAAAGCGTCCACCTTCCCAGCTAGCATTACCTCTGTCTTTTCAGGGTTTACTTTCAATTTGTCGACTTTAAGCCAGTTAACCACCATGGCCAGACAGCAATTCAGGACCTTTACTGCATCAGCAGGAGATTTGGATAAGGATATACAAAGATGTGTATTATTAGCATATTGATCACCACCAAACCCAAAACTATGAATGATTTGTCTAAAAGGCTTTACACAGAAATTAAGAAGCACAGGGAATACAATTGCAATCTGTGGAACCACACAAGATAGGTCCCGCACTGATGACAATTTCCAATCGCAACACTGAGTCTAATCCACGAGGAATGATTTGAACCAACTCCCCTAATATTTACATGTGCCTCCATGATCTTGCACATAAATCCAATAACAGCAACAGAGAGGCTTGACCTTTATCCATGCTCAGACAGAGGTCATCAACTAAAGCCAGAAAAGCCATCTCTGTCCCATAGCCCGGCCTGAATACTGAAAAAGGTCAAAAACAGAGGAGTTATCCAAGAAGACTTGGGAGTTGGTTCACTACTGTGTTCTCAGTCACTTACCCCAGAAAGAGTAGATAAGAGATCAGGCAATAATTGGCCATATCATTTTTCTGTAGGGATGGTTTTAGTGGCCAAATAACCACTTTTTTGAGTGGCCAAGGGATGGTGCCTTCAGTTAATGACTGATTTATATTAGATGTTAAAGGTTTGTTGATGTGGTCCTTACATTATTTTAGCAGTCAGGATGTGCAAGGATCCAGGGTACAAGTTCTCTACTAGCACCATTCTAGACATCTCCCAACCATTTTCAGCACTTAGCTTCATGGTAAAAGACAACAGGCTATAAAGGCTTGTTAGATAAGTTCTCCCCACATGATTATCACCCAGGAGGAAGACCAACAACAGGGAGTTAAGAATCCATGCAACTGATTCCACATGGCAGGCTGGCTGGCTAGCTCATACACCACACTCACACACACGCACCCCTACACCATGGGATCTCGTAATAGGCTTCCAGGTTAACAGAGGTGGGTGTATTGGACCTAAAATCTAATTGAAAGGATTGCTAAAAAAACAAAATGAAAACAGGAAATCACATTTCTTTTCATGTCAAATAAACAGGATTAAAGACCAATGAGATTCACATTGCACGCATTTTTACCCAATTAAACTGCACAGAGTTATTACAGAGTCATAGTGCTTCAATCATCTTTTAAATCAAATCCACCATGTTGGATATTTTTATTCTTGTCTTCCAATTGCTGTACTGTTTTTATGACTTAACAATTTTGAGGTCATATTTTTTAGCTTAAGTATATTTTTATAACTGTTTGTATTTTTATTATTTGGGATTGTCTTTGTATTAAAAAGTAGAACAAAATATTTTCAAATAAATACTTTCAAATAAATAAATACGTTGCATAATAATTAGCAACAGGTTTTAAACTCTAGAATTCTTAGAAATTTCATTTTTAGCCTTTCACAGAATACTCAGTTATTTATGTAGATTCCAATAATGATGCTTGGAAAGCTGCTCAATAGTTTTTGCTAGTTTTATATTTCATATTAACCAAAGTTCTTTTTAAATCACTGCTTTCATTGAAGCCTCAAAAAAAAATTACCTTCCCCACAATCTTCAAACCACTGAAATTTATCTTAATAAATTGCATAACACTGGCCTGAAAACAAATCTAATATTGTTCACAAAAGTCAAATTGCTATTTTGAAGTTTCATTTACCAAATAAGTTTGTGGCAAAATGTCTAATTCACATAAATATTTTTCAACCCATCCATTAAACCGGTTTCATATGTCATTAGGGATACTTGCTACTATCGTTCCTCTAAAGAGCAAAGCATATAGTAGTTTCAGAGATAAACTTGTTTCTATGGAAACCACTAAAATGATGAATGCTTCATTATCCAAACTTGGCCACAGCCTGGAACCTAATACAGCATCCAAATGTTTCATTCACTTCAATCACACAACACAGCCTATTTTACTTCACAAATAGAAGTACGTTACCAATTTTAACATTATGTTACCATGCATTGAAGAATTTCTAAAATAGTATGTTACATGCAGCATCAACATCACAATATATTTGGGGCAGTCTAGAATCAACATCATTTCTTGATAGTAAATAAGTGATTGATAGGAGATAAGTGATACACCAATACATAACCATTCCTGCCTTCTACAAGATCCTGGTTTGGGAACTTGTGGAGGAAGGGGTCCCCTTTGACCACCAGGAACTCTATGCTGGAGACCATGGGACCTGCATACACAAAAGTTGAGATGAAGGCTATGGCAATAAGGGCAGTGAACAAGATGGAATAAAAAAAAAGTTGGCTGGATCCTTTCCCCATATGTTCCCCAGAGAGCGCTGCGATCCGGGACCCAGAATTGACTGGTCCTCCCAAACATGAAGGAGGCCAGGCTAGTGACAACAAGGGCTAGGGCTTTCTCGGTGGCAGCTCCATTTTGGTGGAACGAGCTCCCGGAGGAGATCAGGGCCCTGTGGGACCTGTAAAATGGAGCTCTTCCACCAGGCTTTTGGAACCGCCACCACCACTGCCACCATTGACATCTGACAGTTATGGAGAGTGAGCCCGACCCCCTGGGTCCCCCCAAGTATAGCCTGACCCAAGTGCCTGGAACATATGAATGAGACTATGAAGCGGATTGTACATTGAGGAATCAAATGCTAGCACTTTAATAAGTTGTATAGTCATGGTTTCAAATTTCTGTTTGATTGGATTTTATATGGTATTTTGTATTATTATTGTATAATTTTATATTGTGTTGTAAGCCACCCTGAGCTGGCTTTGCTGGGAGGGTGGAGTAAAAATCTAATTAAATAAATTAATAAAAGAAACCTAATTCAAACCATTTCTGATATACATTCAAGAGTCTCTTGTTTTAAGATCAGGAAACCACTACAATGTACTCTTTCCACATTGCTCTAGTAATGAAGGAAGGGTTATGACCCAGCCACAGAATGTTTAGATAGATCTATGTGGGTAGGTGTGTTGTTCTGAAGCAGTAGAAGAAAGTTTGAGTCCAGTGGCACCTTTATGCCAACAATGCCCTTCAATTCTCTGCATAGGGCAAGCAGGGCAAATCCTACGCCAAAGGATAAATGGACACAAATATGACAACAGGAATCACAAGACTGAGAAACCTATAGGAGAACACTTCAACCTTCCAGGACATTCAATGTGTGACTTCAAAGTAGCTGTTTTATTGCAGGAACAGAATAGAAAGGGAGACTGCTGAATTACAAATTATCACAACACTCAGAACAAAAACAAAACAAAACAGGATTCAACAGGGATATTGGTTTCTTATCTCACTACATATGCTACACTCATTCAGTATTTATATACATATTCTCATCAAGAAGCGCTGTACATCCTCTGTATTTTAATGTATTTCTTTTTTGGAATACTATATTAGAATAGTGATTATAATATAATACAATGAATATTGAAATGTATTTCTCTGACATAACAAACCTCACCTCTAAGAAAAGGATTCTGTTAGTTAACTCCATGCTAGAAAGGAGAAAAATGGAATGTAGCAACAGAGTCTCAGTTTACTACTCTTAACAATTAAGAATGTAATTAAGTATGTAATACAATTTGAAATGGTAGATTTAAATGTATTTCTCTAGTCTGGGGACAAGGAAAATAACTCTACACAGCCAACTGCCCCACTTCAAAGAAAAAGATGCTGCAAGGTCGCCTCCGTGCCTGAGCAGAGACAGATTCTTACCATTCCACAATTAAGGATACATAAATCTCCAGTTCTGACATATTTATTACCTATGTTATGCTTGTCCCCCCACCCTTGACCCCCAAACAGATGACAGCCATATATTCTAAGCTTATTATTCTTTTAATCTGTTAAAAAACCTTCATTATTCTGTATGCTAATTTACCACCTACTCTCTCTATCTATATATCTAATTCCCAAGTGGCCCCCTGTGTGCGGATATCTAAATCCGCACATCGGGGGCACCTGGGGGGCAGGGAGATTTTCCTGTGCACGTGGGGCAGTCCCCACGTGTGCAGAAAAATCTAAAAAGTGTTTAAAAGTCTAGGGGGGATATCAGAATCCCCAAAAAGTAAGAGCGTTTCCTGCGCATGCGCAGGGAACGCTCTGGGAACTCTGCGGCGGCTGACGGCTAAAAGCCACTCAGTCCTCGCCACCGGAGCCGGGGGGGAGAGGAGAGAGCTGAAGGGGGGGAGGAGATCGGCGGGCCCGGCGGCTGGAAGCTGCTCGGGCCTCGCCTCCGGAGCCGGGGGGGGAGGAGGAGGATCGCTGGGGGCGGGAGGAGGAGGATCGCAGGGGGGAGGAGATCGGCGGGCCCGGCGGCTTCCAGTCACTCGGGCCTCGCCTCCGGAGCCGGGGGTGGGGGGAAGGAGGAGGATCGCCGGAGCCGGGGGGGAGAATCTGCTGGGGAGGGGGAATCTCGGCGGGCCGGCTGGCCTTGCCGCTGCCGCCGCCATTGCTGGGGGGAGGGAGGGGAGGCTTGAGGGGCTGGCCAGCCTCGCCGCCCCTCCGCTGCTGCTGGGGAGGGGGAATCTCAGCGGGCCGGCTGGCCTTGCCGCCGCTGCTGCCGCCGCCGCTGGGGGAAGGGGGAAGCTTGGCGGCCGGAATACTCCCTCCCCCCCGCGAGTATCGCGGGTCCCACCTCTTGTATATGACTTATTTCTATTTCCATTTCTTTGTATCTGAAGAAGTGTGCGTGCACATGAAAACTCATACACTGAATAAAACTTCATTGGTCTTAAAGGTGCCACTGGACTCCAACTTTGTTCATAGAAGATGTGCTTGACACCTGGAATGCCCTAGTTTTAGGGATGTTTGAACACCTGCCAGTTTGGCTCACTTCTCGTTTGCCAGTGGTAATCAGGAAGCCAGTTATCTGAGGGGCTGTTTAACTGTTTGCATCTTGCTCATGTGTATTCACAGCCATCAGAAACTGATTCCCAGATAATGAGGGATCTGCTGGGAGTCAGCTTCTGATCTCGTGCTGAGGATATTTTGTTCTGTACCTGAAGGGTTTTGGGGGGAGGGGGAGGAGGATCAAGACGGACTCCAAGATCATCAGCTGGAAGTAAGGTTCTTCTGATCTCCCATGTTGGAAACTTTATTCCCTCCCAGTCTTACTGAGATACATCATAAGAGGGGGGAAACCAGAAGCCCAGCCAGGCCCGTAGCTACAGTGGGGCATCTCAGGGCCCAGCCCCCTGACTTACCACCAAGGCCCCCCGACTTCCTATCCAGCCCAAGTGCTCCCTTGGGGGTGTGTGCAGGGTGCCCCCTGACTTATTTAAAGGCCCCCTGAATTTAAAAATCCTGGCTATGGGTCTGAGCCCAGCTGATTTTCTTTCTCTTCCCCCCATCTCAAGCTGTCAGCTTGGGCTACTGAGAAAAGGAAAGAAATAAACTTTATCTTCTCCCTTTTTTGTAACGTCACTGTGCAGCTATTTTGCTGAGTCGGCAGAGTGAGAACTCAACTCCTACCTGATCCTCCATCAATTGACAGTCAGCTTCCGATCAACAGCCAGCTGCAAACTTAGTGTTCAGCAGCTGTTCAAGTTGCTCGATGCATTCCAAACACATCGACTGGCTCACACCCTGATCATGGTGTTGAACAGGTAAATTCGTCTGCTCAACAGGTTCCCTGAAAAATCTGCAGCACTGCTACCTAGGTTCAGTCGTTGGAGTCACCAGTTAAAGGATCACAGCAGAGTGAGGGAAAGCCTCTACACAAGATCACAAAGAGCTGCAGCCAGTTAGGATAGATAGATGAGTGTGAACAAACAAACCAGATTAAATGGATTTGGTGTAAAGATTTTTTGGGAGGAGAATAGCTGTGCAAGCTGTTCTGGATGGCGGTTGTGCTCCCCATGAAGAAGTAAGAGAAGTTTGTACTTTCAGATTCTTCTCCGACCCTAGATAATGAGCTGGCACCCAATACTATTTGCCGTCTTAGACTGGTCTGCCAGGTACAACCAGTACTAGAGAAGATACCCCTGGTAAGGGCCACACATGCCTTTGCTAGCATCCACATTGTACTACTGTAGCATGCTCTGTGTACGGCCAGCTTTGAAGATGGTCTGGAAACATTAATTGGTTTAGAACGTGGCAGCCAGAAAACTGAGGCTTGTTTCAATGAGCCACAAACTACACACTGGCTTCCAAGCTTGTTTCTGGACCCCATTTTTTAAAAATGTAGAAGCCCTTAACAGCATAGTCCAAAGTACCTGAAGGACTGCCTACATTTATAGGAAGACATGTCTGTGGAAGTCCACATACTGCCTATGAAACTTTTGGTGGGGATCCTACACTATTGGTAGGCTAGGCATCCTAGACTCTGTAATTCCCTTCCCCAGGAATAGTGTTTGACAAATGTATTTCCCATTTGGAATAAGATTAAAGATAGTTTCATTAGTTCATAAGATCTATGTTTCCTGAATGTTAAGTAATGTCAAGCATCCAAATCTTAAAATATTAGGGGAAATTAAATCACATTTTAAATATGGCTCTCCACCACGTAATGCCTCCAATTTGGATTCATGAGATCAGTAGAACTTATACAGCCCTATCCACTACCCCTTTTCCCCCACAATATTGGGGGAACAGCAAGAAAGCAACTATGTGGAGCTCATCCCCCACTACTTTAGGGGGTTGTTCAGTATCAGTACTTTTGTACACAGGAGTAACCATGCTACTAGGGGATTATTTTGGTATAGGGGAGAAACTATGCCATACTAGTTCTTTCTGTGAAGTAATATACGCCACTTCCCAGTTTGGTGTAGTGGTTAAGTACACAGACTCTAATCTGGGAGAACAGGGTTTGATTCCTCCACTTGCAGCTGCTGAATTACCTTGGGTAAACCATAGTTCTGTCACAGCTGTTCTCTTGAGGACAGTTCTGGAAAAGAGCTTTCCCAGCCCCACTTACCTCACAGGAAGTTTGTCATGGGGAAGGGAAGGGAAAGGAGTTTGTAAGCCACTCGGAGACTCCTAGTGAAGGGTGGGATATAAATCCAATCTCTTCTTCCTCTTCCTCCTCTTTCTCTGCTTAAGAGAACTTATCTTGTAAGTACATGTTTGCCATGGTCCTCAGTGATTTCCCTCTGTAATGTAAGGCCATGGCCACCCCAGAATTATCTTCTGTCCTTTACACAGGTCTAGTTTAAAGGAATATAGGACTCAGGACTCAGCTCTCTTATGCTCCTTTTCTCCCTGCTGCTATCTCTTAAAACACACTCAAACCAATTTGGTGTAGTGACTAAGTGTGCGGACCCTAATTTGGGAGAACTGGGTTTGATTCCCCACTCCTCCACATGCAGCTACTGGATGACCTTGGGAAAGCCATAGTTCTGTCAAAGCTGTTCTCTCAAGGACAGTTCTGGAAAGAGCTCTCTCAGCCCTGCCTACCTCACAGGGTGGCTGTTCTGGGGAGGGGAAAGGAAAGGAGTTTGTAAGCTGCTTTGAACTCCAAGCGAAGGGTGGGGTATAAATCCAATCTCCTCTTCTTGTTCAAATGGCCTTTAAATCAGATTTACACTCATCACTATCCTATTTCAACATTATCTGCCAACTCTAACAGAAGGCTGAAGCTAGTCAGAAAACTGAAATGTATTATTGAGGAGCACAAACATTGCATACAAGTAGAAAAGTTCTAAACAAAATGACTGTATGCATACCAAGAAGTATTTCTATATCCATATTAGGTGGAAGCACTTTTTAGCCTGTGTGGTACTCTGACTTACTGTTAACCTTCATAGTGATCAGGGCCTGTGAGTGAGTACCCTCAGAAAACTATGACTTTTGGAACCATCCACCACATTCAAAATAAAGAAAAATGAAGTATCTAGAGGGAATTTTTACCTTTATTTACTTGGCATGCATGGCAATGTGAAAATGAAAATTGATTTTTTTCCCCCCAATGCATCATTAATCCTACGTAATTATAGTTTATAGGTAAGCTATTCATGTGAGATAACATATTAATGTTGTTAAAACAGTGAAAAGAAATTCACTTCCATTTCATTTGGAACCCTTTAAAACCTGGCACCCTAGGTGCCCACCTAGTTCACCTGTGTGATTATGTCAGCTCTGCTGGTGATAGATTTTTTTAAAGCTAGGGAAAAGATTTAGAAAAATGTTTAAAGTGGCAAAAGGAAGCAATGGCTCTCAAACTGCTTTTTCCTGCTGAAAATGCACACTGAAGTCCAGCCAATCAAGATGAAGTGCCCCATTTCTAACAGGTCAACCATTTAAGAACTTTTCGAAACACTTGTGTCAAGCATTCAGCAGATTCCAAACATACGAAGACACTTTAAAAAAAAGTATACATCTCAGACTTTCCCCTACTGCTGTGTGAGCCAATTCCAGTTACATCCAAAGTTCCTGAATATTGATTAGATAACACAATGTAAAATTTTCTTGCACTTTATATGAAGGAAGGAATTCTAATATTGCAAGTATTAATAACAGGAAATACTTAATATGCACCATTTCATTTAGACTACAGGGTTGTACCAAGTGGGGATTTCCAGAACTCTCTGTGTGCAAGTTATCCAATAAATCGTCTTCCTATTCATGCAGTTCGTTACAGCTTATAGACAGGGGGAGAGGGAGTCTTTTGTAATTTAAATGAACACGTTATACCTACTTGAAACAGGAGGATTCTTTAGTATAATGGGCCAAAAACTGGAAAAAGTCTTATGCTGCATAACCTGATCACAACCAGCAGAAAAGAGGAAGAGTCCAGCAGTACCTCTAAATGAATAGCAAAATTTGTGGCAGGGTATGAACTTTCGTGAGTCACTGCACAGATTTGGTTAGTATTTAAGATACTACTGGACTCATGCTGTTTTCTGCTGCTACGGACAGACTTAACATGGCTACCCATCTGGATCATCACAACCAGGTATGTCTTCCAAAATATTGTACTATCTGTGCATAATCTCCTTAGTATTTGTCAACGGATTTGAGTCATATTGAAGATGTGCTTGCTCTAACTATATCATATTAAAGCCCTCTTCAGTCAACTTATCTGCAGTGGTGGTGAATGAAGTGGTGGCAAAAAGAACTGGAATCACACCTGCTAGCCCTATCACACATGCATAGGTCAGAAGCATCTAGCATAAGCCTAGCTACTGCCTTCATGCCTTCATTCTCCATGGATATAGCTAATGAATCTATTGCCTTCTGTTTAGTGGTGTTTTGTCTCTATATGGTTCACTTCCCTTTTGTTTTGTGTAATACATAAAAAATTCTAGAAATGTACATCTTCACTATTGAGATCTTCCACTGGCTTTACACACAGTTAGGCTGCTGCGAAATTTAGGTGTTAGTTTTAAGCAGGGGAGGAAACTAGTCAGAGGGTCAAAAATACTGATTTTACTGACCAAAATTCCAAAAAAACTGACCAAATACTGACAAAAAAAACTGACAAATTACCAAACAATTTAATGTCAACCTATTGATAAATTAGTGTTTTAAAAGTAAAACTAGGACTTCATTAAAAATGATTATCATCTGGCCTCCACCATCCCCATAACCAGCACCATAGTCAGATGTGATCCAGATAAAAGGATCACACACCTTTTTATTGATTTTTTTAAATGAAGGACAATGTTTTCATTATTGTACAAAATCTAAGGCAAAAAAAGATTCCCTTTTAAAAATAATCACATACTGGAAATAATAAAATAGCAAAACATATTATTAAATGCCTCACATAAAGTAATCATGACAACAAAGCATAATTACTGTAATGTAAGGCTTATCTTTGCTTTTACTTTATCTTTGGTTTTTTGATGAAAAAAGGAGTTATTAATGAACTCTTGTTTCTCAACAGTTTTCTGCACTGCATCCACAAGCATTTTTTTCTTGCCCTCTTCTCCCATTGCTTTCTCCACTCCTTCGAGCAGGAGCTGTGCCGTGTTGAATCCCACCATATCCTTTTTCTCAGCAGCCTCCTTTATTAGCATCATCTGGCAACATTCAAGCAATCATCCTCTTCTTGTTCTGTTGTCTCAGCTTCTTCAGTTTTGCTTCCTTCTCCTGTATACTATCCTTTTCACTGTCTATCTTCTTAAACCAACTCCTCTGCCTTTTCCCCTTCTTTCTTTTCTTTTTGTTTTTGCTCCTCTTTAATGACACACTTTCATCACAACGTTGCTTGTAATGAACATGAGCTGCTCTTGCCATCTATAAAAGCTCCTGTGTGATATTAACATGGTATACATTGTTTTCATATACATGATATAAAGTATCTTTGACGATTGGGTGGGCATTCAGAGTTCTCTCTGACATCCTGCCCCTTTCATTGATCAAAATGTGTCCAGTTTTTAAAAACTCACTTTCTATGTCTGTGCTACCATGCAATAATGATAATGCTGCTTTCACCACCTTGGTAACCAGTGGGTATTTTGGATCTCCAGATGTGTGTTTCTTTTCAAAGAACTGATTCCAGTATGTATCTATGCAGCAAGTTTCACTGGCAGTTTCATCTTCAAGTCTCCATTCACCCACAATCATATCCAGTGGAATACCCATTGGGAGTGCTGCTGCTACTTTAATTATATCCTTGTGGGTTCCTTCCTTGACCCTCTGTGCTGAAGCTAAACCTTGAAGATATCTGAGGATGGGCTTGTCCAAAGATGACTGGAATAAAAGGTGTTTGCAGGCTGCTATGAATTTTTTTTTTTTTTGCTCCAGTTAAAAAGAGTAGCTGTTCCTTTTCAGAATTTTTTTTCTGTTTGTCACAGATTCTACTTTCACTGATTACTTCTCTCACAGGTACGTAGTGCTCATCACTGAAGGCTTCAAGGGACAATGGTGCTGAACTCTTACAAACACGATACATTATTGTTCTTCTGAATGTTTTTACTTTACTGTGCATCACATGCACCAAAGGACCTTCTTACTGGAACACTGCAGTGAACTTTGTAAATAAGCGGGCACTTACGCAAAAAAAAAAAAATCACCTCTGCTTTCATTGTCTCATGTTTTAAGAGGTTAATTATGTTTCCATACGGTGTGGAAGGTTTCATCAAATCACTTTTACTCTTAAGAGCAAATTCCTTAAAGTACTTCATAACTGAACTAAAAACAATCTATCTTCTCACTGAAAAGTCATCATGTTTTCCCCAAAATGCAGTAATGAAAACAAAAAAACACAAACAGCATTCACAAGAATCAAAGAAATACTGACTTTACTGACCAATTTTTTAAAAAACTGACAAATTAGTGACCAAGATGAAAAAACTGACTTTTATTGATTTTACTGACCATTTTCCACCCATGTTTTAAGTCATAACATTTCAATGTAGAAACCTTTAAGCAGCAGCACTCTGATTAAAAGGGTTATTGTACTTCTACAGTTAATCTGTTGCAGTTGTATATTGCCAAGTTTCTGAATGGGGTTTCCATTAGTCAAGTGAGACTTCCTGGATGCTTCCCCTTTTGCTGCAGCACAAAATGCTGCCGCAGAGACACAGTGGATCCCTCCTTCTGGGGCACCAGGAGGGGTGCTGTGGGAAGAAGATAGACAAAGACATGTGCACACCCTTCCACAAGCAGAAATTCCCTCTGGATACAACCCCACAATTCTAGCCTAGGCTCTTTTTGGGGCAGAATTCATGTCATCTTTAAGTACAATTCAGGAGGGTGGCTATCTCCCATAAAGTCCAAATTAGGAGTTTCCCCACTAACATCTGACTATGGACTAAATGACTCAACCCAGCAGCATAATTCCCTCCTAAAGATCCTGTTTTTTTCATAACCCAAGACAACATGGGGGAATAAAAGATTCAAGTCTGCAAATTCAGTGATTATTATGGGAAACATAAGAACCTTTCAGTTCTAGAGAGAATAAACACAGGTGTATGCAAAATACACAAAAACTAGATCCAGATGGGGGACTGGTTTTCCACTATAGCAAGAAAACTTTCACCCCTGCATTCCCTGCTGACAGTTGACAGGCAGTGGGGGGGGGGGGGGCGTTTTGCCATTGCCCTTACAGCACAAAACCAAAAATGACATTTTGCCACATACAAGACAGTTACATCACTTCCAGTTTTGCACCAGTGTGGGGCTATGGCTCAGTGTAAGAGCCTCTGCTTTGCACAGAGAAGGTCCCAGGTTCAATCCCCGGCATCTTCAGTTGAATGGACCAGGCAGCAGATGATGGGAAAGGTCTCTGCTACCCTGGAGAGCCATTGTCAATCTGATTAGATAATACTGATCTTGATGGACCAAGGCAGTACAAGGCAGTTTCATGTGTGACATCTCACAGAGGTTCAATGCTAAAGAAATTGTCCCATCCCACAAACTCTCCTGGAGCTCAGGAGAATGAAGGATAAAACCAGAATACAACTCTCATAGACACTCCCCACAAAATACTTCTACCAAATGTCTAATTATTCAGTAAAAGCAAAGATGGATTACAAGGGAATCCAAAATTAATATAAGGAAAGAACATGGGGGGAGTGCTAAATACTTTATTATAGCTGATCCAGTAACAATAGGTAGCAAGGGTCTCTCCTTAAGCCATATCAACCACTTTTCTTTGGCTTTTTCACAATTTCAAGAATCCCACAGTGTGTGAACTCCTTCTAGAAAATCCAGATCTTTAGCCAGCTTTCCCCAGAAGCTAGGCTCTGAGACAGCTATTGTCTTCTGCTAACATATTCACTAAATTAGCTTGCTTCCTCTAAACATAGTCTCTCAGACATATATAAGTCTACTAGGAAAGGACCCCTCCACTGAGACTAACCCTCTGGAGGCACAAACCCTGACTCAAACTGAAAGTTTCACAGATTTTTTTCGCTCCTCCAACATTCAGTTGGTACTGACTGGCTGTTAACTGCTGTGCATACACAAACAAGCTTAGAGGGGACTGATGACTGGCAGAAAGATGCAAGACCTTTGCCCATCTGTCACAGCCCCCATGCAATTTGGTACCAAGAACTAGTTCTAATTGGTAACTTGACCATTTTTGCTATACAAGCAGTTATATGCAAATTTGCAAAATTGTTTCCCTCACGTGGCATGAGGTACTAAAACTGAATGCAAGGGTATGCCAGTTCAAACACACATACACAAGTATTCTTTGACCTTAAGATTGTGACATTCGCAATCCACACAAATGGCCTAGACTCTGGGCATATTGCAAAATTGACTTCCATAATAACATTACTCATATATAGCCACACACAAACTGGGATCCCAGTGCACTATATTTTCCTTAATGTGGAAATATTACAGCCACTCTACAAAGATGCAAGGATTGTAGTAACATCCAACATGGTAATTCTAGTCATTCATGAACTAAGTAATATTATCCATGATTGGGGGGGAGGGAAGGTTGTTACTTTGAGATGCCAATGAATGCAATAAAGGAATGTAGAAACAACTAAAGTGAGATGGCAGGAAGCAAGGAATAAAAAAGTCCAGGGACATCAGAACACCTTTTACAATACATAGTGACAGGTTAAATCAGTGTTGCATGGATTGTTACACAATCACAGCACAAACCAAAGAGCTCTAATGAATGCATGATGCTCACCATTGACGATCTGGCTCTGCATTCATTCAGAATTTCCACTTACCCGTGTGACCAGGGCTTTTCTTAATCTTGAAAAACTCATTTTGTGTGCCTTTCCAATATATCAATAAATATTTTAAAATGTTTGCCACATATAGTGAGAAGCATATAAGATACTCAGGAGAAAGACAAACACAAGCCCCATTTGTGAGTTGCAGTGAATGCAGGTATAGTACAATGTATACCTGATTTTTCTCTATAAATATAATGAATAATTCTCTCTTGTTGACATTCAACGCATGTACAGCTGACCGTGTGATTGAAACTGCACACTTATCCAGGTGCTGAACGCTCAGTTTCATTTGTAAACACATGTTGGCTCTTTCTGACAAACAGACATACATATGTACCTGCAGAATATATGTGCGTTCAACTATAACATACACAAGTACACAGGCTACTGCGATAAAGCTGTTTATTTCCCTGTTCTTCCTAAGAAGCCAGGCATTTGTGCTGAACCAGGTTTCCCTTGTTTTTTGGCAACTGAGCTGGTTGAATCAGTTCAAGAGATGACAAACTGATCATTCCATACTGGAATGATCCATCAGGCAGTTCAGTTTTTAGCAGAGACAGCAACTTGACGCAGCTCCAAACAATATAAAACTGTAGGGAGGACTGATTTATCATCAGGTTTGCTCTACAAATCAGTGGATCAATTGAAGTGAGCATTTATCATAAAACTGATGTGTTTGTGTTCTCCTTGGCATACACTCCAAGGATGCATTATAAATGCAGTAGTTAAATCGGGGCCAGTTAAATGTGACTTGTCCTAATCCCATTAAAGGCTCGAACTACTTTGCCTCCTTTTTATAAACTCAGTGTTAACAGTTTGGAAGAACAAATCATCATGACTAATTTATTAAACAAGTCTTCTTCCTTTTCAGCTTGCAAGTGGTCCAATTACTGTTTTTTATTCTTTGATTACAATTATTTCCTAATGCTTAAATTTGCTCTTCCTGATTATTAGATTCCTTTGTTAGAATAGCTCATAACCATGAATTCTTACTGGACCACTCTAATCAACTACATCTGAAGATAATCAAGTGAAATTGAGTCTAAATCATGAGACTGTATTTATGTGTTCTTTGTGGAACTCCTTAAAAAAATCCACAGCATACTTTGTTTCCCTCTTCCAGAACTATGCACTCCAGCAAAGAGTACAAGCAAGACAGTTTTCTTGGGGCGAGGGGAGGACAAGAATTTGTTGAACGACGATGACTTAATGTGCAATTATTGGCCTGGAACCAAAGAACCCACAAGCAGAGATTTATTTACAAACAGATCTTCCCTACCTCTGCTACCTGAAGCTCCCCCTAAAGTTGCTCTATCCCCTCTGAGCAGCCTCTGAGAGTCAGGAGATCTCCAGCCTAGATCTGGCTTACGTGGGTCTACAGAAACCACAGAGCATCACCTATTGCACAAGTAAAGTATCTTCCACTCAGACAGCTGTGGATCTGACACAAGTTTAACTTGTTAAGTTCTGTAAGGAAAATATCTTTAACCAGTCAACTAGAATTAAAAGCAGTTCATGGAACACAAACCAAAATAAATTCTGTGTATGGAATACCTTAATTCATTGTCCCTGTCAATACTTTCAACTCGTAAATGGAGTCTCTTCCAGGGCAAAAGTAATCACAGAACAATAATGTGATAATATACAGCCAATTCCACCCCCAGCCCCTCAATGATCATTAGTAACTGACCAAATTCCTGAGAAACTTGACATTCATCACAAAGAACTGCTATTTGGGGCTCTCCTAGACCTCAGCTTCCAACCAGCAGAAAACAAGTCATTAGAAACTTGAAGGCACTCAATTGGCTGAGCTTGACTACATGCAAAAAGCATTTTGCAGGAGAGTGGGTATCAATAGGGACATGACACTGGCATATGCTCATTTCAGTCAAATGATTCCAGTTTATCAATCAATTCATATCTTCATTTAGCAGGACAGATCACTTTTCTTCAGAAAATGTGGTCAAATTCTAAATAGATTGTAATATTAGACAAGACAAATTTTAGGCTTACCCCTTAGAGCAGGCAGCAGAGATCTCTCTTTCTTGTCATCACATTTGTTACATTCACTGAAGTACAAGAGCAGAAAGACATCCACAAGAACCCACATCAGCGAAGTGGCAAGTACCACTTTGCAGTAGATAAATCTCCTCATTCTTTATTGAATCCTTAGTTAGTATACTGTAGTAAAGACCGCTATTGTTCCAATGACGTATCCAAGCCAAAGACGCCAGCATGAACGCAACGACGAGAACATCCCACTGTAAATTAAGATGGTAGGGAAATGCAGTGAATTAGCAAATGACATCAAATGCAAAGGCAATTCATTTTACTGCTTGCTTTATTGTATAAAAGATCTTTTTAATTAATTGATGCTGCTTTCTACAATATACAAGGAAATAAACTAACCCTTTCCACAGAAAAATCAAAAACAACACATATAACCAGTAATTTTTCAGGATTTGCTTTGAAATATTCGAGTTGCAAGCTATACATTTTGATGTAGCAAGTTTTAAGTTTAACAATAAATATATGCTGACTCAAGGCAGCAGATAGCAAAAAAGAATAGGGTTTGGATTTAATGAGATGCTATAGATCAGCAGCACTTTATTTTACACCAGTACTGCTACACTTTAGGAGAGTTCCACCAGGATTTACTTACAATGGCAACCCGGATGCACATTTTCTTGTACTTACAGTGCCATCCTGAACAGTTATACCCTCCTAAGGCTACTGATTTCAAGGGACTTAGCAGGGTACAACTCTTGAGAAACTCATTAGAGAGGCAATTTTCACTGTATTACCGATTGTTTTTAATACATGCCCCAGAAAGCAAGACATAACAAATGAGAATGTAACTGGGGGGAAATTCTACTCAGTACATTTACAATACATCTTAGAACTGTGTTTTGGCTATAACGAGGGATACAAACAATTTTAAATAGAGTGATTAAAGTTCAGGTAAAGAACTGAAGATAATATTTCTAAGAAAGAAATGGGCACTAGATTGTTTTCACATGTAAGAAATGCAAGATAGAAGATAAAAAAATGATTTCTAAACTGTATAAGGTGCTATTGAAATGGTATACTGAAGATGAAGTTGTAAAAGAGCAAATGATAAAATGGGCTGTAAATGTTAACAATGAGATATTAATGACATCTTGGGAATATTTGTGGAAAAAGTCGATGAAAATTTCAACTTGCGTAAATGTTAAAGAGAATTGTTATAAAATGATGTACAGATGGTATATGACGCCTAAAAAAATTGCTATCATAAATGAAAGTATGTCTAACAAATGCTGGAAATGTAAGAAACATGAAGGGTCTTTTTACCATATGTGGTGGACATGTGATAAAGCAGTAAAGTATTGGACAGAGATCCACAATGAGATACAAAAATTTTTGAATTGTACTTTTAAGAAAGACCCACAGATGTTATTGTTAGGTCTTAAAATGGAAGAAATAAATGTAGCCAAGAGAACATTACTATGGTACTTGACTACAGCTGCAAGATTGACTTTTGCTCAATGTTGGAAACAAGATAAAGTACCTGAAACATGGGAATGGATTAAAAAGACGTTGTTTTTGGCAGAAATGGACAAATTAACGAGAAAGTTAAACAACGAAGAAGATGAAACGTTTTTTGAAGACTGGAAAGACTTTCAAAAATACTTGTTGAAAAATTGGGACATTAAACGTGGTTTGATTTGTTTTGATAGTTATTAAGAGGAAAATGAAATAGAATTAGATTTTTGAATTGTTACCGTTAGTAAGAGAAAATAGGTTTAGAAGTAACTGTAACAGAACAAGAGAGATATTAATGGGGTTGGAGCAGTGCGGGAAGTCTTGTTTGGGGGGTAGAAGGGAAATTAGAAAAATGGATATATAGGTTGGTTGAAAATGTATGAGTATGTGATATATCCAATAATAAATTGTATTTACCAAAAAAAAGAAATGCAAGATAGAGACCACTTCATACTTAATAGTAACATATTAAGTCAACCCTATTTTTAAAGAAAATCCTGTCACTGCTCATGTAATGGCAGAAGATTTTGTTCATATTGGTCAAGAGCACCTCATATCAGGCTTAGCTGTTGCAAGAACAGACTAGACAAGAAGCTAAACTATTTTTCAGTAACACATTTTTGAAATTCAGTTTTCATGCCGTTGGAAAAACTGGAAGTTTGCAAGGACATTCTATATGCCGAGAGACTAAACAGTCAAGAGTCCATGCCCACAGTCCTTAGTTCCTTAGGAACCCGCTCCATATGTGGCTCATATCTTCAAGCAGAATGGTACAGTATAACTGAGATTACGGCAACACATAAAACTCAGGGGGTGTGATCCAGAGAAATAAACTTCAGTTGGAACATGTGAGAGCATGAAAAAAAGATTCTCCACCCCACACAGGAGAGCAAGGCTTCTGGGCAGGGCTATAAAGCAAAAATTTAATCCATCTCCCAGTAATATACACTTATGAAATACAAATACTCTTAATATGAGCATGTAGCTATCACTAAAGCTTACACATTTTTCAGTAAAACTACTGTCACAAACTTCGATGACTTCACAAAAGGTTGTGAATAACAAAGGGTTATTTCCAGCAGCAATACATGTTCTGAAGATTTTTTAAAAAATCTAATTTGAATTCTAAATCTTATGCCAGAAAAAAACACTTCCAGTTGAGATACTTCCTGTTTTTCCCACTTTCCTCATTGCTCCAGGATTCTCAGTGTATAATTAAAAAAACAAACACACACCTAATTAAGGGGATAGGATCTATCCAGGCCTAGACTGATCTGAGGCAAACTGACAGACAGAAGATGGTTTCTATTTAAAAAATGCAATTTATTCAGAAAAAAATACAACTAATGTAAACATTAGCACTTTTTCAAGAATTGTAAAATGTTAGGATTCAGGAAAAACTTCTCTGAAGCAAGTTTAACCACATATCTATTTCCATACCGAATCACAGAGTGTAGAGCTAAGGACAGATAGGGGGATTTCTCTACAAACCTGGAGGAAGTCTCGGGTTTGCAGAAAAATCTGAAATAATATATAATAAACTTGTAACTTTAAGAATGCTCACTGAGCTCTAAGTGGCCATTCTAGAAGTTGCCAGACAACCACAACAATATTGCTGAAGCCTTGGATTCTGTAAAACAGAGCCCGGGGGGGGCACTTGGAAGACAAGACAGCCCTGCAAAATTTCTGTCTCCACCCCTGTTGTATGTCATGATGGGAAAGGACTCCCCAGGAACAGCCCCAATGGCAATCACTAGATAATCACTACCTGCACAACTCAAAAGCCAGACTCTGCCAAATGCAACCAGGCACAGCCTGGCAGCTGGCACCACGCAACCTGACCATAGTTTTCACAGAGAAAGGTATCAGGAAGAGACATAGGGGTAAATGAAGACAGGGACAGAAAAAGGTACTTGGGGCAGGTGGGTAGAAAAGTGAGAAGGAAGCAGGAAAGGGGGAGGGGCTGTGGGAGCTTTAAAGGAAAGGAAAGGGAAAGTAGGAAATGCCCCCTACAATTTCTCGCAGGTCACCTACTTGTGCGTGTGTACACACACAGAGACATGCACAGTACATATATATGTGAGCATGTGTGTAAGTGTTGTCAAGTCGCTTCCAACTTATGGCAACTCTATGAATTAATGTTCTCCAAAACATCCATTCTTAGGTCTTGCAAACTGAAGGCTGCGGCTTCCTTGATTGAATCAATCCATCTCATGTTGGGTCCTCTTCTTTTCCTGCTGTCTTTAACTTTTCATAGCATTATTGTCTTTTCATTAACTCCTGTCTTCTTATAATGTGACCAAAGTACGATAGCCTCAGATTAGTCATTTTAGCTTCTAGGGAGAGTTCAGGCCTCATTTGGTCTAGAACCTACTTATTTGTCTTTTTGGCAGTCCATGGTATCCATAAAACTCTCCTCCAACACCGCATTTCAAAGGAATTTACTTTCTTCCTGTCATTTTTCCTCATTCTTCAAGAAACAACCAGGGAACAGAAAATCTTGAACGATTTCAATTTCTTCACTGTCAACCTTAAAGTTGTATAATTCCCCAGCAGTCATTACTATATCTTTATCTAATTACATCACTTTGCTATAAGTTGCACACCAGACCCAGCAAATCCTTTGTACACTAAGTTAATCCCCGAGACATGGAAGTGTAACCAAAGATCTGATATTTCCTCAGATCTTCAATTTACACTCCTGTTAAACTAACCCTTCCCCTTCAAACCTCAAGAAGAGTCTGGATGAATATGCGTCAGAGATGCTTTAGGCTGGTCCTGCACTGAGCAGGGGGTTGGACTAGATGGTCTGTGTGGCCCCTTCCCAACTCTATGATTCTATGATTCAAAACCTAAATTCTGGCTCTCAATCACCCCTGTCAGATTTTAACTCTTTTAGTACATAGGTCCTATTGGCTGATTCAGACCACCACACTTACTGAGCCCAGTGTATCCGGGACCTACTTCTCAGTCAGGGTATTTCTGATACTGCCATTTGGTATTCTGTAATATTTCAGCTAATTACAAATTAAATATATTTGTAAAATTAAGGACACTGAATACCCCAAAAAATAAATAAATCAGGTAGTAGTTTCATGTTTACTATCCAAGCAGTATTCATCCCAAAACGCTGGTTTTCAGATATTACTCATATATAATACATGGATTTTGTTGCATCTATGAAATTTACATTTAAAAAGTTAAACAGACCTGTTCCTATGGCTTTACTCAGAACAATGCCTTTTTTAAACGAACAGGAAAAACAAAGCCTATGTAAAATATTTAAGGCCTGGCAAGTTAATAGCTCAAAATTCTCAAAGCCAGTAGACATTACTTTTTTAATGGTTTCCAAGAAGAGTCTGCTTGGGCTTGAAATGCTGTCAGGGAGGGAGCGCCTGCTTCCCCCCTCCAGCCATTTTCTACAATGAAATAGTGTGGGGGAAGTTAGTTTCCCATTTTTGCTACTCCACATGCATAGAATTACACAATGTGGAAAATAACTCCCCCCTTCCCAATGCTGTTTCCTCACAGAAAAACAGGAGACCTTCATTTCCACAAAGTGGTGTTCCAAGGCCAAATGGGCTCTACATTATTTTTTAATAGCCATCCCCAGCAGCTGCTGTGTGGCTGCAGGGAACCTGGACCCAACTATTAAAAAAAGCAAATGTCTAGTCTGGCCCAGAAAGGGTCTATTGAGACAGTAATTTGTCCTTTGAGACTTTACCTAGGGCAAGATTGGAGTGACTGTCAGGTTCCTACCTTGTCTTCCCTCTCGCTCTCTCCCTCAGTAGACTGAGGGAGAAAGTAAATGACAGGATGTGGAAGACAGAGCCTCCTGTGTATTTCTGAATGCAGACCTCACTAAGCTTCAGTCTGCATCCCAGTTTACTCCCTACTTTATTTCATTTATCATTTTTCTCACTGAGTTTCAAGCTAGAGGCAATGAAACTGGATCACATAGTTCAGACAACATAGAAACACACAGAATAATACATCCAATAAACTGGATCACAGAGAAAAGGGAAACAAATTTAGTATAAGACAGCGGTCCCCAACCTTTTTGAGCTTGTGGGCACCTTTGGAAATCTCACACAGAATAGTAGGCACAGCCACAAAACAGTTCCCATAAAATGGCTGCCACAGTGATGGAGCCAGCCACAAAATGACTGCCACAGTGTACTTTCAGTCACACAATGAAGATCCTTGGTGCTGTGGTGGGAGCTGCTGCCAAATCAATGTTCTACAAAAATCTGCACAGCCAATCAAATTTCCCATGGTCAATTAGAAGCCTTGCTAGGCAAAAGCCCCACCTGGCCTCATCTACTTTCTAAAAACACGTGGTGGGTGCCAGGAAAGGTGTTAGCAGACACCATGGTGCCCATGGGCACCATTTTAGAGTCGCCTGGTACAAGACATCCAATGAACAATGCAGCTTGGGGGAGGGACATAAGTTTTTACAGTTAAAATGACAACACTATTCTTTTCCTAAAAAGATCTGTGTTACCATACTTCCCTATTCCCTTTATAAAAATATATACTTTTTCCTGTGGGAGAAGGATCAGCTCTCAAAAGTCCAAAGGATGACTGAACATAATCCCAAAACAGGCTTCTATGAGATGTAGCAAACAATACAAAAGCCCAAGGCACATACCACTTTGGTACATATTGTAGCACTGGAAATCCATCGATCTCTCTCTGGAAGTTTAACACTTCAGTAGTGTAAATTATGCAAACAGTGTGACTCAATATAGTACTCTTACCATAAGGATTTATTATACTGTGATACACACATTCCTGAATCAGAGTGAAATACCTGGAGACTGAGCAGCAGGGACTGATGCAGCAGACTACTAGGTGCCGGAACAATCTTACAGCATGCATCCAGTTAGGTTCATGGCTCTTTAATTTCCTCTTCACTATATTATTACGTGCCTTGGGCCAGGATCCCAGGATACACTGGCTGCTAGCCCAAAGGTTCAATCTATCCAATATGTATTGGCTTCAAACAATGTACTTTTAAAATGCTTTGAAAGACCTTTTAATTCAATAGCAGTGTACAGGTATTTTCTAATGTAAAATATTTGGGCAGGTGGAACATTACAAATCCAACTAGAGAGCCCTGAAAGCAGGAGGATTAGGTTTGACCATTGCCTCCCAGTATAAAATCTGAAGGCGGGGGGAGAGGAGCCAACTAAAATCCAGCTTTGCAATTTAGCAAAAGTGTGCATCCTGGGAATGTGGCACTCCATAACTGAAGAAGAGGATGCACAAAGAGTGCACAAAATTGGGCTTTTATAGATTTCATTATCAAGGAGTCATAAAAACATTACTGGTTAAAAGGAGTTGTTAACATGGTAGAAAGCCCGAAAGCTGCCTTATATGAGATCAGTAACATGCTGGATGGGCTGTCTGCAAAGTGGCTCTTTCTTGCAACAGAAATCAATTTGTACGCAGCACAGGCAACTATAAAGATCATGTAAATCATGCATCCTGAACCAAGGACAATAGCATTATAGAAATAAATTATTGCTCACTGTACTGCCCTTAAAGAGGATTATAATTGTTCTGGATTCATGATCTAATAACATTTTAATACAGAAACTGAAGCAGGATATAATCTCACAGGTTAGTTTTCCAGCTTCACTCACCCTCTGTTATGACCTTTCAACCATAACTGTACATACACATGAAGGCATGCATGGGCATCCACATAAGCTTCACTTTATACTCATTCCATTTGAAGTACCCATTTGTGCGCCAAGCTCTAACTGCTGAGAATTCTGTAAATTGCCATGGAGATAGGCAGAAAAACTAGAAAGGAAATCACAGTGCCCCGGTCACCTTTCTCCACCTCCTGTTTCTCTCTTTTCTATGGTTATTTGTTCCTGGCTCTCCCATCTCATAAACTCTTACATCAATTGGATGAGAGATGAGTACAGAAAACAACAAATGAAAATAAGTGATCAGTAAACCTTTGGAGGGGGCATTCAGAAGGCTCAACAATCAGAACCCATATCTATTGTTTGTTCATGCCACAAGGGTAACCTGCATGCAAGTTCCTAAATACACTTGTATTTATGTAGATGCACACAGAAGACCTCATAAATTGCTTTACTCATCTAAAACTTACGTTTCAACACATTAATGAAGTGTTCACCAGCTCATGGTTCATAAGTATGCTTAAAAGGGGGGCTGTGGTTCAGAAAGCCAGTTTGGTGTAAGGGTTAAGAGGAGAAGACTCTAACCCGGAAAACCAGGTTTAACTCCCCACTCCTCCACATGCAGCCAGCTGGGTGACCTTGGGGTAGTCACAGTTCTCTGAGTTGTTCTCTCAAGAGCAGTTCTCTCAGCCCCATGTACCTCACAGGGTGTCTGTTGCGGGGAAACGAAGGGAAGGAGATTGTAAGCTGCTCTGAGATTCCAAGTGAAGGGTGGGGTATAAATCTAACTCTCCTTCTTCAGTGGTAGAACCTCTGCTTTGCATACAGAATGTTCCAGGTTCAACCCTTGGCACTCACAGTTCATAGGACCAGGCAGAAAGTGATATGGAAGACCTCTACCTGAGACTATGGAGATCCACTGCCAGTCTGAGTAGAGAACACTGACCCTGATGGACCAGTCATCTGATTCAGTATAAGGCAACTCCATGTGCTCTAGGCACATGTGCCTAGAGTATCTGCTGCAAGCTTCCTTTTCATCATACTTTCACACTCTTCCAAGTTATTTAGTAAAATATTTGTACTTCACTCTCCCATGACTCAATGCATCTTATCAATTCAAAGTTAAGAAATAAGAAAATGCATAACCCCACCTCTTAAAATACTTCCAGCCTCTATCTCATTAAAAGCCTTAGCAAATAAAGGAGCTTGCAGCTTCTCCTAAATGCCTCTAGATATAGTGGCCCCCTTGTCTCCTCAAGGAGCCATTCCATACCAGGAAAAAGGCATAGGCTCTAATTGATGCCAGGTGGGCTACTTGTAGATGACAACCTCAAGACTGCATTAAAATTCCTTTTTTGGTGCTTGTCATGAATAACCAGAATGAAGACTCACATTATCTAAAGTGGATATTAACTTCTTGTTTGGCAAGATGAACAATAGGATATCCAAGGGAATTCCACTGATCAGAGTTGTCCATTGTAACCCCCCAGTATGAAGTATTGTGCCACCCCTTCTCTTACATCTTAGGCAATACTGATGCAATATGGATAATTGTGAAGTATTCCCAAGTTGAATTCCAAAGTGATACTACTTTCCTCTGCATGCATTGAACTTTCCTCAGCTAAATCCATCAACAGCTTGACTGAGCCTCAGGTTTTGACAGCTGTTGCTTGGCAACAAAATTAGTAGTCTTCTCCACAGTACCTGTAATGCTATATGTTTTTTTTTAAATGATTTTGTAACATAATTCTTTTTTGAAAAAGTTATGCAACACTTCTGATTCAGACAAGAATGTATAACTTCATATTTGTTAATCACATAAAAGAATTTCTGTGAACCAGACACAAATTGATTTTATAAAGTATCCAAGGGTTTGCAAAACTTAAGTGGCTAGCAAAAGACCAAGCTGCAAACCAGGAGATCACAAATTTCATCTCTGCAATAATCACACTAAGTAGCTTTAGGCAAGCCACTAATCACTTATCCTCACCCCACAACTCCTGCACCTTCCCGAGAGAGATAATAGTTATAATTACCTATTTCTGAAAAATTGCATACTTGGTCACCACGAAAAATGTGTGCAGATAATTCTTTTGTGATGGCCTGTGAACTGAAGTTTTTCATGGAACTATTGCCGATGGCTTCCTATACACTATTTTGAATGTAGCTTCCAGAAAGATAAATTCTTGTATCTCAAGTGTAATATGATGGCTAAAAAGCATAGTCTATAATATTACGGGGAGGGGAATAACTCTTCACTTTCTGATTCCATGACCTTTGACAATGAAGGAAGGGAGTAAATTTTAATGAATGAGAGACCGATACTTCAGCATTTTTTTTCTAAGCCTGCTTAGATCATTGTAGCACATGGTGATAAACAACAGGTTAACAAACGCAGGCTTAAGTGAAACATCAACACAGTTACTTTAGCTGCCTTCCCAGACTGGATGGTGGGGAAGGGGAAGATGTACAGTGAATATGTATTCTATTCTTTAAGCCTATTCCTCTGCAAGCTGATAGATATAGGAAAATTAAAGGGAAAATAGTTAATTCCCTTTTAACACTTGTTACTCCTTTGCATATTACATAAACCTGTGATTTTAACAAAGAAGTCATACACAGTTTAAATAGGGCTGTGGTTCCATAGACCACCACTTTCTTTGCATGGGGTTCAGTCACCTGCATCTCCAGGTATGAAGCAGTAGGTGATGTGAAAGCCTTCACTTGAGGGCCACTGCCACTAATAGCAGACAATACTGCTGTTGATAGTTCTGTTTCAATATAAGGCATCTTCAAGAATGAAGTAACACAACAGTTGCAAATATCACTAGTGTATACCTTGCTTCTCCATATAATGCTGCAGGCTTTAATGAGATATAAAAATAATTTCCTAAAAAAATACATCAATAGCATCACAACTATGAAGAATATTTTCTTTTCCTTTCAGGCCCATCAAAGAACCCAAGCAAGTTAGCTAACCCATATATTCATGTAAATTCCTATATGTCTCATGTATGTGTCATGCTCAGATAATTAGGGCACACGTAATTAGGCCACAACAGAGGACCACTGCTTTGGGGGAGGGGAATCACATTTCCTAACACTAATCACTGCAGGGTCACATTTTGAATACACCTACTCATACCAAGTCCCAGTTCCTCCCAGCATCCAAGCAATTATGTCTCAATGTTTCCTACCTAAGCTTCACAAACCAGCACTTTGACCCACTTCCTTTTGGAATGCAAACAGCCACAAACTTTGGAATTGTAAATAATTAAGTGATAGCTTTGGGGAATAGCTTTCTGTTCTCAAGGTACTCTCATTTCACAGGTCAGTTCTATTTATCTATTTTCTCAGCAGCAGCATGCAGTGGACCTTGTGTAGCTGCTAAACAAGATCTTATTGCTTGTGAAGCGAGACACGGCCATCTGCCTCTGTTCTAGGCTGGCAACCATGCCTAAACCTGCCAGTTTCTTTACCATAAGAGAGCTTTTCACACGAGATGCTTTAGATGCTTTGCAGTCCCTCTCCTGTGCCATTTGTAGACACATGCAAAGTTGTTCACATGGGTGTTCAGAGGTGGGGAGGCAATCTTTTAAACTGCACGTGCATCCAGGCACTGCTGGGTCTGTATTTGATTTAAAGGCCTGTAGAAAGCAAACAGTAGTAATAATTGTAGTGGTGAAAACTGCTGAACATATGCTACCACTGAAGTGCCTATGGGTCTAAGAGAGATCCATGGGATATCATGCTAAGAAGATGGCTTCAGTTTGCAGTGAGACAGCAACACAATTATTCATGCTCTTAAGTGGCTATGTATACACTATGGCATTTGGAATCAGACTATACAATTACTGGAGGGGGGGAATCAACCACTACTGCAATTTAACTACCTGAAAATAACCTAAAGAAGTAATCAGAAACAGCATGAAGTGTCATTTGATTGCCACTAGTTTAATTTAGGTATAATCATCATATGCATAAATCATCATACTAGAAATGACAGCTTAAAAGTTTTAATGCAGTTCCTCAAAATGAAATTTGAGGAAAGTGCATATACTTTTAAATATCAGCCAACTTCGATTCTTTTCTAACAGTCGTCCACCTTGCAGGTTTAAGCTTCATAATACAATTTAAACTTTTAAATTATAGCCATGATACATTGAATTTTAATTGGCTAAAATGTTATATAAGCTCCTTTCAATACAAAGCAGTATTGCCTAGAACTGCGTATTTTTTATTTTGATGTGCCATTTTTAAATTCAGAGAATACCACATTGATGAAATCCACCTCCAGGTTTTTATTCCTTTATGAAGTTTTCCTTTCTGCGATGGATTTGTCCTTAAAATATACATTCAGAGGGAGCTGCATTTGCCCCATGCATTATGTCTGACATGGATACACCTGTAAGTGGGGCGGGGGGGGAGGTCAGGTTTTGCAGAGAGAAAAAATCAGAAGCTGTTGCATGACACAAAGCTTTTTTAAACAAATTCAAGACTAGCTTTGAAGAGAATTTGGAGATTTTTTATATATAGCAACACTGATGTTCTTTTCCAAAGATCCTTTATTCTTGGGGTCATGTGGTATTCATGTAACTTTCTCCCCAAGTGAGGAAGTGGTGAGAAATCTTTTTCCCGCTATTTGGATTGTGCTGTTTGATGTTCACCATATCAAAGGTCACTGGAGCGAAACTTCAAGAGTGAAGATGGAACTAGCCCCCAACTGGTAAATACTTGGGGGACATCCCACAATCCTTGCTTTAAAGAGCAACTTAGGGTGAAACTACCCATGACAGTGTCCTCGTGGCCAACAGAAGGAAGCTGCCATTTTAAAGTGACTTTAAAAAGCCACAAGGGCCTGACTGGGTCCTTAGCACTCTTGCCCCCCCCCCTTTTCAAGAGTTTAAATAACCCCATGGGAGATGCACAGCTGTCTTAGCACATGATAAGGCATGGGGGGGGAGGGGAGAAACAAGAACAATTCAACCTGCTGCACTGGAGAGGCCCCTTGCAGCATTTTTAGATCACTTTAAAAGACCAGCATCTAGTTTGGCCCTTCCTTTCCTATCTTGTGTAAGAATATAACCATACTGTCCTACAACTCAAAAACACAAAGAAGAAATTGCTTGTCAATGGATGGCTAGTTGTGAACGGGTGGTTCTTATTTTGTTTGTTTCTGTGTTTCAGCATATGGGTGTGTTTTCCCCTTTAATTTTGTACTTTTAAGACAAATATCTGCAGTCTCCACACAGCACAAAAAACTGTAGGGAAAAAACCCTGAAAGTAAAACACTACCTGGGAGAACTCTCCCATTGATCAGGGTCTGCAAAATCCATCTTAATAAGATTCCATAATTGTCCAGAGTTTGAAACCATTAACCCTTTTCTCGTAACTGTATTCAACCGGCAGATCAATTGTCACATGGGCTGTTGCCCTACAAGCAGTTACCATGCCATTCTCTGCAGAGTTACACTCTTCTAAGTTGACTGATTAACTATGCTTCAGATGGCACTACCATTTTCTACTGAGTTCAAGCAGCTTGATGACAGTCTGCAATCCTAAGCATATTTCCTTCATAGCAAGTATAAGTTAATCAATGAAACTCAACACATAAACATAGGTTAAGATTTGAAACAAGACGGATAGCTATTGTGGTGTTTTCAGATATAGCAGTGACTGCAAACAACACAGCTTGCTGGGAGATGTGCATACTGCAATTTTTTTATTTTTTTCTACCTGCTTTCCCTTCTCTCCCCCCCTCTCATTTTTTGCTCTTGGTTCTGTGCCCTGATGGCAGACACTGGAATTTTTCTTTACACATAAACTGTGGACTATTAGCTGGAGATATGTCAACTATATTCTAATTTGAAAAATTCAAAATAAATCATGTTTGAAGCCCTACCTCCAGATTTGAAATGACATAGTTCCATAAAAGACCACATCACACTTAAGTACACTCTTCTAAAGATCTATTTACATTTCAAGGCAAATAGAACACTGCATGTTCATCATTAAAATTTAGTAGAGAAGCCAAGGCCTGTGAAATTCTCCTCTATACAACCTACTACATCTTGCAGAACATACAGTGCAGTTAACACAACAAACATCTTTTATACAAGCCTGAATGAGACTTGGCAGTACCTTCAGGCTCCGTTAGATACATATGCACAAAAGAGCAAACTTTTTAGGAAAGTTGCATCTTTGATTTCACTATATTCTAACATTAGAAATCATGGTGTTCTGGATAATTTTTGCCAGGGTTAATTCACATATAGGCTTGCTCTTAAGAAGCATTCCAGTATCAGGCTGTGGTCACACACATTAAATAATCCACTTTCAATCCATTTTCAACGCACTTTCCAACTGGATTTTGCCAGTTCACGCAGTAAAAATCCAGTTGGAAACTGCACTGAAAGTGGGTTATTTCATGTGTGTGACTGCAGCCTCAGAGTACCTAGCAATCAGTGTTCCTTCTAAGCAGAGTTAGTGTGAGCTAGCTCACAGTTTTTTAGCTTCCAGTTCACACATTTTTGTCTTAGCTCAGGAAGAAAGGCTCCAGAGCAAACTAATTTATGCAGCAGCCAAATCGCTCACTCACAACTTTAATGCCAGTAGCTCACAAAGTAGAATTTTTGCTCACAAGACTTCAGAGGTTAGAGGGAACATTGCTAACAACGTGTCTGTTAGACTATGTTATTAGAGAACCTCTGCCTCCAATTTATCCTTTATTAAAACATACATATAACACCTTTTAACACTGACTAACTTAAAATATGAAAGCACCAAGAATTCTATATAGATGATGAAACATAGAAAGCATTACACAAGTCTAATTCATCTTACCCCCAAATAAATAGAATCACAAGGTAAGAAGTTTCCATTAACTGTAATCAGGCTCACATTCTTGGCTAATTAGCTAACTTCAAAACCATAAAAAGTTATTTAGAGAGAGAGAGATCCATAAAATTATAGTAATGCTTTGTACATTTTGCAAATTTAATCATAACATTTAATAGCAGAAATAATTATTACAGCTCTCTCATATATAGTGTTATTGGTTGGCCACTGACCAGGACACCTCATCTCTGAACGATATCACCTCATCTGTCCTTGGCTGACATTCTCAGAAACTCCTCATACCTGGGCATAAAATACAACTATATATTTCTAATATCTATTGGTATGAACCAGACTATCTCAAGTCTACTGCAAAGCCAAATTCTTATGAAACACCTTAATTCTTTGACCTCCTCCAAAGCTATTCTACTGGGGGGGGGCTTTATTCTTTGTTCAGCATATCTGTCCAGATCAACTGTCATCCTGACCTATAGAGGTACCCTCTCTTATTCTGCCCATCAAGCCGCTCCTGAGTATGCCTTAACAAGCTCTGTGACAATGGTGATTGGGTATTTTCACCTTTTAAAAAAGTATATTATGTAGCATGCAGGCAGATACCACTGGGCTGTTACACCCAGACCCATAAATATGCACAGCATCACACAGGCCTAGGCTTTGCTGCTGGTACAGATTTCAGCAATCTGAAAAGCTTGACCTTCACTCGTTCCCCACACCTTCAAGCTGTGAAGGTAGGCTTCAAAGTGTGCGGACATTTGCCTGTTTAATCTCAAAAGCCAGGGAAGGGAGAGAAAGGATTTCCATTGAGCAAAACTTTGACACAATGCAGATTTTTTTCCCTTTCCCATATTAACAAAACCCAAATTAGACAGTATGTGTTCACATGTTTGCTTAACTTTCATATACAAAGAACACTTCTATCTACTCACATCTAAGTATTCCTCTAAAATTAACCTGCAAAAATGTTATTCATTATACTCGCAAAATTTCCTCTCATTTAAACATGTATCCAGTTGTGCCACCAGAAAGCTATGATTAATTCTAATAACAAGCTTAATTTCGTTATGTGGCAAAATACAAATACAAATTTATTAAAACAGTCATAAGACCAGCAAAATAAACTAAAATAATACAACACAGCAATGGCACCATAATGTACTACGTGCAGGGATACGTGGAAGAGCAAACATGATATATAAAGTAGCAATCCTAAACCTGTCTACTGAGAAGTCAATCTCGTTTTATTAAAAAAGGATTACTCCAGGAAAGTGTTCTTAGGAATGCAGCCTAAAGATTTTTGGGGGGTTTCTACTCCAGGAAGTCAACTAGTCAGCAAATTTACCCAAACCAGGATTTTTCAATGATTGTGTAAAGCACCACTTCAGTTAAGCATGCTATTCTTTTCTACAATCCAAGCAATCCTAGTTCATTAATGCAGATCATGTTGCTCAGAATGCAGTAAAGTTCCCTCCAAATCTCATTTTGTTCTCCAAGAGGATTTGAAATGTGCACATGTGTAAAGTTTTATAACTACTTCAGGAGATCAGAACTGCAAGCCCCCTCATGTAATATTGTGCAACCTTCCTTCCCTTAAAAAAAGAGAGGAAATTTTGAGGTTTCAAAGGCATGTAGCCAAAGAAAACTATTTAAAGGTGCAACAGCTTGGGAAGGAGGGGGGAACTTTTCAATCCAGTAACCTTCTGGCAGTGGAAAGATAATAAAATATTTTTGCTCCCCTCCAAAATAAAACCTTTTAAAGAAAGGAAAGTCTTAGTATCAAAAATCTGATAGGTTAACCACATCTTATAAATGCCTCAACCAACTTCACGAGTTGTCTCTACTATGTGGTATACCACTATATGTAACATACATGGGGGGCTACCCTGGAGGCATACCCCATTGAAGGATTATTACATTGTCACCTTCCTGCTTATACTGCCTCCCTAGAATGGATCATTCAGGTCTTTATAGAAACTAGAATGCTTGTCTACCTGGTACAAAGTTGTCAGCAGTTGTCAAAAAAATCAGAATTCAATCAACATAATACCTTTTATTAGGACGACCCAAACAATATATAACAGTGTTTGAGCTTTTGAGTTCACTAGAACATTTCATCAGGCTGGATGTTACCCAAAAAAATTACATTAATTTTCTGGTGAACCTGAAAGCTTGCACAACGTTATGCTTCACATGAATCTGCCCAATACCGAATCAGACACTTGGTCTACCAGAGTCAATGTTTTTCTACTCAGAATGGCAGTGGCTCTCCAGGGTCTCAGGCAGAGATCTTTCATATCACCTACTTGCCAGCAAGACCCTTTAACTGGAGATGCCAGGGACGGAACCTGAAGCCTTCTGCATGCCAAGCAGATGCTCTACCACTGAGCCACAACCCCACAACTTTGTTTGCTTGGTTCTAATAAGAGATATTATGGGGACTGTTATCTTCCTGGTAGCATGCCCAAAAAGCCCAGGCCTCTACATGGGGTGAATTAAGCCCAAACAAGGATTCCTAAAATGTTAAGAACTATACAATACACATGATAAATGTTCAAAACCAGAGGGAAAGGAAACTGGATTTAACAACACTTGCCATGGAATGAGCTCAGGAAAGCCTGACAACTCTCTACTGAAGAGAAATAGAAGTATTTAATTCCCCCACTAATCCCTAGCTGAACATACAGCATTAGCTTCTTGCAGTTCTATAATATTTTCCTATCAGTTTGAGAAAACCTAGTAAAAGCACCTATAATCTGAGCATGCTAAGTGTTCACTTCACAGTCCAACTGCCATCTGCCAACAACTATCTTATCCCCCCCCAAACTCAAACCTTATTGGTTCATGCAAATGCAAATCATTTAATGGTAACAATTTCATCACAGATTGTCAATTGAAATAAAACTCAAAACACAAACCTTTTGAAAACTTTCATTTCCTATAATAGAGCTGATAATGGTGGAGACTAATAGTTTAGAATAATCCCTTTGTTCTAAACCATTAGTTGTAACGGATCTGTGCACTAAACACTAGGTTCCTTTAACCAATAACTGTAGTCTGAGAGCCTTTATAGGGATACTGGATGCATGTGAAAACGAGGACTACCGTAATACTTTTAGTTACTGTGCAGAACATAACATAGGACTTACCTTGAAGATTCGCTCTTCAGGGGTGAGGAGAACACTCTGATATGCTTGGATTCCTTTCCTCACAATCCCTGGAGGCAGGAAATTGATTGCACTTTCTGTCTATGGGGGGAGAAGGAGCCGACCCCTCAATCGGGAGACTTCCACAGCTGATAACAGTCCACAATGTGTGCCAAACAAGCAAGCAGAGAACAAGGCTTACAGAACCCTGTGAAATGAACCATACAGGTAAAGATAAACTGTTAGACAGTGAAAGAACAATGAACATGGAGACTGGCAGCCAATCACCCTTTAGGAAGCATAATAGCCTGAAAAGAGACCCTCAACTAGGGTGGGTCCAGAGCGTCTTCCTTGCCCTCTAGAAGAAGGAACCTTCATGCTAAGACCAATGTCCCATTCTCTCTCGAGGTGGAGGAGGACACTCTGATATGCTTGGGATGTTACAAAGCTCATCTGATTCAGAGAGGGAAGAGTGATCCAGGTAGTCAGCCGTGTTAGTCTTAAGCAGTAGAACAAATTTAGAGTCCAGTGGCACCTTTAAGACAAGCACAGAGATAACAGTAAGACTACACCACTTGCTGTAAGACTCTCCGCCCAAATACTGCATCAGCTGAGGCAACAGACACCATCTTGGAGTACCTGATAAATGTCGACATCAAGGACCAGGCAGCAGCCTTGCATATATCTCCAACAGACATATTTGTGTCAAATGCTGTTGATGTAGAAGCACTTCTCGTTGAATGAGCTGTGAACCTCTCTGGGACTTAAAGGCCCTGAGATTCATATGCCAAGAAGATGCAGTCCTTTAGCTACCTGCTTAGTATAGCCTTAGAAACCATTTTTTTTTTGCTTGACTGTTGAATGAAAGGCCACAAAAAGGGAATCTGACTTCCTAGATGGCTTGGTCCTTCTGATATAAATGTGAAGTGCTCTGCGAAGGTCAAGTGAGCACCAATTCTTCTCCCTAGGATGAGATGGCTTTGGGCAGAAGGACAGTAAATATATCTCCTGTGAGCTGTGAAAACATGTTGATCTTGGGAATGAAGGTGGGAACTGTGCACAGGACCACCTTGTCCTTGCAGAAGATGCAGAAGCCCTTTCTGATGGAAATTTCACCTACCTCTGAGACTCATCTTGCTGATGTAACTGCTATCCAGAAAAGTACCTTCAAGGAAAAGAACTTCAGGGAAACTTTCCTCAGAGGCTCAAATGGAGGACTGGTCAGAGCCTGAAGTACAACATGAAGTCTCCAAGAACGAAACCTGTGCATTGTAGCGCGGTGTGCCACAAACTTATGAAAGTACGGTGCTCAGGGCAGCTACCTGGCAATGAAGATTGCTTGCTCTTAGACCCTGAGAAACTCCATTGTGTAGGAAGGACAATACCTGAGAAAGATCCAGGATATCTGGTTGCAGATGTTTCCTCTTGCAACATCCAACAAAGGCCTTCCAAGAACTGTTGTAAATTCTGGAAGTCGAATTTCTCTGGGCTGTCATCATGGTCTGAATGACCTGATCAGAGAAACCCAGTGCAATCAGCATTTGTCAATTAATCTGCATCCTGTTAGACAAAGCCAAGCAGGGTCTGAACGACAGATGGGACTCTGAGTTAGCATACTGGGCAATGGAAATTCCCATGGAGGTCAAACTGATGATTTCTGCAGGCTGGAAAACCAAGGTCACCTGGGACAATGTGAGGCCAGGCAAATAGACTGTCTTCTCCTGTTTCTGGTGCAGATGAACCGATCTGCTTGAACATTTGCTATGCAGATGATGTGTTCTGCTCTGAGAGAGGCTAGATATTGTTCTGCCCAGGACATGAGAATGGTTGATTCCTGTTGTAGCTTCCTGGCTTTGGTGCCTCCCTGGAGGTTCCCATGCAGCTTGACCATGGTGCTGTCTGCCCATATATATATGTTTAATTGAGACAGATGGTCTTGGAAGTGCGAATGTGCCAGACAAATTGTACACAGTTCCAAAAGGTTGATGCTGAGGGAAGCTTCTTGATGGGACTAGGTCCCCTGCACTTGGCCTAGTGCACAATGGGCTCCCCGACCCATCAGCCTGGCATCTATTGTAATCTGCAGGTCCGTAGTCACTTTGAAAGGGCTGGCCTCTAAGCAAGTGTTTTTTGGTTGTCCCCAAGGGAGGTCCTTCCTGAGATGGTGACTGATGCTGACTCTGATATGCTTCTGGAGGATTATGAGCCTCTGATATGGCAACAACATCCACTGAAGTACCCAAGAGTGTGTCAGGGCTCAAGGGACTCTCTCGATAGCTGCGACCATGTAACCTAACAGACATGCCAGGATCATCAAATCCATTGGTTTTGAAAAGCAAACCTATTTCATACTCTGAACAATCTTGTCTGGTAGGACAAGGGGCTCTCCCCTCTCCTGACTTCCTACATGGTGGGGAGCTATTGTCTCCCTTTGATGCACCACTCCGACAGCTGCAGAAGGCCTGATGGGCTGATATAGACTGTCCCTGCCAGTAAGCAGAGTGTGCAGTTTGGGCGCCAAAAATTGAGCCTGCTTCTTCATTATCCAAGCCAGGTGACTGGCAGTCAGTGGCTCTCTCCAGGAGTTTTGCCATTGTGGGACAGCTAGGCAAGCGGGTTTGTGGAGATTTCCTACTCCACTAGCTGGGGATCACCTCCCCCAACTCTCTCTCAAAGAAGATCCCACGGTTGGAGACCTCAGGTGCCGACAGTGCCGTGCCTGAAGCAGTGGACAAAAGCAAGCTGCCTCAGGGAAGATGAGGCCAGAAGAACAAAGGTTTTTTGTTTTGCTTTTTAAACCAAAGAGAAAGACACACTGAAAGGCATACACATGGAAAGGAAAGAACAAAGTGCAACCAAAGGAGCTCCTTAAAAGAAAATCTCAGGAGCTCTGTAAATTCACTGCTCTCTTAGGAGGAGGCAGGGAAAAGATTGAGGGGTGGGCTCCCCCCCCCCATCTTGGAGACAGAAAGTACAATCAATTTCCTGCCTCCAAGGATTGTGGGAAGAGGAAACCAAGTGTTTCAGAGTGTCCTCCTCCTCAAGAGAGAAGAGGAAATTTCAGCAGATACTTACCCCAGTATTACAAGCAACAATGATTAATATGCCCCTCTTCTGCATAAATGTTAAGATACAGAAACCTTGCATTACATGGTGAGTTAAGGGAACCACCATATTCAGAAGCCGTATACATCTGAAATCCACTGTCAGGAGGCAATATCAGGGGAAAGCCTTAGCCTCAATGTCCTGTCGTTGGCTCTCCGGGGCAACTGGGCCATTGTAAAACAGGACGTTGGACTAGATGAATCACTGATTGAGCAGGATTCTGATCACAGAATTTCATTGAAATTCTTATTTCTTAATAGAAAATGCATCCTTAATCATGTGTGAGTATATGACTTTTAGTAACCTGGAAACAATTTCTACAATATTGCCTCTAGCCATGCACTGCTGCCCCATTCTGGACCTTCCAGAACTCCTTTACCAAACAGAACTACAGTAATTCCAAAGGACTCTTTGCTAAATTCAGGCTGAGCTAGCTGCCACAGAACAAGAAGGGCAGTAGATGCGATGGATCTAATCGTTCCTCCCTCTACTGCTCATGTAAAGGTAGTCCTGAACTGTCTCCTAGAAGACAAGACAATGAAATCATTGTGCTCCATTTGACCTCATCCTCAAGCATACGTGTAATACTGCTAAATTTTCTGACCTGGCATTGCTGCACACCACCCTGGAACATTCACAACACATGCTGATATTTCCAGGAAGAGATACAAGACAAGACATCATCCCATTTGACAGCGTAAGGGCCATAACTCAAGCCAGTATGAACATCTCACAAATTAATCAACACAAGGGAAAAATCCTACACAGAGTAAGATTATCTCAGGGGACTGAACAGGATTGAAACTGTGCATTGAAGAAAATCTGACATGACATGGGGCCAGACTCTAATTTTCAGCATCATTCAGCTATGAGGATAGTGGTTGTTTTTCCAGTTCTTTCCAGAATAAGAAACATAATATTCCAGAGTTCACATTATATTCAGGTCTCCCATTTTGGTACCCACCTATTTCATGAACACATACAATTTTAAACCCTCAGCAACTATAATAGCTTACTTGAATGGCAATAATTTGAGTGATAGCACTAATAAATAGTAAAGAAAGACTAATCAAAAACAAGGTTTAAAAGGACATCTTAGCTATGTATCAGTCAGAACAATTGCTGCTTTACAACTAACTCTGAAGAGGTAACAACCCAAAATCTTTTCTCTCATGAAACTAGTGGCCAATATGAAGTTTATAGACACACACACACCCCCGCCACAAAGGCTCCTTAGCAGCCTGCAGACTGAATGTTACATGACTCAAGTACTCTTACTATCTGGGGAATATTACACCTTCAGCAAGAGACCGCTACAAATTAACGGGTTGTGCAAAAAAAAAAAAGTCTCACTATGAACTATATCTTCACTTATGGAAAACTCAAGTCATGTATTTCACTATTATTCTATTCCTGACCTGGACAGCCCAGGCTAGCCTGATCTCATCAGATCTCAGAAAGCTAAGCAGGGTTGGCCCTGATCACTATTTGGATGGGAGACCACCATGAAATACCAGGGCCCCTACGTAGAGGCAGGCAATGGCAAACCACCTCTGAATGTCTCTTGCCTTGAAAACCCTATGGGGCTGCCATAAGTCGGCTGTGACTTGACAGCAAAAAGCAAAACAAAACTAAGAGATCTGAGTATAAGTTACAGAAACACCAGCTGTTCACAGGGGAGGAGAGACGACAGAACAGACCGACAACATGATCTGTGAATATTTACTCCAAAGATTCTCATTGAGTTCACTGAGGCTTACTCCCCACTAAGTGTACACAATATTGCAGCATAGCAGCACAGTCTTTGACATTTACAAAGAAATTAGTCTCCCAAGTTCAAGTCTTACTTGAAACGGAAAAGTGCATGGCATTGAAACGGCACGCTTGTTCACAGTTAATCACACTGCAGTCCCAAACATCCTTGCCTGAAAAGCAGAAGCTCTACCAGGAACTGGGTGTACCTGCAAGGATTAGGTATACATATTTCTACAAAGTCTCTACGCTGCTTTACAAAGCTGATTCAAGCTACAAGATTAGAGAAAGCACCAGAAGGGTACAAAGGCATTGTTTCCAAAGGAAATTGTGTTCTGAACTAGCATTTTGAGACCTTTATCGATGCCTTCATTAGAAGCATGCCTTTTCCCCAAACTGGGTATCCTCCCTTCATTTAAAAAGTAGAGCCAAGGGACCATTCCCTAACACAGAAAAAAAAGTCAAACGTAACCATGCCCTCCCCAAAGGTGAATACAAAGTCAGATAGTTTCTACAGAAGGGGGGGGGGATCCTCAAGCTTACAAACCTGAGAGAACATTCTTCCACTAGGAAATTCTTTTCCCAGTTCCAGGTGCATGTAGGTTTAGTGAGGTGCTTCCATAGGGAGGTGACAGCATTATAAACATGCTCAAGACACCTGTCCCAGTATAGGGCTGCCCAGTGCCCCCTGGCCACCAGTGGGGATGGAGGGAGTAACATTGCCAGATCCAGGCTGGAAAACTCCTGGAGATTTGGGGATAGACACTGGGAAGGACAGGGACCTCAATGGAGTACAGTGCCATGGAATCCACGGTCCCAAACATCCATTCCTGCAGGGGAACTGATCTCTGATCTCTGTAGTCTGGAGATGAGATGTAATTGTGGGGGAACCCCTAGAGGGGGAACTCCCTAGAGACCAGAGCCTGGCATTAAACACAGAATCAGGGGTAAGCCTTCAGTTCTCAGCAGTCCAGAACTATCCTCAGCTGATTCAATATTAAACGGACGATCTGAACGGGTGCCTTGGGGAGTCCTTCACAGGTGCAAGAGTTAGGTCTTCCTTGATCCCTACTTCCACCAACGCCGGCTTGAGCCCACGACCTGAAGCCCCCCAAAGCAATCAGCGGGGATCGTCAGGGGCACACCAGCGCTCAGCGGTCTACTTTGCCAAGTCGAATAACCACTAGGCTCTCCGCCCCCACTCCCAGGAGCATGCAGTGCACGGAGGGAAGCGGGGGAAAGACGCCCCGTCCCCTCCCCCTTCTACTACAGCATAATCCCGCTGGCTGCGCCTCGCCACCCATCCACACCACTCCATCCGTTATCACGCGTACGGCGTCCTCCACAGTCTGGAGAGGCACATACCCCGATCCCTACCCCACCCCCGGTCAGGCAGGAGGGAGCCACATTTAACCGGGAAGGAGCAGACTAGCAGCCTCGCCAAAGGAAACACCACCTGCGAGAGGAGATGCGCCTCTCCTCGTTTTGATAAAAATTGGTTTTAAAATATGGAAGCTGCGCCCCCTTCCTGGCGGACAGCTGCCTCCCTGTGCCCTCCACAGCAGCCCGCTGGCGACGCCTCGCACACCCGCTGCTCGAGGAACGGCGCAAAAAGTTGCTGCCCGCCCGCCAGCCCCTGCGAACGAGCCCCGAAGGCAGCCAAAAGCAAGAGCCGGGCTCCAACCGCCCGAAGTTGCGAGCGCCCCCCTCCTCTGGCACCTCGCTCCAGCGCCGCCTGGGTGCTGCCACCGTCGACCCCCCCCTCTCCCCCAGCAGCTGTTTCCAGCCGAGCCGTCCGCGCCTCTCCTTCTCGGTCTCTGCCCAGCGGCTCACCTGCGAGGAGACAGCTCGCCCTGCTGCTGTGACTCCGGGGAAAAGAGCTACAAAGCCCTCTCCAAAAATAAATTGTGTGTTTTACTGGAGTACGGAGCAGGTCACGCTTGCCAGGGGAGACTCCCCCCGGCCACGGGCGGCTTCTTCATCTCGCACAGCCTCCTCACAGCTTCTCCTCCGGGATGACAGCGAAAGGAAAGACGGAGCGCCCTTAGCACATTGGCATCTCTTGACGGTGGTAATAATAATCGGCGGCGGCGGTAAAGGGAGCGAGCGAGGCAACCGAAGGACGGCCCCTCGCTCGGGCTCCTCCTATAGCAGCCGAGCGGAGGCCTGGCTCGAACTGGCTAGTAGCCTTTACGTAACAGGCCCACCTTGGCACGGAGGCTGGGCCAGCGCCTCGGCCAGCAAATAGGTGAAGCGAGGCGGCCGCTTGGCCACTCCCCCTCCGGCGCATTCGTCTCCGCCTACCCATTGCAAAGCAGCGCGGAGGAAAGATCCGTCCTCGGGCTACTTGGGTTCTTTACGTAACCGGCCTGCCTTCCTGCCGCTCTTGAGCCGTCTTGGCGCGCCCAGCCAGGTCCCTGGAGTCAGTCGCGGAATACGCGCTTTCGGTGGTGTGGCTGATGCGGCCGTTCTCGTTGTCCAATGGTGCAGAAGGTGTATCTTTTTCAGTGGCTATAGTGCCAGAGGTAACACAGCACTCTAGCTGCGTGGTTTCTGCGGTTCTCACCATTTGCCGGCGTTTGTTGCCTTTTCTGGTTTGGTCTCCGGATCTGGTTTGTAGTAAGGGATAGGCAATTTAGATTGTAACTCTACCCACACATGAACCCAATTCTATGCATATGAAGGCTTACTGTCCCATAAGCCTGTAGAGGATTACAGCCCTAACAGTAAGTTTAACAATGTCTAAGGGTGTATTAATGTGAAAAGTCCATGTCCTAAATAAGTTTATATTTACTCAGAAGTATTCAGCAAGTCAGACTCCCCCCAACCCCAGCACATGATTGCAGCCTTAGTGAAGTAATTCTGAAGAACTATGGACAGAGGTCCCTGATATTGTACAGGAGGCAGTAATCACCACCATCCCAAAGAAAAAGAAATGCAAGAAAGCAAAGTGGCTGTCTGCTGAGGCTTTATACATAGCAGAGGAAAGAAGCAAAGCAAAAGGCAATGGTGAAAAGTAAAGATTTACCCAACTGAATGCAGATTTCCAGAGAACAGCAAGGAGAGATAAGGAGGCTTTCCTGAATGAACAATGCAAAGTAATAGATGAAAACAATAGATTGGAAAGGACTAGAGATCTCTTCAAGAAAATTGGAGAAATCAAGGGAATGTTCCATGCAAAGCTGGCCATGATAAAGGACAAAAACGGTAGGGACCTAACAGAAGCAGAAGAGATTAGGAAAAGATGGCAAGAATACACAGAAGAACTATACAAGAAGGACCTCAATGTCCTTGACAACCACAATGGTATAATCACTGACCTTGAGCCAGACATCCTGGAATGCGAAGTTAAATGGGCCTTAGAAAGCATTACTAACAACAAAGCTAGTGGAGGTGATGGTATCCCAGCTGAATTATTTAAAGTCTTAAAAGAAGATGCTGTTAAAGTGCTGCACTCAATTTGCCAACAAATTTGGAAAACACAACAGTGGCCACAGGATTGGAAAAGGTCAGTATACATTCCAATCCCAAAGAAGGTCAATGCCAAAGAATGTTCAAAATATCACACAATTGCACTCATTTCACACGCTAGCAAGGTCATGCTCAAGATCCTACAAGCTAGGCTCCAACAGTACGTGGATAGAGAACTGCCAGAAGTATAAGCTGGGTTTCGAAGAGGTAGAGGAACTAGAGATCAAATTGCCAACATTCTCTGGATTATGGAGAAAGCAAGAGAGTACCAGAAAAACATCTGCTTCATTGACTATGCTAAAGCCTTTGATTGTGTGGATCATAATAAACTATGGCAAGTTCTTAAAGAGATGGGAGTACCAGACCACCTCACATGTCTCCTGAGAAACCTGTATAAGGGTCAAGAAGCAACAGTTAGAACCAGATATGGAACAGCTGATTGGTTTAGCATAGGAAAAGGAGTACGACAAGGATGTATATTGTCACCTTGCTTATTTAATTTATATGCAGAGTACATCATGTGAAATGCTGGCCTGGATGAATCACAAGCTGGAGTTAAGATTGCTGGGGAAAAGATCAATAACCTCAGATATGCAGACAATACCACTCTGATGGCAGAAAGTGAAGAGCCTCTTGCTCAGGGTGAAAGAGGAGAGCGCATAAGTGGGCTTGAAGCTCCACATCAAAAAAAAACTAAGATCATGGCATCCGGCCCCATCACTCCTTGCCAAATAGAAGGGGAAGTCATAGAAATAGTGACAGACTTCACATTCCTGGGATCCCAGATCACTGCAGATGGTGACTGCAGCCATGAAATTAAAAGACGCCTGCTCCTTGGGAGGAAAGCAATGGCAAACCTGAACAGCATGATAAAAAGCAGAGACATCACCCTGCCAACAAAAGTCTGCATGGTCAAAGCAATGGTATTCCCCATAGTAATGCATGGCTGCAAGAGATGGACCATAAGGCAGGCCGAGCGCCGAAGAATAGATTCTTTTGAACTGTGGTGCTGGAGAAGACTCTTGAGAGTCCCTTGGACTGCAAGGAGATCAAATCATTCAATCCTAAAAGAAATCAACCCTGACTGTTTCCTGGAAGGCCAGATCCTGAAGTTGAAGCTCAAATACTTTGGCCACCAAATGAGAAGGGAGCATTCACTGGAGAAGACCCTGATGCTGGGAAAGACTGAAGGTCAAAGAAGAAGGGGACGGCAAAGGATGAGATGGTTAGACAGTATCATTGATGCAACGAACATGAAATTGAGCAAAGTTCAGCGGACAGCGGAAGACAGGACGGCCTGGCGTAATCTGGTCCATGGGGTTGCGAAGAGTCGGACTCGACTGTGCAACTGAACAACAACAAACAAATTACCTCACTTTTCTCTACAAACAGACTCAAGTAATTGATGAAGTACAATCTATTTATTTAAAACCTTTATTAGGCACCTTTCTGCCTTATAGCAACTCATGGTGCTTCCAATGTAAATAATAACAAAATACTAATTCACTTATTTAAAACTGCTAGTAGGCAGAAGAACTAATCAAATGCTGTCATGAATAAAATTGCCTTCGGCTGCCTCCTAAAGGTGAAGGGGGGAGGGACCAGGCACCTCTCCCCGGGGAGGTTGTTCCATAATCGTGGTACTGCCACTGAAGAGGCCCTCACTCATGTACCCACCCAATGAGCTGCTTTGGTTGATGGAACCATCAAGAGGCCCTCTCTTTGTAATCTTATTTTTAGTCAGGATTATATGGGAGAAAATGATCCTTCAGATGTATGGCTTGGGAGCAGATTGGAAGCCAGTGTATTTGCTGTAGGACTGGGGCCACATGGAACCGAATCCAGCAGTCTAGCTGCAGTCTCTGAACACTCTTCAAGGGTAGCTCCAAGCAGAGCGCATTGCATTGCAGTCTCACTGTAACTAAGGCATGGATCACTGTGGCTAGATCAGACTGAGTCAGTAACAGGCACAGCAGCTGCACCAGCCAAACCTGGGTGAAAGCACTCCTAACCACAGCAGCCACCTGATTTTCTAAGGTGACCACTTTGTTGAACAGCACTCCCAGACTGTGAACTTGACTTTTCAAATGGAGTGTAACCCCATCCAAGAAAGGGGAGATTTCAAATTCCTGGTCTGCCTTTCTACTAACCTAAAGCATCTCTGTCTTGTCAAGATTAAGTTTCATCTTGTTCAACCTCATTTGGGCCATTACTGACTCCAAGCACCAGTTTAGAATATTGACAGCTTCCTTGGAAATAGGTGGAAAATAGAGTTGGGTATCCTCTGCATATTGGTCACCACAGCCCAAACCTCCTGATGACTTCTCCCACTGGCTTCGTGTAGATATCAAATAGCAAGTGGAATAACATTGAACCCTGTGGAACCCCAGAGGTCATCAGCCCTGGGAGAGAGAAGGAATCCCCCAGCACCACCTAGGAACAGCCTCCCAGACAGGACTCCAACCAGTGCCCAGCGGTGGCCTGGTAAGGATACCATGGTTGGTGGTGTTGAAGGCCACTGAGAGATCCAGCAGAACTAGCAGGCTCACATTTGCTCTGTCTAGTTCTCAGCAGAGGTCATCAACCAAAGAAGTCCTTGTTCAAAATCCTGACCTAAAGCCAGATTGAAGGTCCAGAAAATCAGTCTCTTCCAAGAGTCCCTGAAACTGAGAAGCAGCCACGTTCTTTAGCACCTTGCCCAAAAATGGAAGATTGGAGACTGCCTGGAAGTTTTCCAGCATGGTAGGGATCAGGGAGTTTCCCCCCACACACATACACACAAGCCTAATCACTGCCTCCTTGAGCATGGGCAGCCAAGTTCCACTCTCAAGGAAGCATTTACCACTCCCCTTACTTGGTCAGTGCCCTTCTGGCAGCTTTTATCAGCCAGGAAAAGCAAGGGTCAAGGACACAGGTGGTAGGCCGCAGCTCTCCAAGGATCCTGTCCGCATCCTTGGATGCCACAAGCCGAATGGGGTCCATATAAATCAGACAAGCAGATGCCAAAGTTATATCATCTGAACAGCATGTAACACTGAGCAGATCTGGGTGATTTTGTCTGCAAAATAATTAGCAAAACTGATCACAGTGGGCCATCATGTGGTCAGAGTCCAATTCCATAGGGCTATGATGTAAGAGTCCATGAACCACATGAAACAGCTCAGCTGGACACAATGGTGGCAGATAAATATTGCCTTTTTGTCGCCATTATTGCCATTGAATAGGCTCAGGTATGGGCTCTATGCTGTGTTTCATCAGCATTGCTTCAAGTTGTCCACCAGCGACACTCTAGCTGTTGTCCCTCCTGTTTTCTTGCCAGGGAGACTGCTTGGCTCTGTCTGGGGGGAGAGAGCACTTAGGGGGCATTGGGTCACCAGCCCAGAACATTTCCCTGTTCCAGAGAGCAGTCAGGGCTTCAACACAATCATCAGCAGCTGAGGTGGAGAAATCCCCAGGCACAGTCAGGAAGTGCCTGGGGCAGATCATCTTAATAGGTCCACCACCCTTGTGGAGTGAAAAGGAAGGTGTGAGTCTAAATTGTATCATATAATATAAACTTTAACTCTTCCCACATCCAGATCACCCTCCCCATCAGCACAGTACACCAAATCTAGTGTCTGCCCTGCTAAATATGTGGAGCTGGTATTAACTGGGACAGGCCCATGGTTGCTAGGAGGCCATGAAATCCTGAGCCACTCCTGACAGCTGGGTCTCAGCATGGATGCTGGTCACCCAGGATCACAGGTCATGGGATCTCCGCCAGCACATGCAAGATCAGCTCTGCCAGCTCAAGAGAAATGGCTGTGCAGCAGGATGGATGATAACTCCAGCAGAATCCCTACCCTGTCCTTGTCACCCACCTTCAGGAGCACAGACTCAAAACTGGTAGACTGTTGGATGAGGCACCTTGATAGATGCATGGAATTCCAAAATGCTACTTTTGGTTGTATTAAATAATGCCCCTAAATAATTGAACAAGTCGGGTTGGTTTGTTTTTTAAAAAAAAAAAAGTGTTTAAAATTTCAGCACTTCTTAAAAATCCAGATGCTAAAAGCATTCCACCTTTGCTCACCCATAGAGGGGATCCTTCTTCTTAGATGATATGTGTATCTTGTAAAACACAAAAGTATGCTTTCTTTTTTCTTCAAAATTTTTCTTAATTTTGATGAGTACAATCAATCATCATGGATTTATTAAGATTTCATTGCTTGGGGTCAGCTCTAGTAGGAGGCAAAGTGCATATAACACCAAGTGCAGGGACTAAACCCCAGACACATTATTCGGTAAAACCATAGGTGGTAATGATACAGGATTGGATCCACAAAACCAGGGGAGGTGTGTTTTTTTTGAAAACTTTCATACCCCTTTCCTTGCCCTGAGCTGTTTTTAGCCCTAGGATAAGCGTTGGGGACACAGGCACTATACAGACAAGTATTACTGGAGTTTGAAGCCCAGAGGTGCATTTTTTTTAATCAGGGATAGGGCATGAGGGAAATAGTTAAACTCAAACTCCACAGCCCCAATCCCCAGGCGTTCCAGCCACCGGACTCCAGTATCACATACAGCTTTGGCACTCAGTATTTTAAAGATTGGGCTGAATCTGTTTCTTGATGATACATTTATCACCTTTGATGAGCAGCAGATACATCAATTCTGTAATCCACAGTCATATAAAAATTACAGGATGCGCAACCAATGTTCAGTTTTCTGTTTTAGTTATGCATTTATTTCATTTAGACCCCACCTTGCCTCTCAATGGGGACCCAAAGCAGCTCTCATCATTCTCCTCTCCTCCATTTTATTCTCACAACCACCTTGTAAGGTGGGTAAGGCTGAAAGTGGGTGACTGGCCCAAGATCATCCAGCAAGCTTCCATGGCAAAGTGTGGATCTGAACCTGGACCTCTCAGCTCCTAATCTGACTTTCTTTTACACCACAGTAACTCTCAGCTTTCCTAGCTTGGAAAGAAAGAATCCGGGAAGATGAGAACTGTCATCTAGTAGTTTTCCATTACACATCCTTTTCCTGCATATCAAAGTGGGGAGGGAGGAGATTTTGTTTTAACAAGCAGGAATTTTGTTGATGTGAGATCATGAAGGTTGTGCTTCAGAAGATGACTAACGCATCAGCTGACTGCAGAAAAACAGCAAAGAGCCTTGTGGCATCTTAAAGGCTAACCAGGGGTCCCAAGCATGTGTACATGTTTATTGGAGCAGCTATATTATTCATATTTTGTGAATTTTGTTGTGAGAGTGATCAATACCCCTGCAGCAATAGCATCTGCAGCACAAGCTGTGCACCATCCAACAGGAGAAAGCTTGGGAAGAACTCATGTCCATCAAGAAGAGGCTTGTCCATGGAGAGAGAGTCAAAGAAGTAGTTTTTGTAAATGAGATCAATTCATGCAGTATCAAAACTAAACAAGGTTCAGCTATAGATTCTGCAGAAGACGACACATCGAAGCATCTTTTGCAGTACAGTGGCTGAGAAAAAAAATCTTAACGTATGCTCTCTTGGAAATAAGTTACAATGTGTACAGTACAGCTTACTTCTCTAATAAGGGGTTCAGCCTAAATTAATTAGAGAGTTTGGTTAAGAAGTTAAAGTCCTCCTCTACCAGAGCACAACTAATGGGAAAATGCAAAGGTGTTTTTTTTTAAGCAGAAATGTTGCCATCCAAATCACTGTAAAATGGCACAGAGAAATCAAACATCTACATTTTAGAATCACTGAAACACATTTATGTTGGTTAATTTTCTTGACTGTACCCTACATTGTTTCAGCTCATTGACATCTCCTTTTAGCCCTACATACTACTTTGGCCTGATATTCTAACGGTGCAATCCTAGGTGGAATTACACCCATCTAAACCCATTGACTTCAATAGAGTTAAAAGGCTGTAAGAATGCTTAGGACTGTGTTACAAGATATTCTGTCCATTCTACTATGCAGGAGGAGGAGGAGGAGGAGATGATTGGATTTATACCCCACCCTTCACTACTCAAAGGAGTTTCAGAGCAGTTTACAATCTCCTTTCCCTTCCCCTCCCCACAACAGACACCCTGTGAGGTTAATGAAGCTGAGAAAGCTCTGAACAGCTCTGAGAGAACTGTGACTAACTCAAGGTCACACCAGCAGCTGCATGTGGAGGAGTGGGGAATCAAACCCGGTTCTCCCAGATTAGAGTCCACGCTCCTAACCACTACATCAAACTGGCTCTCACCAAACAGGCATGGAGTGCTTTTGAGGTTCAGTCTGTGAATCATACTGCTTCGTCTTGTTCTATTTGGAGTTGTCAACCATCTTTACTAATTATGGCACTTTTAAAAAAAGAGGAGCAAACAAAAGTTCAGGCCAGTGTACCACTATTGTATCCCAGAGCATCTTCTATGGGGTTTTACTGAAATTCTATAAGTTGCATCCTTAAGAATGCAGGATGTAACTAAAGAAATCATTTTTAAACAAGATATTTTTCAGCAAAAGTTTGAGAAAAATTCCAGAAGTTACTCCATGTAGCTGAAAAACAATGCATTTCATTGAGCCCAAAGATATATGTCAGATACCTACAGTCACTCCATCGGCTACCTTTTGCTCATTTGTTTTGCTGTATTTTTTTCAGTAGAAGCAGAAGAAGCTAAAAATGTATTGTGAAGTTATGGTTTAAACTGCTGGGTTTTTAAAAAATGAATCAATTTAATGTTTGTCCCACACTGTTTTATTGTTAGTCATTACAGACTCCTGTTTTGTTTTGATGCCACAGACCAACATGACTACCTGAGATGTTGTTTCTGCAGGATTATTTTTCTGAACTAAGTGAGAGGTATCCACAGCACAGGGTCAAATGTACTCAAAAATTAAAAGCATAAATAACCTATATGCATTTCCTGAAAAGAAACTAGAAGCAACAAAGATATAAATTCACTTTTATATTTTCAAACTCAGTTGTCATATTAGCAAGTTAAAACACAATTAAAGAGTTATTGCTTCCATTACTATTCCTTGGTATTTGCTGAAAATATCATATCCCATTTATTCATTTTATTATATCTTCTGAACTGCAGAGCTGCGGGTAATCCAAGCTTAGGTGTCAATTATAAAGCTCACAGGTTGTCATTTATACATTTGAAAGCTGCAGTTTCTCATTAATTTTTGCATGGAACAATGGTTTTCTCAACAGATAATATCCTATTGTGATCAGGAATACATCCTTGTTTATGAACTCCAATAACTTTGAGATACTCTTTTATTTTTTTTTAATCTCTATCACAGACCAGAAGGTTGAAGTAACCTTGCATTCAAATATTTTAATGAAATGTATTCCCCTTGTGTCCCTCACACAAATCTTAGCCACTTTTTAAAAAGCTAGACAAGACACTCAGTCCACTATTCTAATACTGTGGCTCAGTGCAATGATAAACTACATATTTTTGGCAGGAGTCCAGCTCTTTCAAGACTTTTCCAGGACTCTTAGAGAATACCATCTAGTTCATGTGATTTATCACAGTTTAATATCTGAGCTGTTTTCTTGGGTACCTCAGCACTGGCTATATTACCTTTATTGCCTCCAAAGAGAAAATCCAGAGGGGAAAATCCAGTAAAAATATATGATGACATTAAAAGATGTTGCACTTCAATGCTAACCCAGTTTGTCCTTCCAGTGTTTATCACCTCTCCCTCATCCCCTTTAACAGTGGACCCTCTGCTTGTTGTTTTTTTGGTAGCAGTGAACTGGGCTAAAGAATCATAGAATCATAGGGTTGGAAGGGACCTCCAGGGTCATCTAGTCCAACCCCCTGCACAAGGCAGGAAATTCACAAATACCTCCCCCTCCACACCCACAGTGACCACTGTTCCACTCCCAGAAGATGACAAAAAACCTCCAGGATTCCTGGCCAAACTGACCCAGAGAAAATTTGCTTCCTGACCCCAAAGTGGCAATCAGCATTTCCCTGGGCGCGTAAGAAAGGGCCACAAGAACTAGGCACTGAGGCAACCTTTCCTGCCCTCCCTCTCATGGTCTGCCTAAGTCCACACAATCAGCATTGCTGTCAGATGGCCATCTAGGCTCTGTTTGAAAACCTCCAAAGAAGGAGAGCCCACCACTTCCTGAGGAAGCCTGTTCCACCGAGCAACCGCTCTAAAGACATGCTATAGTCAAGTAACTTTAAGCTTCCAGGTTTGAAAAATTAGACAAGAGCTCTGTAACATCTGTCTCACACTGTTTTCTTTCTCACGGAGTTACCATAGTTGCAGAAAACAACTTCTGTGATGTTGAGGAGTTTTTCAAATTCTTTAGCAACATCCCCTATTAGAGCATCTTAAAACCGTACCACCACTTACCAATACGTAGCGATGTTACCAATTTTGGGACAACAGTGGTTCAATTTGAAACTTCAAGCTTCTTTTATCGTTTCTCCATGCTTAGGGTGAAACTGCCACCGTACTTTTTTTCTTAATCATATTGCTGAAATGTTGTAGAAATAGCGCCATTAAAGTTGACACCTGTATTGTGTCAATTACATTAAAATGACATATAGTGTAAAAATTACATAAACACTGTAAGAAAGAAATAGAAAATGGGGAGTTTCACAAATTATTTATTTATTTATTTATAGTCCACCTTTCTCACTTGAGCTCAAGGCAAATTACACAGAGTGATTCAATACCATCAATGGATGGGACATTCAATAAACAATGCAATTATATTAGGGTTGTGGACCAGAAGTCTAAAAACAGAACTGAAGCAAAGCATATTAACATGACACATTAAATCATGCAAAATTCCCTAGTTGGGTGGACATCGGTACATCTAGTGCAAAGAATTTTTACACAATGAGGTGTAGAAAGGGCATAAAAGCTACGCATCCACCTACCATAGCTAATGCCAGACTGAAAGTGATGCAGTACAAATCCATCAATACTGGAAGTGAGCTGATGAGCAGGAAGGAGGGATGAAAGTTCCCCAGAATCTCCCAGCAGGGTGTTGCAGAGAGGCTGATCCAGAATTAGCGTGTTGGAGGAAAGCCCAATGAAATGTCGGGACTATCAGCCCAAAGCAAGAAAGGATAGCATCTGCCACTTGAGGAGGAACTCCTTCCCCACACATGCCAGCCCAAGCAGCATAGGTCCAGCAGACAGGATCTCTAACCAAAGTGACAACCATAAAAGGAAACAAAAGTACAATAGGTGAAAAAAGCCAGATGCCACCCCCCTCCAAAGGACATGGCAAATGCATGAGTACACTGGAAGCCTGTGATGGGGTTCGTTCTTTTAAGTGGGGTGGTGTCTGAACATCAAGCAGGGTGAACTCTGTAGTTGGGCTGTGTTTCCTCTGGCCCTTCACACAGCACCCACTGTAAAGTAAACTGTGCTGTTATGTTGGCCCTTTCAGTTCCCCTGCCTTTGAATATACTTTAACTTCATTTATTTACTTTCAGCCATATTTGTGACTGGAAATGTGAGAAAACTGTAGTTGCCTCAAGTCTGTCTTTGGGAGGACTGGTGGAGAGCCTAATGCTAACTTTTGTAAAATGGAAGCAATTCTGTGTAATGCTGAAAATGAACTCCTTCCCACATATAACCCATAAATTCACTGGCAAGAAAAGTTTCCTGTTCCATAGCCCAGCTGACAGAAGAGCAGCCCCAGACACCTGCAGCCATGAGCTCACAAGGACTCCCCTAAGGTATGTCTGAATTCCCCAACAGTTCAAATATATCCAGCAACAGAATAATAGGACAGGCCTGAAAACATCCCAGGCCACACAGGAAAGGAACTGACATTCCATTCACAGTAGCCTATCATCCTCGTAGTCCGGTGACTAGGAAAAGACTCACATATGGAACCAAGAGGCTCCCAAGGAGAAGAGTTCGGTCTCATGATCGAATCCATGAACACACATGAAGTCAGACCATCGGTCCATCAATGTCAGTACTGTCTGCTCAGACTGGCAGTGGCCCTCCAAGGGAGGAGGAGGAGATTAGATTTATACTCCACCCTTCACTACCTGAAGGAGTCTCAGAGTGGCTTACAATCCCTCCCCCTTCCCCACAACAGACACCCTGTGAGGTAAGTGGGGCTGAGAGAGTGCTCTCGAGAACTGCCCTTGAGAGAACAGCTCTGAGAGAACTTGTGACTGACCCAAGGTCACATCAGCAGCTGCACATGGAGGAGTAGGGAATCAGGCAGAGGTCTTTCACATCACCTACTAGCTGATCCTTTGAACTGGAGATGCTGGGGACTGAACCTGGGATCCTCTGCATGCCAACCTGATGATCTACCACTGAGCCCCAGCCCCTCCCTCCATGATCTTGTGCAGACAGTATTCAGAACACTGTAGTCTGTACTGTTTCCTGGGCAAGGGGAGCAAGTTTTCCGTGAGGAGGAGGAACACTGGCCTTATGAACAAAGAGGAGCAGAAACTACAACAACAAGCTTACAGAAAGAACAGCTTCAAGTTGTCCAAGTAGCCTAGTGGGAAAGAGTAAGGCAACAGGAAGAGGTAAAGACTGAAGGCAGGAGGACTGATCACTCTCGCTGGTGCTTCAATGGAAGAATCCTTAAGAGGGCAGGGTTAAACTCCAGTTCTCCCCTACCATGCTTCCGTTCTGCCCCGCATTTCCTTTTGAACCACTAGGGTCCTGATGGCATTAAGGGTCCACTGGAGAAGCCACTGTTAGTGAAATAGTGATCCCAGTCACACGGAGCATTTGCCCCGCCAAAGACACAGTAGCCCTGCGGGGTTTCCGGGCGGGATCACACAGGCACATCTGGGAGGCGTAGCACTCCCGTGGCCAATGTGCAGCTTCCCTTCGAAGCTGCAGAATAAAAAACTACCAGGAAAGGAGCACTAGTTTCTGGAAACCCCGGGGCAAAGGCCGGTGTATCCCATGGCATCCGATGCCCACCCATGTCCCGGGGCAAATCGGATGTTGTAAGTTTCCATGGGATGCGCACCAATGCCAAATGGCACATGCACACATGCAAGACACCAACAGCGGCCCACCCACCCAACGGCACATGCACATATTACATCAACGTGGCTTGTGTGCTCATGCTGTGCTGCTTTTTCGCCACACTGCAGCATCGTGGTGTGATTGGCGCTCAGAGCTGGAGCGTGGCAACTCGGTGGACCGTGTGATCAGGCTACCGCGCCTTATTTTGCTCCGGGACGAACAGCCATGCCTCCCCCCTGCGTTTTCTGGCCCATATGACCGGGGTCAGTGTTGCTAATCTTAGATCAGCATATCTCTGGGTTGTGCCTGCACAGAGCATTTAGTGGTCCTTTCTTTGGGGACAGGGCCTTAAGAAGATTTAAATATAGTAAGCTCATTAGTCCAGGTGCAGCTCCAATACCCATAACAACCCGTCAGAGTACAAATACTGCCATAGGCAGGCTATGAACATCCCACCTGCAACAGTGTGCTACAGTGCAACTCCCTTACTCCTATTTTCCGTGTTTGTACTCAAAACTACAAAAGACTGTTACATGTTCCTGTTATACAGTTGCTTCTCTGATGATATCTGTGACCTATCGATCAAATAATTTTGATGGGGCATTGCCTGATCCATTCTACCAAATGAAAGCTGCACCCCCAAAGAGCTCTAAGTTTCAATCAATTGGTTACCATCTTTGTCAACTGACGCCTCTGGTGGCAGAAAGCAATCCAGCTCAAGCGTTCTGTTTATCTCAAGCACTTGCATTATTTTTAAAAAAGACTCACATGAATATTTATTAGACACTCATTATGTTCTAGGAAAGACTGGCTGATATTCAAAAGAAGCCACCTTTGGTATTAACAGGAAGCTAATTTACTTATCACCGTATTTTTTCGTGTTCAATCAAAATTTCATCTCCCAGGTAAGAGATTTATTGCTTGTTTCCGCCCAATATGCATTTTCATTTGTATAACTGACAGGTTCAGTTGCTGAAAAGTGCATGTGAGTTTTCTTCCAATCAAGGCACCCACCGGGGTGACATTTATTACCGGTTTATTACTTCAATACCCATCTTGGCAAACCTCTTTGAGTCTTTGTGGGAGTGTCTAAAACACAGCTGTTCATTACCTGTGATTTCTCATTAATTTTATTCTAGGCTTTTATTTAGAAGCAGTTCTTTTTTAAAAAAAAATAAAATCAGACTACTCATAAAATACATAGGCCAATTAAGCAAAGCAACTCATTTAGTAGTGAGAGAGGGGAAACAGGCAGAGAGGTCGTTTTTCTTCAAAGCTCTGTAGACTCATAAAAAAGGATTTCCATTCTGTAAAAATATGTCCTATTTAGAGAATTCCAGAATCACTCATTTCAATTGTGCTAGTGGTTGACAAAACTTCCCAATTGTTCTGAAGTGACAGTGTAAATGGTCTTCTTAATATTGACTTCAATAGGGTTAACCACCCCACCAAGTGCGCCTAGGATTGAGTCTGAGGATGGTCCATGCACTAGCTTGGTTAATTATTCTGTTGCATCATCCTCTGTATTTAATGTGCTCAATACAATGTGCACTGAGGTTTGATCTGCGTATGTTTTTTTTTCCTACTTAAAAAAATGGGGAAGAGATGCACAAATGAGGCTTTCAGCACAAGTGTGTGATGTGGTATCCTTGAGGCTGGGAGTGTCTCACCCTCCATAACATGTCATTCCACTCCACTAGAAAAAGGGCAAGGGTGGGGGGAGAAAACCCCACACAAATGTTACCAACAGAGCAGAGATGCTAGATGGTGGCCCTGCAAGCTACAACCGCACCTGATTCATTTTGCCAGGTTCCCAAAACACAGCTGGCCTCACAGTCCTGATAGGTGTGGCCAGGGCTCTTTTTGTAGCAGGAACTCCTTTGCATATTAGGTGACACACCCCTAATGTAGCCAATCCTCCAAGAGCTTACAGTAGCACCTGTAAGAAGAGCTCTGTAAGCTCTTGGAGGATTGGCTATATTAGGGGTGTGTCACCTAATATGCAAAGGAGTCCCTGCTACAAAAAGAGCCCTGGGTGTGGCAAATAGCTGATGACATTTTATTTATCATTTAGGTATTTGTGCCTGCTGTGCAACACTACCTGCTTTCTTGGGTGGCCTTGAACAAACATGTGTCTGGACTGCCTATAAAAATGGGGACATTCTTCCTTCTGTCTGAAATTTTGCAACCTCTTAGAATCTCATCCTGATTGAATGTGGGAGAGAAGCTGCAGATGAAAAGGTATTCTCTATGAAACCAATGGAAATGAACTGCTAATGCAGGAACTGAAGCTGAAAGCTCTCAAAGTGAATTTCACAAAACTGAAAAAAGTGTTTAAATATGAAAATGAACTTAAAAAGAAAACAGCCAGTAGTGGTTAGAGTATTACTCTAGAATCTGTGAGACTCAGGTTGGAATAGGCTTGCCAGTCCCCAAGTGTGGGTGAGGAATACCCTGCTTTTGCGGGCTTCAGCCCACCACCGGCCACTACCCCACACCCTGTTCCCAGACAGGCATCCTTGCACAACATCAGTGATGCACTGATGTCAGTTCCGGAAGTGATGCCATCGTGTTGCCCAAAAAGTAGAGTGTTGCCCTGACATTACCAATGTGATGACATCACTTCCGGAAGTGATGTCAGCACATCACCGACATCCCCGCCCGCCCCCGTAATGCCCCCAAATCGCCCTGCTGCCAGGATTACGGCACCTAGCAACCCTAGGTTGGAATCCTCACTCTGCCATGGAATCTTGTTGGGTGAACTTGGCCAGTCACACACTCACAGCTATCCTACCTCACAGTGCTGTTTGAGGATAAAACGGAGGAGGGGAGAACTATGTAAGCCACTTTGGGTCCTCTTTGGAGAGCAAGGCAGGGCCTCAGAGCAAGCAGGAGAGTAGGAGAGACTCAGTGCTCGTCTTCTCAGTCTCCCTGCTAGCAGCCTGCCGGGCCTACTAAGAATCTGCAGAACCAGGCCAGGACAACCCTGGCCTAGAGCTCTAGAAACTGCTTAGTTAAGTGTTGTCATTCCTTATTCCAATAGCCAAGTTACCTGTCCAACAGTTACTGTTAATAAAGAGGCCTTTAGCCATATGGGACTGGGGTTGTTGTTTGCCCCACTACACAAAATGTGGCAACAAGGATGGGATCCCCCTGCTATTAAAACACCCAGGAAGCTGTGGAAATACACTGAGATCAGACTCGCTTGTTCCTTGCCTTCCACATTAGTGCTACTCACTACAGAAATGGCTGCACTGGGCCATATAGAAGAATTTGATGTAAGTCAAACCACATCTTGGGGTTGTTATGCAGAAGCTAATAAGATCAAAGAGGCAGAACAAAATTGTGCAATTTTCTTGACTGTCTGTGGAACAAAAACTTTTTCTATTGTCTATTCTCTGACAGCACCTGCTGCACCAAGTACAAAAACTTATGATGAACTGCTAGCTCATTTGAAGACACATTTTTGCTCCACACCATCTGTTACTCTACAGAGGTTCTATTTTTTTAAGCATAAACAGCAAGCCAGTGAAAATATAGCAGAATACATTGCAGAGCTCTGTCACCTTGCTGAACATTGTGAATCTGGGGATCTTCTGGAAGGCTTTGTCACAAGATTGGCTCATCTGTGGAGTTAACAGATGAAGCCATCCAGCAGCTCCTCCTCTATGTACAGAATCTGACTTCTGCTGCAGCACACCAACAAGCATTGGCAGCTGAAGCGGCTTCATGTAATGTCAGAGAAATTTGTAACAGGCACCCCGCTGATGCCCACATTCTCCAACAAACCCAGGAATCAGATGAGGAGCAATGATAGAGGATCACATCGACATCAGTGGGATTACATAAATCAAGTAATGCATCTAAATGCTTAAGCTGTGGAGGACAGCATAAAGTGAATGCGGATTCAGGAAAGCTGAGTGCCACACTTGCCAAAAACGGGGTCTAAAAAAGAACAGGAGCTGTATTCCGCTTTGACATCTAGGAATCTGCATGCCTTCTCTCCTCAGGAACCAGTATGGGCTCAAAACTATGGAAACTGTTCACAGTAGGTTCCATCTAAAATAGTGGAAGTCACGGGGCCTGTCTCATATAGAGTGCAGACTGCAGATAGACTGTTATGGAGACTTCACGTGGATCAACTGTGTAGGCACATGGACACTCCTAATTCTTAAATGGAAACTTCTAAGGAAATCAACCCACCAACATCAAGTTTAGAAATAATTGGGGGAGCCATCCTCATCCTGCCGGTAAGCAGCACCTTCCTTCATCGCAAGGTAGGGGTGATCTTATTACTGAGTTACCTGTGGAAGAGGCTTCCTCTGCTTGAGACTGCTGTAGAATCAAGCCAAATGGGAAGACCACATCCACAGCAAAAACATCCGGCCTGGATGGCTGAATATTCTACATAGGGGGGTGTTACGTATTGTTACTGTGCCTGAGCTTCATGCCAAGCTTCATAAGTTCGCAAGGATCCTGAGATCTTCCTTTTGGTTGGCTGTTTGAGTATAGCAGGCCAATCAGGAGATGACATAGTTTTGGAGGGAATTACTGTTATTAATTCTCAATATGAGGTGCCTGAACCTTGTGTTAGATACCATTGCTTGCTAGGATTATGTAGCACCTGCTCTGATTGGCCACCTAAATTGGCAGACCAATCAGGGAAGACTAGAGTGAAGCAGGAAATGCAAGTAAGGTATTCTGTAGTGTTTGTTATAATTGATTATTACCGTTTTAGGAGGTGTGGTTTCGACTGTTTGTATATAAGTGGGATTTTTGCTGGGTTGGTTATTGTGTTTTTAGCTGAATAAAAGAAATCACTGTTTTGAGAAAGAGCTACCTCAAGCCCAGTTTATAATAGTGGGAGGGGTGTTGTGTACAGCCTCTTTAAGAGGCTATCCCAGCAGGCCTCAGAACAAGCAGGAGAATAGGAGGGACTGGTGCTTGCCTTCTTAGTCTCCCTGCTAGCAGCCTGCAGAAGGGCAGGGTCTACTAAGAATGTGCAGAACCAGACTAGGACAACCTTGGTTTAGAGCTTGAGAAACACCTTAGTTAAGTGTTGTCATTCCTTATAACAATAGCCAAGTTACCTGCCCTGCAGTTACTGTATGGAACTAGATGTTTGTTGTCTGCTCCACTACACAAAAAGATGAAGCAAAATAAAATTAAAAATAAATGTGTATATCCCTAAAGTATACTTTATTCTCACCCATTCGTTAGGCCAAAATGTCATCAGGATTTCACAGAGATTATGTGAAATACTTGGCTGTCACCAGTTTATCACGAATAACCAACATACAGTGCCATCCTAAGAATGTTTTCCTGGGAGTCAGCCTGTTGAAGAAGAAGAAGAAGAGAAGAAGAGTTTGGATTTATCCCCCGCCCTTCACTGCCCAAAGGTGTCTCAGAGCGGCTTAAACTCCTTTCCCTTCCCCTCCCCACAACAAACACCCTGTGAGGTAGGTGGGGCTGAGAGAACTTCTGACAGAAACTGTCCTTGAGAGAACAGCTGTGCCAGAGCTTGTGACTGATCCAAGGTCACATCAGCAGGTGCAAGTGGAGGAGTGGGGAATCAAACCCGGTTCTCCCAGATAAGAGTCCACACACTTAACCACTACACCAAACTGGCTCGAGTAGGATTCTAAGTAGACGTATCTAGGATATGTCTCACAATTGACTCCTTGGCTTAGTACTCTGGTTCATATACACTAACTGCTAAAATATATTTACTGTGTAATCAACACCCAGCACCACAGGTGATTGATACTGGCTAAAGAAACTTCATGGCAGAGCAGATACAGATCCAATCCCTATTACGTACCCATGCTGTTTTTGTTTTCTATTCATGTTATACCAGAAAATGTTACAGGCAGAAACACTTAATGCTAACAAATCTACAAGTACTTAAAATCTCATAACACAGTTCCCAATATGCTTGCTTCGAGTAACACATGTTTGATGGAAAGGCAATTGTATTTACATGTTTTTCTCTTTAATTGCTTCACCAATTTGTTAGCAACATTTGTTTCCATAATAAGCCCCTCTTTTTAGAGGGTTTATGCTCTATTCTTACACCTCACCCTTCCAGTTTTCCCGTCTCACGTTCTCTTCAAATTACTGTAAATTTAGTAATTCATAATATCCATACCCTCATAGTGAAACAATTACATATGCAAAAACTAAGGAAGTTTACTTAGTAGAATTACAATGAGTGTGTCATTCACTGCATGTTTTGTTTCATAAACAGGATTGGATCCAAACTCATGCAAGCAGGAGGAGGGTGATTATTCATTCATTCCCCAATCCTTTGTGTCTCCCCGAAAAGTCTCCAAGTGAGAGATCCTCCTGGACAATATGCCATGCACCAAAGGGAATTGCAGGAAGAAGGGGGAGGAAAGAAAGTTGTCCTCTTCCACACTTCCCCTACTTCCCACAGCCCCCTGCAACCCACAACACAGCACCAGTCTTCAGCTCCACCTTTTCAGGGAAGACAGGACTCCTGGGAGAAGTGAACTCATTCTGTTCATGGATGCCATCTTTCTGAAAAAAGAAATTTTCTCTCTCTTTTTTTGTATTTTTTATGTGTGTGAGTGCATGTGAGTGTGTGTGTACCTGGAGGTCATGACGACCTCTGGTGACTGACTGTGTGTACACCTGGAAGTCATGGCAACCTCTGGTGACTGACCCCTACTGGGGGCTTGGAGGACATCCAGAGATCCTGCGCCGCCTCTCGTATTCCAAGAAAGTCTCCCATCCAAGTACGTGCCGGAGTCGACCCTGCTTAGCTTCCAAGACTGGGCTTGCCTGGGCTAACCAGGTCAGGGCCAGAAGAGAGAGGTTTTTAACTATCAATTCTTTTAAAGCAAAAATCTATTTTAAAGTGCATTTTGAATTACAGCTGAGTACATTGATAGTGCTCAAAAAATCTAGATAAACATACATCTGGCTTGGAGCAATAATCAAATAGATACATTTTATGTGGTTTCGCAATTTAGTCAATAGTGAAGCAAAAGTAAATAATGTTTGTGTTATATTATCTGTAGTTACACACTCCAGCTCAGTGAGTTTGATCTCTAGGCAATACACAGCCAAAGAGGTACTTTTTAAGCGATGTTGTCTTATTCATATGAACTTGAGAATAATGCCAGTGAGCTCTGGGGCGTTTACTTTTGAGTAAACATGCACAGGGTCAAGGTGAAAATCCCATAGATTTCCATGGATCTAATAGACTCATCCGAGTTTAAAGGTGTTTAATTATGAATAGATCATTCCATCATGTGGAAAACAGTTTCCATTCATCGAACTGATATAATCTGTATACATTAAATTCCTCATGGGGAGTAAAAGGTCTTCTTTAGCCCAGGAATAGTACACAGCACTATCATGCCAACTCCCACAGGGGTGCAGGCCACATGCCTCTAGCTTGTGCACACATGGAATTATCTTTCCATAGACATGACGTATGTAGAAAATACTGCAGTTTTGTGTTTTTTAAAAAATATGCTATCCTACCTTTTGTTGTCTATCCCATGCTACTGAAAGATTGACTTAATATGCATCTGAGATAACAAATTATTTTCAGATCAATTAATCCCAACTACAAACTGCTGAGGTTCCTTCTATATTTCTTTACTTGGTAAGGGAAAGATAGCAAATAATTGCTGTGTATAACTATATGCTGTCTGGCACTCTGTGACACTCTTCTGTTTGACTGAAATGTGCTGTTCCATGATTCATTCTTGAACAAATCAGTTTGTTTTGCATATGCTTCTTATACTCTGTTTCCTGCCTTCCTTGAAATGAACATCATTCTGAAGGATGATGGGGGAAATGGGGCAAGGTAAGGGATGGGTATGAAGTGAACATGGCAGATTTTGTCCTGTTCATGGTTTGCAAACCAAAGTTCGTGACAGGTCTACAGTCATGAACATCCATGAACTTCTAAGGCAGTTCATGGGGTTCATACTGGTTCATGGCCACAGCAGAAAGCAGGGATTGAAAGGAATACCAAGTCCCTTTAAACCCCTGCTTCCTGCTCCAAGTCCCTTTAAACTCCTGCTGGTGCCACCCTCCCCTGCCCTGGGCTCCTGGGGTGGGCCCAACTACTCTACTGCCACTGTGGCCTGTGGCTGCATTCCTGCTGTGCTATGCGGCTTACCACAGCCATCTTCTCTTCCTTACTACTGACTGCCTCAGCTAGCTGACCCTTCTCCACTACTGGCCTTTCCTCCTCCACCCGCTTCTTTTCCTCCACTGGCCTCCTGGGTGAGATCCCACTGGGAGATCCAGATGTCAGGGTCATCCTCAGGTGATGGGGGAGGGTGGATGAGTACTCAGGCTCTCCTGGATCATGGGCGATGGAGGGGGGCTTTGCCTGTTGAAGCAGTGCCCAGCCCTGACCCTGGATAGGCTGCTCCCCATTTTCAGGCTTTGTTGTGCAGTAAACTTTAAAGGGACTGCACAACAAAGCCTGAAACAGCTGAGCAGCTGGGAGTGCTCCTGCTTCTCAGCTGTTTTTGCAGCTTTCTGAAAAACCCATTTAAAAGGATTGTGGACTGTTTAAATGAGGTTTGCTGGGCCTATGAACCATGAACCAAAACAGTTAATTATAGAGCAAACTGCTTTGGTTCAGGTCATGGTTTGGCCATGAACTGTACTTCATTTTTGCAGTTCATGCCCATCCCTAGACAAGACTAATAACATGTAATTTCTGGAACCAGGGGATTTGTATAGAGAGATATAGGGCTCGGCATACTGATGGCATCCGGTTCCAAAGCTAAAAATGATTTCTTCTAAAGGCTTTTCATCAATAACTTGGGGATAAGATTGTGCTCTGTTGAACCCCACAAGAGGCTCCCACACTGAAAATAGCTAGTCTTCAACTGCAGTCCTTTCAGTCTGGTCCATGAAGAATGATTTAAACTAGTCCAAGGCTCATCCCCTGATACTTGCTTCTGCTTCCAAACACCTTAGCAGGATGGCATGATGTACTACTGTATCAAAGGCTACAGAGATGCAGAGGGAGTCTACATCCAAACAGAGGTCATAAACAAAAGCTCCCAGGTCTTTTACCCGTAAGCTGCCTGAGACAAGACTGAAAAGGGTCCAGAGTACATAAGCTGTCCAGGAAGAATAGGAATGGGTCCACCACTGCTCTCTCAATCACTTTTCTCAGGAAGGGCAGATTAAAGACTTAGCAATAATTGGCCACATCATTTTTCATAGGTTTTTTTTTAGTAGTGGGTGGATAGCCACCTCTTTGAGAGACTGGGGGAAGGAGCCATGACTTAGTGATTTATGATAGACATCAAGGGTTCATTGATGTGGTTCTTAGATGATTTCAGCATCCAGGATGGGCAAGGTTTCAGTGTACAAGAGGTGGCCTTCATACATCCCAAGATCCTGTCAAAATCTATCATGGTCATTAGGTGAAAATGGCCCATAAGCAGACCAGATAAGTTATTAACAAGTAAGTGCAACAGTGTTTTATTGACTATATTTATGAAGGATGCCTATATACGAACAAGTTTCTTCCTGTTCTGCACCTATTTTTCTCTTTTGGGTTGAGGCAATGCATAGAATAACATGGTATGGTTGTGTCCATAATATTTCTTCTGCCTGACCTATTTATATTGCAGGTGGCATCCCGATCAAAGCATATTTTTGTTATTTTATCAGCAAGAAACTTTGCAGAGTTATCACATCTAATTATCTGTTCCTGAGACAATAAAGGCTCAGATTTAGGAGACAACAGATGTTGAGATAGTCATGAGCTAGCTGAGGCAATGGTCACAAAGAAGTAACATTACTTCACTACTACAACTGCTGCTTGATAGGTCTTCCAGTGGGATATATATAGCTGACACTCATGCACATATGCATACACATAAAGTGGGTTTTTTACCAGCAGAGTGTTGGTCCACCTAGCTTAATATTGTCTACTTTGATTGGCAGCAGGTCTCCAGGGTTTAAATCTAAGAAAAGTCTTTCCTAACTGGATTGTACAGGCTTTCTGCACGTACAATCACATGCTTTACCTCTTACCACACTTTCTAAATATAGTCCCATATGGAGACAATTACAATTATGCCAATAGGTTATAAATAGTATTCAACATACAGAAGATAAAAGATAGTATATTTTAAAAAAATTAAATCCATTAATTATAGTATAAGGAGGAAGGAGAATAGATAAGACTTTTAGCAGAATTCAGAATAAAATGCATTTTTATCCTAGCCTTGAAGACATACTGCTCCAGAGTGTATGAGAAGAAGAGGGGAAAAATATGAACACCAAGCTGTGATAATTATGAAAAATAAAGATCGTACTAGTAAGAAAAAAGAAAGATGAAGTCAGAAGCTTACAAAGTTATGTCCCACTGAGGAATGATTTTAGCAAACCCCAGTGAGTGAAATAATACACCATCTTTAGAAGTCAGGCATGGAAATAACATCATGAATCAAATTTTCTTTAAGATCAATATATTTTCCCAATAATAAGTACTTACATTCTATGAAGTAAGAAAATTGGAGGTACCACATATCTTGCTAACAAGTATGTCTCAAAACAAAGCAAAACTAAGCATTGGCCAAAAGGAAATGTAAACAGATGCTCTTCAGAAGGCTTAGAAATAAAGGCTGAAAAATTAATATGTATGTGCAATACACTCATTATCCCCAAATTAAGTAAAAGACGGCGTGTGTAGAGATGGTGATGCTCTTGAAACAGATGTAAGGTATCATCGAACAGCTTGCTCCGTAGGAGTCCTCCTAGGAAAATGATTTGGGGATTAGAGGAGGAAAAAATAGGGTACGCTATAATAAATATGCCCAAACCGGGAAATTAAATGAAGGGTCTTATTAACTGAGAGGCATTTGATATCATTTGGAGAGGCAACAGCAATTTCATTAGACCTTGTCATTAAAAAAGAAAAAAAAGAAATCATCCTTAATTCACTTCTCTCTATTGTTCTGGAGCTTTTGGCAAATAATGCACAGCTGGACATACAGGCTGTGGTGGTAGACAGGGTGACTTAAATAAAACACAGCTGCGATAGGTATGCAACACAAATTGGAAGTGTGTGTGCACACTCTCTCTTTCTCTCACTCTCTCTCTCTCCCTCCCCATGTGCCATTGGGGAATTAAAGATGGATGGCACAGTTGCTGTGTTTAGACAGAAGTAGATAAAACTAATTGTTTCACACAATTATTGTAGTGGGTTTTTTGTACCAGCTTTCTCCTGATGTAATTAGGGGGAGGGGAAACTTTCTCACATTCATTATTTTGTACATCTTATCTATCCCTGTTTAGCCACGATAATTAAATTGAACCTCCAGGTACAGAAGCAGCATAAACTTTAAGAAGAACTTCCTGACTGTTAGAGTGGTTCCCCAGTGGAACAGGCTTTCTCGGGAGATGGTGGGCTCTCCTTATTTGGAGGTTTTTAAGCAGAGGCTAGATGGCCATCTGCCAGTAATGCTGATTCTGTGAATTTAGGCGGATCATGAGAGGGGGGCAGGAATGGATGAGCCAAGGATCATCAGGAGGCTCTTATTCCCAGAGCTAGGAAGACCACCATTTCCTCCGACCTCTGATGGTGTTATGTCCGCTGACCACCACTAGGCGCCAGCAACCTTTACCAGAGCTTGACTCTCAGAGACAATAGGGACTAGGATCCTGAAACCTCAAGAGGGCACCAATAGGAATATTGGCGGGAAGTTTAAACCCACCAATGGGACCTGGGGGTGGTCCACAGGGACTGTATATAGTTGGCCATCTGACCAGTATTCTCTGTTCTGTTGTGTGTACTAGTAAACTATGAGCTAACAATCACACTGTGTCCTGGTTCTTCATGTGTCGAACCCACTACACAACAATGACGATGAGGATGGGATCTCACTGAGCTGGCCGGGCTGCTAAGCATCCGAGGAAGACCAGGAACCACCGCTGCTTCAACCAATGAGCACTGAAGGCAAGCAATCCGTTTTCCCGCAACATCCACGCAGCATGATGGCAGTCACTCCAGTAGCGGGACTGGTCCCTCTGTTTGACCCCACCAAGACACAGCACTGGGAAGCCTGGGTTGAGTGACTTAAGTCCATTTTGATATTTTATGAGGTCACCGATGAAGGAAGAAAGAAGAGCCTCCTTGTCAGCTCCTGTGAACCCGCCACCATGGAGCTGGCTCACAACTTGCTCTCCCCCACCAAGCTATCGGAGGCAACGTTCGAGCAGATCATCAAGGTGCTCCAGGACCATTTTGTTCCCTGACCATCGGAGATCGCACACCATGTGGGTTTCCACTCCCGGCAACAGCAACTGTGGGAGTCGGTTGCCACGTACTTGGCTGAGCTCCACCGGCTTGCCTCGGACTGCGCCTTCGGGGCCCAACTCAACATGGCCCTCCGCAACTACTTCGTTTGCAGGCTGAGCGACGAGAAGCTCTGGCGGTGGATCCTCGAGGATGAAAAGTGTTCCCTGGCATCTACCCTCTCCACTGCTACTTCCTAGGAGAGGAACCATCCCTCTACCGTGACTGCCACACACCACACAAACCTTGACCACGTCGACCCAGACCGGGAGGAAGTCCACCGCACACAGCAATCCACCCAATGCCGGAATCCAGTGCCAGCAACTCGCTCCATTCCCCTCCATGAGCAGGGTCACCGGGAATGCATGAGTTGTGGGGGATAAACACGACCAGAAAACCTGCCAGTTATGGGATGCCAAGTGCCACAGTTGTGGCCGCTCAGGGCACATCTCTTGGGCCTGCTGTTCCCGGGGGCCCAGAGCCCAGCAGGCACAAACACAGCCCCATCGGAAAGCGGACGCCCACTTTGAGAATGAAGAAGCCAAGGAGCTCTACTTACTTGCAGCCGATCCAGCCAAACAGGTAATGAGGCTTCCAAGCCAGTCCTCTGCCCTGAAGATCCAGGTCCAGGTCCAAATAGAGGGGTCCCCCTGCACTATGAAGCTTGATTCCAGCTCCATGGTCTCCATTATCTTGGAGGCAACACTTAAGAGACTCTGCCCCGAGGGGGGCCCTGCCTGCGCCCCTCTGCCCTTACCCTGACAGACTTTCAGAAGAACCGCGTTCCGATAAAGGGTGTGGGAAGCTTCCGTGTCCAGTACAAGGGGTTTAATGACCACCTGGACTTAATCGTGGTTGCGGGGGACCTGGTCAGCCTCCTAGGGCATGCGTGGTTTGCCCCCTTGGGAATATTGATTGAAGGGGTACAGCTCTGCACTTTGCAGAACTTCCACAAGGTCTGCAACGAGTTCCTGTCCATTTTCGGCGGTACCCTGGGTCGTTACACGGGCACCCCAGTGTCGCTGCAACTCGACCCAAATGTGGCCCCCAGGATGCTGTCTGTGGCAAAACAGAACTATACCCAGATCGACTGGGAGGGCCTGGCAATAGTGGCCAGGGTAAAAAAATTTCATGTCTTTGTGTATGGCCACCCTTCACCATCGTCACAGATCATCACCCCCTCCTTGGGCTCTTCACATCTGATCATCAGACTCTGCAGGTCTTTTCCCCACAAGCCCTGCGGTGGTCCATTTTCTTGTCTGGCTACTCCTACATCCTGCTACATCACCCAGGCAAGGCTATGGGCCATGCCAACGCACTTAGATGCCTGCCCTTGCCATCCATTGAGGCTGATCCGGCTCCAGGCCACCATGTTCTGCAGGTAGAGGACCTTCCTGATTCGCCCCTCCAGGTGGCGGACGTCGCCCGCCACTCAGCTAGGGACCCCATCATCTCCCGGGTTCTGGGCTGGGTGATGAGGAGGTGACCTGCGGTGGCAGAAGGACCTGAGTTCACAGCCTTTGCCACTTGCCAAGACGAGTTCTCCGCATACAAGGGCTGTCTACTGTGGGGAGACAGGGTGGTCGTCCCCAGCATACTACATCACAGGGTCCTGCAAGCTCTACATGAGGCCCATCCCAGCATTGTCAGGATGAAGGTGCTGGCCCGGAGCTATGTATGGTGGCCAGGGATAGATGCAGAGGTGGAGGCTTGGGTAAAGTGCTGTCAGACATGTGACATGCCAGGCTGTCAGACCCAATCCGCCGAGCGCACCCACCCAAGCCTGGGAATCCACCCAGAAGCCGTGGTCAAGGCTCCACGTGGATTTCACCAGGCCATTCTATGGGCTATTGTTTTTAGTAACAGTGGACTCTTATTTGAAATGGTTGGAAATCAGCCCGGTCTCTGCCACCTCCTCCAAAGCCACTATCCGGGCACTCCGCAAAATCTTCGCCATCCATGGGTTGCCAGACACCATCGTATCGGACAACAGGACAGCATTCACCTCAGAGGAATTCCAGGAGTTCCTCCACAGCAATCTAATCAGGCATGTAAGGTCCGCCCCATTTCACCTCACTACCAACAGCCAGATGGAACGAATGGTGCACACTGCCAAGGAAGCCCTCAGCCGGCTGACAGAGGGAGACTGGGAATTCCATCTGGCGTGCTTCCTCCTGGCGCAATGGACCACCCTGAACCCAGTTAGCTTCCACTGCCCCGTAGAACTCCTCATGGGTTGGCAGCTCACAATCCTCTTGGACATACTGCACCCGGACAGGGCCCCAGAGTCACATAATCAGTGTGAGCAAAGGACAGCACCGCGGGGATTCTTCCCGGAGGACCCTGTCTACATCAGGAGCTATGGCAGGGGCCCCAAATGGATATGCTGGCCAGGCCATCTGACCCATGGGCCCCTATGAGGTCTCGACAGATGGCGGACAGGTCCTGCAGAAGCATGTCAACCAGCTGTGCATGCGCATGCTCCCAGCTCCGGCAGACGTCCCAGCCCCAAGGAACACAGAGGGGGTGCTGCCGGACAGTCCGGAATGAGAAACTCCCAACGGGAGTTTGCAGGAGCAAGCCCACATCGCCGTGATTGCCCTGACGACAGAGTGCCTGTCTCTGCCCCGGAACCAGCCAAGGCTCCACTGCCCCCCCACCAGTACTCCAGGCACGGGACAGGACAGGCTTCCTGACATTCCAGTTCTGACTCCAAGGTGCTCCACATGAGAGTGCCGGTCCCCAACCTACCTAAAGGACTATGTCACATAGGAGGGGTGTTATGTCCGCTGACTGCCACTAGGTGCCAGCAACCTTTACCAGAGCTTGACTCTCAGAGACAATAGGGACTAGGATCCTGAAACATCAAGAGGGCACCAATAGGAACCTTGGCGGGAAGTTTAAACCCACCAATGGGACCTGTGGGTGTCCACGGGGACTGTATATAGTTGGCCATCTGGCTGGTATTCTCTATTCTGTTGTGTGTACTAGTAAACTATGAGCTAACAATCACGCTGTGTCCTGGTTCTTCATGCGTCGAACCCACTACACAACAGATGGAAAATGAGTATTAGATTAAAAGGGTCCTATTTTTTGTGCTAATTTTAGAAGGTTATTGGGAATTCTGTTCGGAACTAACATCATGCATTAGCTGGGGGAATGCCTGAGCATCAGCTTGGGACAACCTCTCCCCCTGTAGGGCTTCTGTGTATTTGAAGGCCTTTAAATGCCCTCCATCTTCAGGGTCACCTGGCATTTAACTGATGGGCTCTATCTTTTTTAGTTGTTTTGAGTCCACTTCTAATCTAAGGACAGTTTTACTGATTTTTGTTAGGTTAGAGTGCTCAAGTTTTGTTTTATGCTGTTGGTTTTTAGCTTGTTATATATTTCTATGGAAAATTTCTATGCCACCTCTCCAGGGAGCCTGCCCTTTTAATGGCTTTTTAGAAAATATTGATCATTTACTATGAGAAAGGACTACTGAGCTGGCCTCTCAGAGTGAAAACCAGCCATAAAATCTTGGTTTCACACCACTCAGGTTCTTTGGAGTTGAAAGGGGAGGGGATCAGCATCCAGGTCTTCTTCCTCCTTCTTCCCAGAAGCAAAGGGTCCTTTTCTTCCACCCTTCAGAGCCCTGGAGCTGGGAGAGAAGGAGGTTCCAGCTCCTCCTGCTTTGCTCCCTGTTCCCCCTGCCCCCAGCAGCTTCAGCCTTGAGGAAAGGAGCAGCCCTACCATCCTCTTCTTCAGCCTCTCCACCCCACACATTCTCTCCTGATTGAAGCCCATTCCTTGGGAATTTTCCCTCCCCACTCCCAGCCTTGGGAAAAGCAATACCCCCTTGTGGTTCCAGGCTTTGGAGAATGCCCTGTGAGCCAACATTTCTGCCAGAGCTTTTCTGTTTGGCTGTGCTGGGCCACTGTTGCACCGTGGGGTGTGTTCCTGCCAGCCCTCTGGGCAGTGGGAGTGGTGTCAACAGCCCTGGCTATCTCCTGCGCAAGTCATAATGGCATGGTACTACCATCCAACTACACAGTGGCATTGGGACCAGGAGCAGGCAAGATGCCCAATCCTAGGCATTTATGTTGTCATTTTAAAAATGATTTTATGGTAGTTTTTCCTTGTAAACCGATTCAAGCTGGCCTCTGGCGAAGCAGCATATAGAAGCAGATACAGTCTGAATTTCAACAGAGGGAGAAAGATGTAAGAATCAGAAACAACAGAGAGATGGTGAAATCTATCCATCTAGCCATCTATCTCCTTTTCCTCCAAAATGGTTTGCACAAGCAGTTTGTAAATACATACAGAACACACTTTAAAAATCACCTTAAAACACCATATGATGCACCACATCTAATTAATAAGAGTTCACCAGGAAAAAAAATGGATAAATGTGAGGAGATCCAATTAAGTTTTAAGCCTTCCTCCCCATCCTGCTTGGAAAATATTTATACTTGATTAAAATGCCTGCTGTTGTTATTACAAGCAGGCTGTATATGTCAGGAGAGTTTGCATATTTGGTCTCACAGTACACTTCTGAGCAGCATTCTGCAACACAGGGATATTTTACCTCCCTGCAGATTCTCAAAATAAAGCCAAGCTACCCGGTATCGAGCATATTTTGCCATCACTATGATACTATCCCCCTATGTAGTGCTTTAACTATTCTCCCATAGGAATGAATGGCAACCATTCTATGTGAAAGACAGTGTGTGCTTGAGCGTGCCACTGTATGGGTGCAGTCAGACGGCGTGCTGAGAGCAGGTTAAACTGCTCCAGTTCTAACCGGATTATATTTGATCTGGATAATCGCGATCACACTCACCTCCCTTATCCCGCCTCACTGCGTAGTCACGTTGCTCCCTGGCATCTACACTACTGACACGCGGGAGTGTGTGTCGACGGGTTTTTAAATTTTTACTTGGTTTGCGCATGCACATAGGTGCCCCTCTGTAGAAGGGGGGGAAACTCTCATGGCACATACACAGAACCACCAGGGCAAATCAATCCAGTCCCTCCAACAAAAGACTTCCCTTTAAATGTTTGACCCAAAAATGTCCTCCGTGAGATCCCGAACTCATCTAAATGGTCTAAACAAGTGACTGTTTAAATATTGGTTTTCTAATTGCAGTGGCAGAGCTCTGCCTATGTGCACACCGCCAACGCATTAAAAAATGGCGGGCGAAAAGCAGAAGTCTTGGGCAGCTTTCAAGCAGGGAGGGGGTCTAAACCGGAAGTGGCTCAACACCGCAGGAGTGATCAGATGTCAGAAAAGTGCAGCTAGAACCGGAGAATCAGGAAAACACCACTTGGGGACCTGGTATCAGAACACTCCGTTTTAAAGGGGGTTTGAGCCGGAAAGCGATGACTGGGGACGGTGCACAGATGTTGGGTGTATGAACGTGGATATAAAATTCATTACTCCCAGCCCAGTGCTAGAAAGCAGCTATGGCTCCCACCTTCTCCTAACCTAGGCCCCCCCCCATTTCCAGCCCATAGTTTGGAAATATTTCCCCATAATGCACAGGGACTATTTCAAGTATGTTCCTAAAAGTAATTGTACTTCTAGAGTTGCTTCCATATTGAATGTTAGGACTGGCTCCTCTACCATCTATCCAAGTTGGAGCCAGATTACATTTCTGGAGTCCCAGTTACACCCCCCCCCAAGGTCTCCCACACTTCTACTCTCCCACCCCTCCTGAATGTGAACACCTCTGTGTGCCATGAGAGTGCAAGTGGGTGCAAAGGATGCTTGTTGTGGGGAGGAAGAAAAGGCCCACTCCCTCTCAGCAGGAAGAAGCAGAGGGGAGCAGGAGGCCCCACCAAGAAAGGCTCCTTGCACCTGGGCTGACCACTGGTGAGACATCAAGGCAGGCCACTCTGCCCAGGGACGCTGACAGTGCCATCCAAAAGGGCTATGTGGAGGGCCCAGGAAGCAGTCACTTGCCTCGCCAGCAAGGTGATTGCTGTGGATGGCCAACCCTTCTCCTTCGTGGAGGACATAGACTTTTGCCAGCTGCTGCAACATCTGGCTTCCTGGTACTCCATCCCCTCATGGAGGACCATGAGCCAACAAATCTTGCCCGCCATGCACCCCTCTACAGTGGTGATGATGAAGGCTCAGCTCTCCAGAGCACAAGGCAAACTGTGCAATTCACAGCAAACCTCTGAAGCAGCCAGCAGCATGGCTGCTTCTCCCTCATCACCCACTGGTGGAAACCAGAGGACCTCTCTGTCAGACTGTTGGGGCACTGCCCAGTCCCCAGGAGGGGACAGTCCTGCCACTGGGCTACAAAGTGGTTCTGCTCCATCCTCAGGGGATGGATGCAGAGCACATGGTGTAAAGCATCACCACCATGATACAGAGTAGTCTGAGGGAGTAGGTGGACAGTGGCAACATCATCCATGGCTACATAGTCACGGAAACTACACGGTCACGGACACTGGCACCAACATGCTGGCAACTGTGCACCTCAAGGGCATACATGCTTCACCTTGGGATGATACCAGCCTTGAGGCAGAGGGAGAGGGACGAGCCTGATCACCAGCTCATCCTGGACTTTACCCTCCTGCTGGAACTCCACCTACACCATTATTGTGCCTTTGGAGGAGCAGAAGAGCATGGTGCAGGATGTCATCTCCTCCATAGGGAAGAGGAACTAAGCATCAGCTCCAGTGATTGGCTGACTCTCTCCCATATGGTGCATGTTCTCAAGCCATTCCAGAACAACACCAGTGTGCTCCATGCCCATACAGCTGGCATGGGGCAAGTCATCCCCCTGATATGAGGGAAGGACCAGGTGCTGGCCTCCACAGTGGAGCTGAGCCCCAAGGGAATGGCTGTTCTCCCATAGTCAGAGCCTTGGCAGAGAGGTTGCAGGTGGGCATCACCACCAGTTTGCATCCTGTCTGCAAGGAAGGGGAGGACAAGCTGCCCTGTATCTGTGGCCCCTGGATAAAAAGGCATCATTGCTCTCCAGAGTGCAGAGCTCTGCAAAGAAGTGCAGAGGCTACAGGCCAACAGATGTAGCCAGAGGGAACAGAGGAGGAGGCCCAGCACCTCTGCCTCAAAAAGCCAACCAGGGAGAACCAGTGGGGATGCCAGGCATGCAATGGCAGAGGATTTGGCAGAGGTGATGGTGAGGGAGTACCTTGTTGAGTCCCCTGAGCCCACCAACAGTGATCCCCTGGGGTATTAGTCTCACAAGGCAGTCAGCTGGCCTGACCTCACTTGCATGGCCATGAGTCTCCTCTTCTGCCCTCCCACCAGTGTCCAGAGTGAGCAGGTGTTCTCCCACCTGGGAGACATTCTCAGCCCCCACTGCTCCCGCCTGGACCCAGCCAGGGTGGACTAGCTGGTCTTCCTCAAAGTCAACATCCTCCTGCTGTGCTCCCCCTCGCTGGACATCACAGAGTAAGATCCAGGCCTCCTGTTGTCCTCCTGTGTGTCCTCCATTCCTTCTCCTCTCTGGATGATCCGGCATGTGGGTTGCACCCTTGGTGCTTGGGTGGAGGACAGTGGCCTATGCCAGGTGGGGGTGGGTGGGCTGGCTCCACTCCCAATCCTTTGAAATTCCCCCACTGAGAAAACCCCTGGGTAACCCCCTTTACTTTTACCCTCCAAAGAAAATCTCCCTCACCCAACAACTACTTCATGAAACAACATCTGCCCCATAACACAACATTTTCCTCATGGAACAACATCCACCTCAGCAAACATCTATCTCAACAAACATCTGCCTGTACAAGCAAACCCCTGTGTTGACTACCCCTTTCCATTGCATTTGTACCGTTCACAACAGGTGGTCTCTTATCTGTACAATATATTCTGACAATGGTGAATAACCAGAAATTTCACCAAGGGTTGACTGTGATAAGAAGATGTATGTGTTTGGGCCTGAGGAGGCCTGGGAGCACTGTGGGAATGCCTCTCTGGATTCAAGTGCTTGCCAGAGGTCTTTGCCAAGCTGCTGTGGGGTTACTTTAGGGAGCCACTGTCAAAATTCTGGGGATGTCTGCCTTTCTGTCCTTCAGAACCTTCCTTTGGAGACTTGGGGGTGGCCCTGCCAGCTCAACATGTATTTCCATTCCTTTGCTGCATAGAACAAAACACCCCGGTTGATTGGTGTGCTCTGGACCTGTGTGTTTCAGTTGGGGGGGGGGCTGTGAGAGTTGTGGGCACATTTCCCTTGCTTGTCTGGTGTGGCTAAAATGCCTGCCAAGCTACCACGAGGTTACTTTGAGGAGCCCCGGTTGAAATTCTGGGGATGTCTGCCTTTCTGTCCTTCAGAACCTTCCT